>CM068707.1:35486296-36086296 GCA_035079005.1 Fraxinus americana
GCATTCATTGCAACAACTTAATCATTTAGTTGTACATCTAAACAATCAAGAATAACAAAATAAACATATAAATCAATGGATTAAACACATTAATTAAGATAACTATAAGGCACAAATTAATTGAAAATCATAACTCGGGTTTGAAATTACTCCCAATCACAAATATGTTTAGTTATTCATTAAATACTCAAAAATACAAATAAATTCTTAGAACTCATTAATGGAAAATAAATTAGAGAAAAGAAAAACTTATTGATAAAGAGAAAATCCAGGGTCTTCTTCTCCAAGCTATTTCACTATGCCAAGCTCCAAGATTTGTCCAAAATGCCAAGAAGAAATTAAAGGAAGAAGAAAGAAAGTAAAAGAAAGAAAAAGAATTGAAAAAGAAGAAAAAACCAGCAGAAGCCGTTCTGCCCAGCCAGAAAAAAAGAAGAAAAAGAAACGTCCAGCTACAGGTTTTTAAAACTAAAACCTAGCGAAATTGCACCCTTGGTCCCCGAAGTTTCAAAACAATGACAAAAAGGTCCCCGAAGTTCCAAAAAAATGTTAAAAATGTGCAGCACCCAGTTTCTGTCCAGCAAGCACGCCCAGAAGAACCCAGCTGCTGGTTTTAAAATTAAAACCTAGAAATTGCAGTCAAGGTCCCTAAAGTTTTGGAAAGTGACAAAATGGTCCCCGAACTTTGGAATTCTTGCATCTTTGGTTCTTTTTGCTCAATTCTCGCGTAAATTCCTTCTAATCATCATTCAAACTCAAGTTTTCACCTACAAAATAAAAATAACTAAATTAGGTAATAAATTGATAATAAAAACTCACAAATATCTAAATTAATGGTCCGAATAAGTGCAAAAACTCGCACTTATCAATTTTTCGAGTCCAATTATGAACGTCAACGTCATTTAATTGTTTTTTAACAACCTAACACTCTTTAAAATCCATTTCTCAGCCTAAGAGATAATTAATGGACATGTACATGTTGAATCTAAGATAAATACACAAGTGGGCATAATTTGTTTTCAGGTTTCCATTGCTATCCAAGTCTTTTTCAATCATTTTTCACCCTCTTAACATTATCCAAAAATTTTCAAATTTTTACCACACTTCTATAACACATAGGTAAAGGTAATCATGCCATAAATTAGTCACAAATGAAGGATTTACAGTTTTGAAGGCATTCCTTTTTACAAACATCAAATCGAACGTTTTTTTCCTCATGACTGTTTTGAGTTTCACTTGAACAAGACTTTCAAAAAATTGGATTCCAATCTATTAGAGACCATTTATATACTTATAAATCTTGTATAAAAACATTCATATCGACAAATATAAGTTATAACTAAGGGATTACTTAAAATCAAAGGATAAACTCTTCAAATCTATCAATCCACAATTGTTATTTTCTCTCAGATTCTCCTAATTAATTGCCCCTATATTTGACATCCTAAATTGTGAAAACACCCCTAAAATGATCTCAATTAAGTATAAAGATTCAGGAGATTATAAAACTCTCAAAAACAATAAAGATATACATCAAAACAGTGAACAACTTCAGCTGTCCAGAAATTCCAGCTTTCTATTTTCTAACTCTCTTTGGCTCTTTTGCTTTCTCTTTCACTTGGATTCATTTGGGGATAACTTGAGGGTAAGATGTCCTAATATGGGATATATATAGAGTCCTAAAGGGTTTGGGGTCGTGAATCTTGCTTAAGGACTAAGAAAATACTTCATGCAGCCATGTTGACATGTGTTAAGCAAGAGGTGGCTTCATGCAACAATATTTGACTTTTTCTCATCATATTTGGATCCATATGTGACTTATAAGATATATATCTATCCTATATGAAGTATCAAGGGGTTGGAAGGCCTGGCAGAAGCCTTAATGTTGAAGGAATTGGCTGGTAAAATGACAAATCTCCCCAACAATAAGGTGTCCAAGCATGAGGTGTTTTCTTGCAGCCATACTTGACTCTTCATTTCCCATATTTGGATTCTTATATGATTAATAAGACATATTTCTATCCAATATAATGTGACAAGACTTTAGAAGACGTGTTAGAAGACTTAAGGTTGAAGGAATTTGATGTTAACTTGACAAATCATCACATGCTAAGTAGGATGTGTCTTCTTCCAGTTACATTCTGATCTTATACCAATCCTTGGACTGTTTGTATGAGCTTTAAAGATAATATATAACATATTTGAAGTCTTAAAGAAGTGATAGATGTTGCTAATGCTTAAGGGTGAAGGAATCCATCATTACAAAGATAAATCAACAAGTAGGAGGTGACTAACCATGATGTGGTCTCTTGGAGTTACAATCTAATTTGTACAAATCATTGTAGGTAAAAATCAATTATACTTTGCTTATTTAAATGTGTTTACGATCCAATTTACTTTCCCTAAGATCCCAAAATATTTTATAGCGTAACTTGCTCAACCGTTCTTTTAATTACTTACCCAGTTGACACCCGATTAACGGCCGATTTCAACAATTCGTACCTCAACTTTTATAACGTCATATAAAACCCATATTATTATGTAGTGATCATGTTACTTCATGCTTCATGTCCTAAATATGTCAATTACTCATTTAGAGTTTATGTGACCTTGATCAACCGAATGGAAAGTTATAACCGTTATCGATACTAATTCCGCCCTTTCAATGTTTCAATTGCATAACAAGTCAATCTTCCACATCTAGACTAACCTAACTTCTCTATCATCGCTCAATATAGAATTTATTACCTAGGTCGGGGAGTCGAAGGCTAACACCATATAAAGATTGTATGCTCTCAAAAATCACATATACCATTTTTTTTAAAAGAAACCAATTAGGGGAATGGATGCAAATGACATTGTAAATAGCATGCATGAATCATATTGGCCAAATATGTAACGTAAAGTTCGGGGTATTACAATTAAATACATCAATTTGATTTTACTATAATTTACATTTAGTTTATTTTAGTTAATTTACTCGTAATTGTATAATTTTGTCACAAACAAATACATCAAATTATTCTTGTTTCAATTAAGGTCGTAATAATTAAAATTGAACTAATTAATCTCTGTGAGATGATACTTGAACTCAAAGTCCACTTTATTATTTGTTAACGAACCGTGCACTTGCAGTGGTAATTCGAAATATATTTTCGTGAACAAGTTTTTGACGTTCATTGCCGGAGATTGAGTTTTAGTTTGATTTTATTTACATTGACACTAATTTAGGCTTCTGTTTGTATTCTTGTATTATTATTTTCGTTCCATTTTAATTTTTTTTCTCTTTTTCAGGATATATGAAAGAACAAAAATAGCGGATAAAAGATGACAGTGGTTGATTTCAATAAAATGCTCATATGTGACTTTATCATAAGGCAACAAGAATTGACATCTCAAAAAATTGATGAGGAAGATATGCTTGTGGGAGATTCATTATGAGACAACGACTACGAGATATAAAAGTGAAATGTGAACTTTATGAAATTGTCTTGGGTATCTTGCTTGTTGCATTATTTTTCTTACCAAAATTTGATATGGGTGATTTGTCTTTGGGATTATTTCTTCCATCGATTTTTAATGATCATCAATTAAGGGAATCAGATCCATCAGATTTCCAACAAATACAACAAGAGGAAGAGACTTTCCATGAAGATATCAATGTTTCTTTGCCAAAAATTTTGGACACAAATGTTGAATTCGAGAAAGTTTCAATTAACGAAGAGTAGCATGAAAAGATCGAAAAGATAATCATAACGAGCGAAAAAAGAATGAGTAGAATTCAAAGAAGATGATATTAGCATGTCATCCCTCAAATTTCTCGTTTGCTCAAAAAATAAATTTGTGATTATATCTTATGAGGAGATTGAGGTGTATATTGTTGAGTTCGAAACGGGTGATGAGGAGAAATCATACTACTTGGAATATGGAAATGTTAAAATCTGGAGGAAAGTTGTATTATGGAACAAAGTCAAATTGAGCAAGTTAGTCAGGACCTTCAAAACCATATTCAAAGTGCCATGATACACTTGTGCAAAATTTGAGCTTGAAACTATAAATCGAGTGCTTAATGGGAGGCAACCCATTTTCCTTTCCATTTTTTCCTTAACAATTACATTACAAGTAGTTTTAGGGATTGCATTAATTTAGAAATTCATGCATTTCAACGGTTTTTAAAACATTTTTGGCAATATTTTAAGACTTGCATTAATAACTTAGACATTTTTACTTATTTGAGTTCATTTTATTTAGGCTCGTCGTTAACATCCTAGCATTACATTAAGCTTACATTGATGTGATATGCATTTTTAAGGTTGTGCCTAGATTTCAATCTTCTAAATGTTAGAAAATTAGAATTCGTCTTGGTGTGAATATATTATAATTATTTAAACCTTATTTACTATTATTAATATTAATTTTGAATTCTTGAAATAAAAAGTTGAAGCTCAGCAACAAACAAAAGTGACGGTTGCCATAACATCTATCAATCGGACCAGCCTGATCCTTCTACATATTCGTGTCTACCCCCTCAAGGAGTTTCTGATCATTTACTCTTTTATTTTGTTTATATTTGTTTTTACACTAGGGACATGTAATCTTTTCGTTTAGGGGTAAGTAGTTGGAGAATTAAGATCTTTGTTGCTAGCTTTTCAATTGCTTATCGAGTTTGTATAACTAATTTAATTTTAAAAAATTGAAAAAAAATCGAAAAAGAAAAACCAAAAATAGTGTCTAGTATAGCAATTGGAAAAGAAAGAAGGATCAATTGGCTAATGAATGGAAGTTTAGGGACTAATATGCATTTGAGTAAAAGTTGAAGTATTAAATCAAAGTAACTTAATGTGAAGGATCAAGATGGAAGAAAGAATGAAGAAAATGATTAAAAGGAAAATTCTTGAAGTTCTTATAATTGGGCAGTCGCCCAGTTATATAGGTCGGGGGCCGGTCAACCCTAAACTTCAATTACAGGAGCTATTTGGTATGGTTGGGTAGCCGTCCTATTTCCTACTGGGCGTCCGCCCAGGCCAGGAAAAAAAATTATTTCTTTCAGAATTCAATTCCAATAAGGAAACTTCCGTTTGGACCATGATATGCACGATTTTTGGAGATCTTTTGAAACTTTTTATAAGGAATATAAATACCAACTGTCAAAATATATTTAGGGTGGGGAGAATGAATGGAAAAGGGAGGCAAAGAGCAAATCAAGATTAAATCCAAGGAGTTCAAGATTGAATTCAAAAATTTCCGAGTGATGAACATCATTTATATCTTTTGTTTTCTTTTTCATAACATGTTAGGCTAGTTTTCTTTGTACTAGAAGAACGATGAACCATGTAATATGAATTTTAAATCTTTAGTTTTACATACTTGATATTAAAAACACGTTTTTTGATATTGAATGGTTTATATGATTTTCTTTTCTCCACAATTATTGTGCACGGTATTTGTGTATGGCATATTTTATGCATTTGAAAGTGTTTATAAAAATTCATGCACTTTTGTATGTTCGCATCCATCGTAGAAATATAGTTAGGTTATATATGAGAGTAGGTTTCACATTACTCGAGAAAGATTGTTAAATAAAATAGAAATATTGATTCGTCAAAATTCAATTGTGTTGTTAAAGTGTAGAACTAATATTAAAAATGATTATTGGATGAGAATTTGTGATCATAGTGTGTTTGTCATCTATTAAATACATCAATTTGAATTTACTATAATTTGCATTTAGTTTAGTCAATTTACTCGTAATTGTATAAGTAGATTAATTTATTCATAATTTTGTCACAAACAAATACATCATATTATTATTGTTTCAGTTAAGATTGTGATAATTAAAATTGAACTAATCCATCTCTGTAGGGACGATACTTGGACTTAAAATCTACTTTATTACTTGTTCACGAACAGTACTTTTGCGGTAGTAATTTGAAATATATTTTCGTTAACAGTGGCACTTGTCTCCAAATCTGAAATTCTTTCAGCCTCCTCATTGGCTTGGTGATGGTTTGGCAGTTTTGTCGCCTAAACTTATTTGGGCTCTGATTTCGATGGTGGAAAACCAAATACCCTCATCGTCGGCTTGGTGGTGGTAAGGTTGTAGGTTGAGATGGATCTGCATTTCCAAATTATTGAGTTCGATTTTGCGTTTAATTTTTCATTTGGGTTCCATTGGCGTAAGTGGTGGCGGCATCGATGGGGCGAAGACGATGGGTAGCAGGGTTTGGTTTTGGGTAGGTGTAGGGGTAGGGTCGGGTTTGGATAGGAAAGGGGGTGGGTGGAAGATGATGGTTTTTAATTTTTAATTTAATTATTTTTATATGGAAAAAGATAAAGTTACAATTTTACTCTTGTAGAAATAATTCATAATGTGATCGACATCATTTTCTTGGTCAACTAATGTAAAAGTGGATGGATCTATCCATTTGGACTCCATATGTATATTTTTGAAGGTTAAGGATCACCGCTGACACAAATTGAAGGTTAAAGTAAAGTTTGCAAAAATTGAAAAGATTAGGGATCACTACTGCAATTTTTCCTACTTTTTAACTACGGATTCTTCTAAAAATCACTATTCAAAGTATTATTTTTCCTAAATAATGGCCATCAAACAAGGTTGGGAATTAGTGATGGCAATTGGCCAGGCCGAGCCGATCACGAGCTCAGCTCGTCAAAGAGATGTGCATAGCTCAAGCTCAAGTTTTTTTTTTTTTTAAAAATAATGCTACCAAACAATGTTTGGTCACTTTTTTTTTTGCGAACGGCTTGTGTGCTCATGAACTTTAGGCTCACGAGCTCGACGAGTCAAGTCTTGCTCGACTTGCCATACGAGACTTTGCTTGGCTTGTGCTCAGACTCGCCTCGAAAAGAGTTCGAGCCGTCCATGGGCGGAGTTTCGAAGAGTCGAGCTAATGAGCTACTCGATCATTTTGCCATTTTTATGGGGAAGGCTTTTGGACACATTTATGGTGACCGGCAAAACTATTGATATTTCATACTTGAGGTACAATAATAATTTCACGAAATTCCCTTCAAGTAAAAGCTAGAAAGATTTTACACTCGGTATATGGTAGCAGTGTGCATTAATAATGAAGTGCAACTTCTTGATCTTTTATTGTGTAATCCCCCATCTCTGGACAGGATAAGTTTTTCATTGCACATGCATTTAGCTGAAGGATATATAGAACCGTCCGAAGACTGTAATTTATTTTCTTAAAAAAGAAAAAAAAAATTAGAAACTTGGCAACTCCTATTTGCATGCACGGCATGTGTCGAAAGACGCCGCAAAAGACTGCCAACATTTTTCTGTGCTCTCACCTCACTTATTTCACCATTTTCTACCAAACAGATTGGAACCCTGAATTCTGTTCCAGTCTGGACTTGGCATATTATTTATATCTATGGCATCATCTGTATTTATTATTATTAAATTCCTTTTATCATAACAATAACAAATTTATTAGAAAATAGTTCACCATTTCTTTAATTGCAGAAATGTTGGAGATGAAAGTTTTGCACTGTTTCTTGATTTATTCAGACTATATAGAAATCATAAAAAGAAGAAGAAATGACAGGTTGGCAACATTTAGATATACAAAATATTACTTCTCTACTTTTTCTATAAAAGAAAAAGAAATACAGAAATGAAAGTACTGAAAATAAGATCTACCATTAAGAAAGGAAAAATGGAAAAGGACATTATGCCCTAAGGAGAAAAACTTAGTTTGAAGATTTCTTATCAGACTTCACTGTTTGAGAGCTCTATCACTGTGGACAGATGATTGCGCAGCATTGAATTGAACCCCAGAGTTAACTCCAATCCAATATCATCGTTTTCAGTGTGATGGGGCTCCGGTTTAAAGCTCGTACTCGGGTTCAGCATTGAGGGTTCTACTGTTTCAACAGAGTAAGAGTTGTGACTAGGGGCTCTCTTCAACTGATGCACAAAAGCATCGTTATCTTCACCGCAATCCCATCCTGTGATGGTAAATTTCTCTTCCGTCTCGTTCATCAACTCGGCGGCGGCCGCCACCGAGTGTAGGGTATTGTTGATTTCCACCGTGGAGCGTCGGGACCTGACACGGTGGATGGGTTCTGGGGTAGCGGTGTTCTTTGAGAAGTGGCGAATGTCAAAGCCCTGTAGAGGCGTGATGGAGCGAGCTTTTGTTGCACTGGACTCATCAGTATCAGAAACTTGCACTAACGGAGCGCCTTTGAGCACCTCCTCCACCGCCGCCTGGCACTGCTGCCAATTCCCCGACCACATCAATCCCACAGATCCGTATATCGGATTGATGATCCTCCCACAAGCTTCATACAACAGCGACCTAAAAATCGCTGCGCAGACAAATCAAACCCAAAAAAAAACTTTTAACAAATTTTCACCACAACATAACAGCGTTATATGATCAGCCCTTATTGTGGGTTTACATATATGTACCTGGGCGGAGATTAGCAGGGCCGGAATCGATAAGATTAATGAGTCCGGTGCGGCCGTAGAATTTGGCAAGGAAGAGAGTGGCGTTAGCTTGAGATTCAGCACATTTGATCCATTGAAGGCAAGGCCTGAGAGTGCAGTCACCACTGCAACCTTTGCGAAGGACTCGGCAACCATTGCAACTCATTCTCATAATATTCTAGAGAGAGAAAGAGAGAAAATGGAGATGAAGAAGAAGAAAGGGGGACGGGGGAGTAATGGTATATATGTAGACGGAGAGGGAAACACGCAATGAAGGCGTTTTAAGTAACTTTGGACATTTCAAAGAACCTTCCAAACGTACCCTAAATAATAACATAAAGTCTTGAAATGATAAAACGAGAAACTATTATACAAAACAGAGTGCGTAGGGTAATTATGCAATTTTCTTTAAAACGAGATTGTCTCGTGTAATAATTATTTAACTCAGAGCCGTATTTTTGCAAAGGCACAAATTTTAGTTAATATTTTTTTGCTGAACTTAGTCTCTGTAGAAAAATATGCACATGTCGCAACCAAATTTTAAAGATAGAAAAGTTACTTTTAATTATTTATAAAGTACGCAATAGAAGTCTAGAATTTTGGCAGGCTGCAATTGGAAAGAACTTAAAATAATCGAAGAGGAGAAGTTTATGAACTGAGTCAATTGTTGTGGAATCCTGTTCCGGAACGTCTTGTCCGAATTCAAATTGATGTACAACTAATGCGATAATTCAAGATTGTACTAATTCTTTGCAAATCATAAATTTAGGCTTATTTAAAAAGAATTTCTTACATTGAAAATAAAACATGCTTTCAATATTCTATCATACTCGACTAAATTGATATATAATATTACAAGAGTTTGATCTTTAAAGGTACAAAATATCCTACATTTGAATTCGGAGCTTCGGAGCCATTTAGAGAAATCAAAAGGTTAAACTAGAGTCAATGAGACGGTGTAAAACTTTTCTACCTTTTTTACTTTTTGTCAGAAACAAACATTTTCGATATCTAAGGGGCTGTTCTATATGTGTTTCAGTTTTGAGTTTTGAATGTTCATTTTGAAATTGTTGAAAACGTGTTCTTTTTTACATTATGAAAAAAATTGTTTTAAAAACACTCAAAACGATAATTTTGTCTTTTTAAGTTTTCTTTGTAAATTTTTAACTTGTTTTCAAAAATGCGTTTTCGAAAATAGGAAAGAGTAGCTGTGTCAAAATGGGCGGGCTGGGCCGGGCTGACCCGCACCCATCCAACCCGTGCACAGCCCCCCGGACGCAAAACCGACCTGGACGGGCTTTCCGAGCAGGGCCTACCCGGACCGGGAAAAAATTGGCTTTGCCCGACCAGGACCGTGAAGCCCACACGGGCCGGGCCGGGTCGTCGGCCCACTCGGATCCGGTATTTTTTTTTTTTCAAAAGTAAATGGTAAAAATTAAATTTTATAATTGTAGTGAAAATCGATAAAAGTTACATAAAAATAAATTTTACATTGATTTATTTTTTGATAAATTTTACATCAATAATTGAATAACATAAAAACTTACAATTTTTCGAATAATTGAATAACATAAAAGTCAAACGAATACTAAACTTACTTTTTTTTTTTTACTTTTTGTCTAAATGTCTAGCATTATTGCAGAGAGTTCAAAAGTAAATGGTAAAAATTTAATTTTATAATTGTAGTGAAAATCGATAAAAGTTACATAAAAACAAATTTTACATTGATTTATTGTTCGATAAATTTTACATCAATAATTGAATAACATAAAAACTTATAATTTTTCGAACAATATTTTGCCTAACTTGACAAATTAAACAGTTTTTTTAACTATTTATAAACTTATAGTTAAAGTACATCTCAACTAGGTTGGCACCTACTTAACTATAATTTCGTCATTACAAATCATATTCTATTCATCTACGGTAAGATTTTTAAAGTCTTGAGCAATATCGTCATCAACTTTATCTTGTATTTTTCTATCTGCAAATAACCAGTCTTTCACGCAAAATGAGAGCTTCTAAAATATCTTCTTAAGTCTTGATCTTCTTTTATCTAGCGCTCTGTTACCTGCACTAAAAGCAGACTCCGATGCCACTGTTGAAACTAGAACTGTTAGTAGATCTCGGGCCATTTTTGACAATATTTGATATGACCGTTCATTTACCTTCCACCATTATAAAATATCTAAGTTGTCAACCTCGTCTTCTGGAATTAAACTATAGTAATCAAATTGATAATATCTTTCTAATTCAGGTGGTGTAATATTCTCATTTGAAAATGAACTAGTAGATGAAGTAAAAGACACATTGCATTTTTTGACTATTAAAGAAAAGAAAGAACTTTTACCTTTAGAAGTGGTAGCAGAACTTGTAGTAGAAGGAACATTTTCATTATTACCATATTTCATAGCATAATTATTGTACATTTCATTAATAAAGCGTTCTATTTCCCGGTTTGTAATATTTATATTAAAAGATAAAGTTTCAGAAAGTTGGTCCATAGCACACTGAATTACAAAAAATTTAATACGATGATCCATTACAGCTGCAATTGAAAAAATCATTGGCATATTTTTGTAATATTTTCGAAACTTGCCTCCATTGTATAAACAATATCATAAAAAAATGGATCCTCCTTATGACTTGAAAATTGATTAGCAATTTCTACAAATTGAGCGAGCACAAGATTACTTGTTGGATAATAAACTCCGGAACTAATTTTTGTTGCCTTATAGAATGGTTTCAAATAATTCATGACTTTAAATGCAATGTTCCAATCAGAATCATCCATATAAAATTGATGTTGCTTTGAATTAACGAAAGCATTAATAGCATCTGTATAACCAACACACGATTTTAACATATAAATTTTTGAATTCCACCTATTTGGAATATCATCAATAAATTTTCTTCTCCTCAATCTAAGATTTTTACAAATTTTTCCAAATTCTTGTTGTCTAGAATCTGAACAAGAAATGTAGTTAATAGCTTCTCTAATTTTATGTATTTGTGGTGTTATTAATTTTAAACCATCTTGCACTACTAAATTATATATATGACAAACACATTTCATATGAAATAATTTAGAGTCAAACGAGGGATTAAGTATCCTTTTCAAAAGTTCAATGAATGCAGTATTTGCACTAGCATTATCAAAACTAATGCTAAATAATTTGCTCAAAACATTAAATTCATTAAAAACTTGTAATAAATTCTCACACAAATTTATTTCATTATGTGGATATTCAAGTAAGCGAAAAGCAATAATTCTTTTGTTAAGTAACCAATTATTATCAATAAAATGTACGGTGACACATGCATAACCATTGTGATTACGTCCAGACCAACAATCAGATGTAAAACACATAACTTTATCAAAATTGTTAAATTCAGTTTTTAAATGTTCAGTCATTGCATGAAATAATTTCAAGATATCCGAGCGAGCAGTATTTCTACTTACAGACCGATAAGTGGGTTGAACATATTTTTGCATAAACTCCTCAAAGTATCGATCTTCTACGAAAGTAAAAGGCATCTCGCTTGCTGCCAAAAATTCAGACATTCCTACTCTCATTCGATCCTGCGAATAACAAAAATTATAAAAAGTAATTGTTCCACTAGTATTAGTAAAAGAAGTAATTTGAGCTTGTTTAGTATCCAAATACGTTCTTTCATTCATGTGTTTATCTTTGTGTCTTCGCAATGTGCCTGTGCCTTAATCTTTAACCCATGCATAACTCTTTCTACAAATAGTGCATATTACTCTTTTGTTTGGTTCATCCACTGTAAAGATTTCCCAAACATCAGATGTATACTTTTTATTTTTTCGTTGATGAGAAGATCCAATATTTGGATCATTATCATCTTCCAAATTTATTGGAGAACAACTATCATGTAAATTGACATTTCTTGAAGAAAAATCGTGAGAATCCATAACACTTTAACAAAAAATTTTGAAATAATAAGATGAAAAGAAAGCACAAAATACTAAATATAAAAAATGCTTGCTAAAAATATGAAGAGAGATTATGAAAAAATAGAGATTGTAAACTTGTAGTTGTAGACTTGTAAATTGTGAAAGTTTACTAATTTTTCACTTCACAATACCACTATTTATAACCAAAAAAAAATAAAATAACCGTTACAAAAAAAAAAAAATTAAAAAAAAAACGTCAGACCGTTCTGACATTGCATTGCGTGACAACGCTGCGAAACGGCTTATTTGTTTTGAAATTTTTTTTTAAAATCGGGCCGCGGTGAACCGACCCGGACTGGTTTTAGGTCCGGGCAGTCCGTGATTCGGTCCACACGGTTTAATGGCCGGTTCGGGAGCGGGCGGGCCGCCCACAACTTTAGGAAAGAGAACGCGTTTTCACTGTTTTGGAAAATCGAAAACAGAAAACGGCTTGAAAACGGTAAATAGAACCTGCCTTAAGTTTTTTACTATTTGTTTTCAGGTGTGTTTCATGCTTACACATGGGGATCGCATGCGAGGAAGACTGGTTTTAATTGTTCCTTTTTCCAAGTTTAGTCATCAATTTTATGCATTTCGAATTATTGAAAGAGGAACAATTGTGAAAACATAAATGATATATGGGCATCTCTGTAATAAAATGTTCTTTTAAAGATGTAGTTGGGACCATACATGAACATCGATTCAGAAAGACATTACACACTAATTTGCAATGGATAGCTTCATTCAATAATAATTAAGGGTCGAATTCATAATTCTTCTGTTTAAATTAATTCTTGAATTACAGATGACATGTTCAGTATATTAGATTACAGAGCATTAGACATTATTAAAAAAATAAAAACATGGACACGAAACATGCACATTGAAATAATAAATTAAGGTTTTCCATGTAATTTAGATAGCAACTTTAAAAACGGTTAAATGATTATAAATAGATAGAAATAGATGGTTGATAACGAAATATATGAATGAAAAATGGTTTGATCAATTATAATCATGTGCCAAACAAAGGCTAAAGTGATATCTAATATTGCAAAACTTTAGTGATCTTAAAAGTTACAGAACATCGTACATTTAAATTGAGAGCCATTACAAAAATCAAAGGTTATTCGGTGGTTTGAATTTTCAGCCTTTTGTACTTTTTGTGATAACCTAAATTTGCAAATGATAACATCATTTAGTAGCTGTTTGAGCCGCATTCTCATTTTCATTATTCTATTCATTTTTAATCATATATTTTTCAATAAAATAATATTTTACATTACATCAATAACTTTTTCAACCACATATTCACCATCACATCACAAAAAAAAAAAAAAAAATTATTTTCATTTTAATGTGCATCAAACACACTCTTAATAAAATTAATAACTAAATCCATAATTCTTTTAGGTGAATTAAATTATCGAATTATAAATGACCTGCTTTGTATAATAAATTACTAAGTACAAGGCATCATTAAAAAAAATAAAATATTACGCATGAAATATGCACATAGAAATAGTAAATTAAGGTTTCCCGTGTAATTTAGCTAGCAACCTTTAATAAACGAATCTATAATTATAAATGGATAGAAATTAATAGTGGATAATTGGATTGTACTTGTAGATATAACAAAATATATGAAAAAAAGTGAATTATTGATTATAAACAAGTGCCAAACAAGAGCAAAATTGATATCTAAAATTGCAAATTCTATCATAAATTTGAATTAGGAGCCTTTATAAAAATCAAAAGATTAAGAGCCTCTTTGACAACCATTGTAGAAAAAAAAAAGTTTTGAATATTGATTTTTAGGAGAATGTGTGGTTAAAAAATAGAAAAACGTTTTTGGTATACGTGTTAAATATTTTATTGTGTGAATATATAGTTGAAAATGTTTTCGTAGCAAATCATAAAATAAATTAATGGTTGTCAAACTGGCTCTAAACTAATGATTTTAAACTTTACCACCTTTCGTACATTTTATGATAATCAACTTTTTCAGCATTTAAGGGTTTATTCTCTTTAACGTTTTCAAGTAGTTTTCTATTTTCGATTTTTCAAAACAGTGAAAACGCATTCTCTTTCCTATTTTCGAAAACGCGTTTTTGAAAACAAGTTAAAAATTTACAAATAAAACTCAAAATGACAAATTTGTCGTTTTGTATTCAGTTATAATCAAGCCAAAATTTTCAAAACGCATTTTTGGTGTTTTCAATCACCGCCAACCACCACTGAGAGAGAGGGGGGAAGGGAAAGTAAACGAGTTTTCCATTTTTTTTATTTTTGAAAACACACATTTTCAACAATCTCAAATAGTCAAAACACAACATTCAAAATGAATTCAAAACTCAAAACACGCCCTAAATTTTCAAGATTTTGTTTTCAGGTACCTTACTTACGATGTTGGTGTGCTAGTAAAGACTGATTTTATTTTTCCTTTTTCTCAAGCTCGTTTATCAATTTTTTTTCATTTCGAATTATTGAAAGGGAACAATTGAGATCACATAAATGAAATCTGAATATCTTTATAATAAAATAGTCTTAAGGATGTACTTAGTACTATATATGAATATTGAGAAAGACCCTACACCCTAAAATTGCAATAGATAGCATCACTCAATAAAATTAATAATTGAATCCATCATTTATTAAATAAAAAAATGTCGCACACGAAGCATGCACATGAACAATAATAAATTAATGTTTTTTTAATGTCATTTAGCTAGTAACCTTTAACAAATGAACATACAATTATAAAAATATAGAAATTAGTGGTGTACAGTGTTAGTCCATCTTACGAAATATGTAAATAAAATTTGGTTTAACCGATTATAAATAAGTTTCTTAAGAAGGATCAATTGATATCTAATATTGCAAAACTCTATTCTTAAAATTTACATGACCTCATACATTTGAATTGGGAGTGATTTAAAAGGTTAAAATACAGTCAAAATGAAGGTTTCAAATTGTTCAGCCTTTTTGTAATTTTTCTTAGAACAAACTTTTTCTGCATTATGTTTTTGAGCCCTATATTTTTTTTTTATTTTTGTTGAAAATGAATTTTGTAATAGTAAATTTTTGGATAATGCATGGTCAAAAGTAGTAGCCAAAAATTTGAATTTACATGCAAAATATTTTATTGTAAAAATGTGTGATTGAAAATGAATTTGAAAAATAAATGAATTTTTAATGGAGATCAAACAGTGTCAACTCTTTGTTTTTTGTGCATTTCATGCTTACTAACAAGGTTGGTTTGCAAGGAAGACTGGGTTTTATTTTCCTTTTTCTAAAGTTCATTTATCAAATTTTGCATTTCGGATTATTGAAAGTGAAACAATTGAGACAACATCAATGAAAATAGAATATTTTTGTAACTTATATATATATTTTTTAATACACCCTCTGCATTGAATAATGATATTTCATATTTGTTGATAAACAAGAATAAACTAAAAAAAATAAGGTATTAATTATAATCTCAACAAGAAAAGTGATTTGTAATTTGGGACAAACAAAAAAGGAAAAAAAAAAAATCTTTAAGGGACTATCGAGTAATAAATTAAGGTTTTCCCTTGTATTTTAAATGCAATGCGTAATAAATGAATCAACAATTCTTTTATGAGAATTATAGATAACATGTTTGGTAAAATAGATCACCTAGTTTTAAACAATATTAAATAAATTAGCACCATTGGTATTAAAATAGCAGTTTAGGTGGCGCTAACGTGATATTAAATAGAGAAATGTTATTCATCCCCAATGGGGATGCATCCACAATCTTTGTGGCGTTAATGTGACATTAAATGATATGTGAAATTAAATAAGTCATTTAATTTCACTTATCATTTAACCAATCATTTATATCCACGTAAACTGGAGATGCATCCTCATTGAGGATGAATATCATTTTCCTATTAAATAAGAAGTGTAATTGAATAAATCGCTTAATTTTACCTTTTATTGAGTGTATCACTCAGCGCAACCTATATTGGTATTGTAACACCAATAGTGCTAAATAAAATATTCTTAAATAAAATAAAAAATAATGTTCATTAAATGCTTACATAGAAATAATAAATTAAGGTTTACCATGTAATTTAACTGCAACCTTTAATAAACGAATATATATAATCCTTTTGGATAAATGTAACTCTCTAATCTTAGAGAACATATTATTAAGGGTATGTTAGGGAGAAATAATTTTAAAAATCATTTTACTCCAAAATTAGTTTTACTCACGTTTTATAAAATTCATAATTTTATTTATTTTTAACTATACATACTTCAAAAAAATATTTTTTATTTGTAAAATATTCTCTGAAAGAAACGCTAAGTAAAAAATAAAAATGCTGCACAAAAAATATAATTTAGATGCAACATAAGAATATCTTAAAGAGACTATCTAAACCCTTATTTTACAACCATTAAAAATATATTTGTTTTGGTCAATATGAGTTTTTAAATAGTGACTTTTTAAATAATATGTTATTAAAAAGTAGGAAAAAGTTTTAAATTTATGAGCAAAATATTATATTATAAAAATATATGGTTGAAAATAAGTTTCAGAAATGAAGAATTTTGTGAAAAATGGTTGTCAAAAAGGAGCGAAATACAAAATATTCTTTATTTTAAAGAGCTAATGCTTAAAACAGGTTTTGAAAGACTATATTTTTATTTTTTAAAATCAATAACGGGTTGGACTCTTCAAATTTAGAATGTCATATAATAATTATATTTAATAAGTCTCAAATTTTAATACTCTATTTCTTAAAATATTCAAAGCACATTAAAATTGATTGGTCATTTATATATAAAAAAATATGTTAAATAATTTATGAGGCGAAATTAATAAGGGTGTGTTTTGGACACAATCTTTTGAAATAATGTATTAATGAATAGTAGATGATGGAGAATATGTGGTAAAAATGAAGGAAAAGTTATTGATGTGATGTAAAATATTATTTTGTTGAAGAATGTGTCGTTAAAAATGAGTAGGATAATGAGAATAAAAAATAATAATGTTTACCAAAAAGGGGCTAAATACTTCTCCAAAAAAATAAATAAAAAGTTAAAATTGAGAACGAGTACATAAATTTTTTAAGGCTTATTAGCACAAAACGTCCCTACGTTTGACAGTTTGTGTGTAAAACGTCCCAACGTTTCATTTTTTGGCATTTTTGCCCCTATTTCAACGTTTCCGTGCGGCGAACGTCCCTCCGTCCATATACCGTCAGATTTCCCGTTAACTGCTTACCTGGACTCATTTTAATTTGAAACGCCAAGGGTAAAATGGTCAAGCCACTTCACAAATCTCTTCCCGCCATCATTCCACACACTGGCCGTACATACTTAGGAACAATGTAAAGAAGAAGGGACCGAATTTCCAAATTCCGTGCGTTGTCAAATTATCTCGAATTTCTGTGCTTATCACCTCCAAAGAGAATTCACCAAATTCCCGTCTTTTCAACCGATCCGAATTTGAATCTTCTCAAATTCAACGCACTACGTAATTCACCTTAATTCCTCCTCCTCTTCCCGTCTCGCCCACATATTCTGACGAATCGACGCATATGGAGTAATAAATAGGTTCTTCTAAAATGGAAACAAAAATCGTTTGCTTTATGCAACTACAAAACCGTTGTTCGTCTTTAGTCCCAAAAATGTGCATTAGAACAAGAAGCTGTCAAGCTATTTTTACCCAATCGTGAACGTGTGAAAAAGTCCCTAGGTTACAAAACCGTTTGCGTAAAACATCCCAACGTTAAAACACTTTGTGCGCAGAAAGTCCCTATGTTAGAAACATATGTGCACATAACGTCCCTAATGCTCGCACCGATTTTGTAAATAACGTCCCTACGTTTGGGGGAATCCGTGGAAAAAGTCCCCGCTATATATCCCGCAAGCATTACCCATTCACAAAGAACGCATACACCGAAATCAATCACAAGAAACACCAATAACCCCATCAACCTAACCAATCAACCACACTAATCAACCACGGCAAACCGTTTTGTAAATGTATAAAACTAAAATTTTTAAGGTAAACGAATTTAACAAACTAAAAACTGAACAAAAAGTGCAATACAATTGGCGCCTTTTAGCCGCACCATTTAGGCTAAATCGATCTAATTACGCATTTACAATTCAACCACTTCCTTAGGTTGCAAAAACTGCCAAATCCCCAAAAAAAATAAAAGAAGTTGTGGACAGAGAACATATTAACACAGAAAATGTGTCCCTAATTGTCTGCTACTGGTGGTGGCGCCCCTTTACAGCTCCTCCTACTGAATGCCCATCTCTATCCTTAAGCATTTCTTTGATATCATTCTCACTCTCCAATCTCCTCAACCCCTGACCTAAACTCATTCTTCGTTTTTTGTAGTAAAACTCGAACTTCACACCATGACCAACCGCATTTAAGAACTTCATCAAGTTAGATTTCGTAAACAGTGATGCATGGAAGAAATCGAAGAAAATCACTAAACCATGTTCGTATGTCAAATTGTTTGGCTTGACATAGAAATTGCCTCCATGATGCAATTCAACAGTGAAGTAGCCATATTTCGTACCCGCATGCGTAAAAATTCTGGAGACGAGATAATGAATGCTGAAAGGTGATATGGAAACAACGTAACGCACATCGATCAAATCCGGAAAATAATGGAATGCACATCACACAATGATCAAAACCCAATCAGACCCACATAAATTTCAAGTCCCAACCACTCATGCAAATTGCGTATGAATATCTACAAACCCCCAAAAATAACCCTCACAAAGGTTGATGGTGTTTCCCAAACCCATTTCATCGAGTTCGAAGTGTAATTTCAAAGAACATCATACAAAGAACGCATTTTCATTCGACAAACGGAGGAGGCATTTTCGTTCTTACCGTATTTTGGTGTATCGTCTCCGGTTCTCTCGATAAACTGAGGAGGCATTTTCATTCGACAAATTTCCCGTGAAAAACAAGAATATACTCCATCAAAAACAAAGAAGTATGCCTTGACTACTCGAATTTAGAAATTTCGAACCGAGAAATCAAAAAAATTTCGCATGAACAGTAAACTTTACCGTTTCGCCCGCCGTTCTCATCGCGCCCATATACTATCCTCCGACAGAGGAGATATTTCTGGGGTTGATTCGAGAAGATGTTGAAGAAAGCGGGTGCTCGAAGGGACGTCAACAAAGGGAGAGGAATGGAATGGAAGACGGGTTCGCTTCACCGTGCGTGTTATGGGGGAAGGAAGAGATTTGTGAAGTGGCTTGACCATTTTACCCTTGGCGTTTCAAATTAAAATTAGTCCAAAAGGGCTAACTGAAATCCTGAGATATGGATGGAGGGACATTCGCCGCACGGAAACGTTGAAATAGGGGCAAAAATGCCAAAAAATGAAACGTTGGGACGTTTTGCACACAAACTGTCAAACGTAGGGACGTTTTGTGCTAATAAGCCATTTTTTAATTATCTTAACTTAAAGATGCTTTCTAAAATATATAAGAAAATTTTAATTATCTAAATTTAAAGATGCGTTCTAAAATATACTCCCTCCATCCCAATTATATAGACTGCGTTTCCTTTTTATCTTGTCTCAAATATATAAGCTTGTTTCCTAATGTAGAATATTTTGTTATGTTCCTTTACCAATATACCCTTATTAAATTTTAACCATTTAATATGTCAACTTCTTGAAATCATCAAAATACACATATTTCTTACTTTTTGGAAACATGGAACAATTTTCATTTCTTCTTCTTCTTCTTCAAATTCTTTA
The DNA here is from genome assembly GCA_035079005.1 of Fraxinus americana. Classification (NCBI taxonomy): domain Eukaryota; kingdom Viridiplantae; phylum Streptophyta; class Magnoliopsida; order Lamiales; family Oleaceae; genus Fraxinus; species Fraxinus americana. Next base: position 35,506,491 of record CM068707.1, read on the forward strand.
TTAGTTCCAATAATAATTTAGTTTTACATATGAAAATTAAATAGAGGTAATTTAGGAAAGATTTTGACAAAAATTAATTTTTCAATGATATTAAAGAAATTTTTTTAATTCGTGTGAAAAACGAAGTAAGCCTATATAATTGGTACAGAGGGAGTATAAGATATATTCTATTTGAGGATCCTTCGGGAAGTGCAGAGGTTAGAAAGAGAATCGTACAAATTGTGTGAGAATCATGAAGAGATTCCATTCTAAAATTGAGGCCGAAAAGTAGTGCGTGATACCCTCGTGAAAAAAGGGCTGAATGCTATTGTGCAGCCCAACGCGTACGGTGACGGAAAGCAATATCACCATTCACCCCCTCAAGCCCCGGGCCCCACCCAACCATGCACTTTATTTTAACTTTTCCCATTTTTTCCTAATAAAAATGCATTTTTGAAAGGCAAAAAATGGGAATGGTTTTTGAGTTTTCCCGTCTTTTTTTTCTTTTCTTTTTTAAAAAAAATTTTTTTTGGCATGAGAAAGAGGGCGCCCTCTGGGTTTCGGTTTCATCGAGCCAATGGATTTATTCGTCAAGTTTATCTGCAGTTTGGATTTATTGGAATTCTTCTTCATTTTTTTTAAAAAATTATAATTAGCTCCTTGAAGAGAATCTTTCATTATTCGCAAGTTTATATATTAATCTACACTTCTATTTCAAAATGTTTATTTACAAAAGTAAGATAAATGTTATCATGGGTGGACTCATGAAGGAAGTTTAGTGGGGGGTGAAATCAAAAAACCTTAGACAAAAAAAATGAAAACCTAGACAAAAAAAACTAAAAAAAATCTGAAAATCTGAATAAAATTTGGGAAACCTGAAAATTGAGTGAGGGCCTCGAGTAGGTCCACCCCTGAATGTGATAATTATATTATGTCACACAATTTGATTTAGGAGTTTGATGAAATATATAGAATTTAATTTTATGAGGAAACGTGACTATTAATTGATTATACTATTTAAAGGTCTAATTTTTTATGTGCTAATTAAAATTTTATTTGCTATAAGTATTAAATGTGCGGTTGTTTTAATCGATCTAGCGTAATTGTTTATGTTGTGTGATCCAAATTCCATGTAATTTAGCATTTGGTTGATGAGATTTCATATGATTTGAGATTTGGTTAATTGAAGGAAGTCTAAGGTCTTGGGTTTGAAGAGTTCTAAGTTGTGAAGATCAAATTTTCATAATAATTAGGAGTATGGCTTGAAAAGGAACTCTTGGATGGTAAAAAGGCATGTTTTGGAATATTTACCTGAGACCTAGCGCCCAAGTACTGTAACAGTACTGCCTAGGCGTTGCAACAGTAACCTGATCGCGATTTTTCTGTTTTAACCGAATTTTGAGACTTTTTCTCCATCTTGGACTCCAATAAGAGGGTTTATATATATTTTCACATTGTATCTCCATATTATAGCATTCATATATTATTCTTTACATCTTCAACAACATATTGAGAGATTGATGGTTTAGATTTCAATTGAGATTATTGAAATCTTGATATTGTAAAACAAAATTATTGATTATAGTGAATTGTTTTCCTCTGCCTGTGATTTTTCCAAAGTTGGGTTTCCACGTAAATTCTAGTGTTATTGTTTTCTTCTTCTTTATTTCACTATCGTCATTATCTTGCGATCCATTTTATAACAAGTGGTATCAGAGCGCGATATTGATTTTTCCGCATGACGACAATGAAGTATGACATTCTGTTGTTGAATAGAAACACGAAATTTACATTATAACAAGTGAAGATGCGAGCGATGTTAGCGCAAATGGATTTGGAAGAAGCCCTACTTGGCTTTGATATGATGCATGCTACCTAGAAGCATGATGAAAAGTGGAGTAGGGATAGGAAAGCCCAATCTCAAGTTCATCTCTTGAATCAAATTCTTCAGGGCGTTCTTAAGAAGAATAGTGTCATTGCGTTGTGGTTGAAGTTGGAGCAAATTTACATGACAAAGAGGTTGACCAGCAAGGTATAATTGAAATATCGCTTGTATTGTCACCGAATGTCTGAAGATGATCACTTGACTATGTTCAAAGAAATTTTGGCTTATTTGGAGATATTGGAGGTTAAGTATGACGAGAAGGACTTGACTTTTATGTTGTTGTGTTCACTGCCACCATCATATGTGACTTTTAGGGATATTATTCTCTACAGTCGGGATACTCTCATCGTGGAAGAGGTCTATGATGCTTTACTATCTAAGGAGAAGACGAGACAACTTACTAGAGAATCTAAAAATCATGCTGAAGGCTTGGTTGTGAGTGGGAGGAATCAAGATAGGAATTTTGACAGAAATATGAGGGGCAGATCGAAGGTTAGACATGCTGAGAAGACATGTCACTACTGTAAGAAGAAAGGGCATATTAGAGCTGATTGCTACACCTTGAAAAATAGAAATAAAACTGTTGATGCTACAGAGAAATTGAAGCAACATGTTAATATAGTAGATGTTGATGCTGTGGAAGATGAGCAAAGTAGTGGAGAGTTTTTTGTAATTTCTGACTGAGATTCTAAAACTTGTAATAAATGGCTTCTTGAGTCGGCTTGTACATTTCATATATGTCCTATCAGGGACTGGTTTTCTATATATGAAGGAGTTTCGAGAGGTACTGTGATTATGGGAAACAACGTGCCTTACAAAATTGTCAGAGTTGGTATAGTCAAAATTAGAATATTCGATGGGGTTGTTAGAAACTTACAGATGTAAGATATGTTCCAGAACTGAAGCAGAATCTCATATCTTTGAGTGCACTTGACTCAAAGGGCTAAAGATACATCGGTGAAGGTAGAGTTTTGAAGGTAAGTAAGGGTGCTCTTGTTGTGATGAAGGGGCATAAAAACTTCAAACAATTGTACATTTTGCACGGTTCCACAGTGCAGCAGTTCCTACTTATTCTTTCACAGATGATGAAGTTACAAAACTTTGGCATATGAGGCTCGAGCATATGAGTGAGAATTGAGATGGCAGAGCTGAGTAAAAGGAAACTTCTTGATGGACAGAAAACCAGCAAAATAGAGTTTTGCGAGCATTGTGTATTTGGGAAACAGAAGATAGTCAAATTTACTAAAGGAAGACACAACATGAAGGGAACACTTGCATATATCCATTCAAATTTTTAGGGATCAGTCAGGGTACCATCTAAAGATGGCTATTATTACTTGTTGGTAGTTATTGATGACTTCTCCAGAAAAGTTTGGGTATTTTTCTTGAAGCAGAAGAGTAATGTGTTTGGGACCTTCAAGGAGTGGAAAATATTAGTAGAGAAGCAGACCGGAAGCCAAGTAAAATGTCTATGTACTAATAATGGGTTGGGGTTTTGTTCAAATGAGTTCAATAGCTTTTGCAAGTCTAAGACATCTTGAGACACTTGACAGTGCCTGGATCTCCTCAACAGAATGGTGTAGCAGAACGAATGAACAGAACCTTGATGGAAATGGTTCGTTGTATGCTTTCAAATTCTGGGTTGCCTAAATCTTTTTGGGCTGAAGCTGCTACTACAGCTTGTTTTATGATTAATCGCTCACCCTTAGCTGTCATTAATAAAAAGACACCAGAAGAGGTATGGTCTGGTAAACCTTCTTGCTATTTTGATTTAAAAAATTTTGGGTGTTCGTCTTATGCTCATGTGAATAATGAGAAGTTGGAGCCTGGGTCTAGAAAGTGCATTTTTCTTGGATATAAATCAGGTATGAGAAGGTATAAGTTGTGGTGTTTTGAGACTAAAAAGGTGGTTGTTAGTAGGAATGTAGTATTTGATGAAATTGTTATGGTTCGTGGTTCACCTCTTGGGAATTCTGATAAAGTTGAGTTGCAAAATCATTCAACTCAGGTGGAGTTGAAAATTGGTTCAGTGAGACAATCAGAGGTTGCAGAACAGTCAACTACAGGTGAGTCCAGTTCGGGATTGACAGACAGTAATATCCTGCCTACTTTGCCTATATCACAAGCACAATGGTATTCTATAGCTAAGGATGGACATCGCAGACAGATTAGACCTCCACAGAAGTATGGAAAAACAGATTTGGTAGCTTATGCATTGAGTGTAGCTAAAGATATTGATTCCACTGAGGAGCCTTCTACATATTCAGAGGTAGTCAATTGCAGTGATTCTAGCAAATGGATGATTGTTGTGCAGGAGGAGATAGAGTCATTGAGCAAAAATAACATTTGAGACTTGATGAAAATACCTAAATGTAAAAGAATGGTTCGTTGTAAATGGGTATTCAAAAGAAAGGAATGCACATCAGGGATTGAAGATGCTAGATATAAGGCTAGATTGGTGGCAAAAGGGTACAGTCAGATTCTAGGTGTTGATTTTACAGATGTGTTCTCACCAGTTGTGAAGCATTGCTCTATTTGGGCTTTACTTGGAATTGTGACTAAGAATGATTTGGAGTTTGAGCAAATGGATGTCAAGATATCATTCTTACATGGAGAACTTGAGGAGAGCATCTACATGCAACAACCATAGGGGTTCATAACTTCAGAGAAGGAAGACTATGTGTGTTTGTTGAAGAAATCCTTGTATGTATTAAAGTAGTAACTGAGGCAGTGGTATAAGAGGTTTAATTCATTCATAACTACTCATGGTTTTGATAGATGTAATTATGATAGTTGTGTGTACTTCAGAAACGTAAGTAGCAGATCAACTACATATTTGTTATTATATGTTGATGATATGCTCATAGCAGTCAATGATAAAGCAGATGTCAGAAAAATAAAATTACAACTCAGCAATGAGTTTGACATGAAGAATTTGGGTGCTGCAAAGAAAATTCTTGGAATGGAGACCTTGAGGGATAGAAAGGCTAGTAGATTGTATTTAAGTCAGAAGTGGTATATTGAAAAAGTGATTGAAAGATTCAATATGGTGAAAGTTAAGGCTCTCAGTACTCCTTTGGCTACCCATTTCAAATTATCATCTCTAACTTGTGTCCACAGTTAGATGAAGACATTAATATTATGTCTCAAGTTCCTTACTCCAGTGCAGTTGGTTCGCTCATGTATACTATTGTTTGTACAAGACCTGGTTTGGCACAGGCAGTTAGTGTAGTTAGCAGATACATGGCAAATCTTGGTAAGGAACATTAGAAAGCAGTGTAGTGGATCTTCAGATACTTGAAGGGCTCTTCAAATGCTTGTTTACATTTTGGTAGAAATTCTGATGGAGTCATAGGTCATGTGGATTCAGATTATGCAGGGGGTTTTGATAAGAGGAGATCGCTTACAGGGTATGTGTTTATTCTTGGTGGCTGTGCTATCAGCTGGAAAGCTACTTTGCAAAATACAATGGCTTTGTCTACAATAAAAACAGAATATATGGTCATTATAGAAGCATGTAAGGAGACTATGTGACTGAGATGATTGATTGGTGAAATCAATGAAGACTTGCAGATTTCTACATTTTTCTGTGATAGTCGAGTGCAATTTTCTTGACTAAGGATCAATTGTTTCACGAGAGGACTAAGTACATTGATGCGAGGTACCATTTTGTGCGTGATGTGATTGTTCGTGGTGATATTTTAGTGAGCAAGGTTGATACTAAGGATAATACTGCTGATATGATGACAAAACCACTTGATATTGCTAAGTTTGAGCATTGTTTGAACTTAGTGGGTGTTTGTCATTGATTTAGTCCATTGGAGCTTGTTTGGAAGAAGAGAAATGGTATTTACTTGAAGATATATTTTAATTTCTTGTGATAGAATTTGGCTTAAGGTGGAGATTTATTGTGGTGTGATCTAAATTTCAAGTGATTTGGTATTTGGTTGATTGGATTCCATGTGGTTTAGAATTTAGTTAATTGAAGGAAGTCTAAAGTACTTGGGTTTGAAGAGTTCTAAGTTGTGAAAATCAAATTTCTATAATAATTAGGAGTTTAGTTTGAAAAGTTGACCCTTAGATGACAAAAAGGCTTATCTTGAAATATTTACCTGAGACCTAGCGCCCGAACACTAGACATATAGCGCCTGAGCGCTAGTTGTAGCACCGCTGTAGTGCCTAGGCGCTGCAACAGTAACCTTTTCGCGATTTTTCCATTTTATCCGGATTTTGGGACTTCCTCTCCATCTTGGATTCCAATAAGAGAAAGTATATATATTTTTGTATTGTATCTCCATATTATAATATTCATGTATCATTCTTTATATCTTCAACAACATATTGAGAGTTTGAGAGTTTAGATTTTAATTGAGATTATTGAAATCTTGATACTGTAAACACAAAACTATTGATTATAGTGGATTGGTTTTCTCTGCCCGTGATTTTTTCAGAGTTGGATTTTCACGTAAATTCTTGTGTTCTTTTTTTTTTCTTCTTTATTTCATTATCTTCATTATCTTCCGATCCGTTTCATAATAGTTTATGTGGTATATGAACAACTCACTAACTTGATTTGGCACAAAAGAAGTACTTGAAGTTAGGAAAAAAGTATAGCTATTAAAAACCATTTGTTGTCAGTCGGTGTAAAGAAAGTTTATCGACTGTGATTGAACATAAGTTCAAAGCAGATATCGAGATCTCATTTTACAGAATTTAGCACTTAATATTAAATGAATCTATTCTTTCTATTGGACATATTGATTTTTTTTCCCTTTTTGTATAAACATTATTGATATCGTTCTTGAACTAATAAACTAATTTCATTATGTCATTAATTGTTAATACTTTGAATCAGGGACAGACCCAGCACGCCATCCCAGTCCGGGCGGACGTTGACCGATCACGCCGACCGATCAAATCGACAATCAGCGATCGAAAGAGCGAAATCGTTTATTAATATTTAATTATATAATATTAAAAATTATTCAATATATATATATATATAATGCACTAAAATAGAACCGAAAAACTGTTTCATTCTTTTTAAGTTCCAGCACACAAGAAATACTTATGTTTACATAGTCTTGTTGGGATCTTAAATTATGTTTACATAGAGTTTCCACTTTTACTTTCAAGTTATTTGCCTTGTCTGTTACTTTTACCTTCAAGTTATTTGCATTGTCTGTTACTAAGGAATGTTACAAAATGTGTGCATTGGCCTACTTGCACTGGTTGACATTTAGCCCATGTTTGACAATCATTTTTTCAAACTTTTTTTTCTACGTACTCATTTTTAATCATACATTCACACAATAAAATATTTTACACATAAATTCAAAATTTTCCCACTTGTTAACCACACATTCTCATGAAAATCAATATTCAAAACTCAATTTTCCACAAAAAATGGTTGTGAAACAGGGACTTATATCCACATCATCTCTTGGTACAAAATAAACTCTTCATCTATCCTTTGCTTACCAATTAAATCATCCTTCTTTACATGGTCTCTAGCAGGAGTTGAGAAACTAATTACTACAGATTTTAATGAAAATGAGTTGTGGGGTTGGATAAAAACTGATCTATTCAATATTAATGTAATTAGAAGTTTATCTTAGTTGCTTGTATATTTGGTTAATGTTGGAAAATTTACTTAAGAGGTTGTAAAAGAGTTATGTTGATCAATCAAAATGGTAGTTCTACCAATAACCATTATGACGCCTCTTCTTAAATACAATCAGGGTAAAAAAGATTAGTAATTATTGGGCTGATATTGATATTAGAGAAGCTTGCATCAGAACTGTGAACTCAGGTTGCCCATCATGCTGTCATGAATTCAACAACCACATTGCTTTTAGAAACACTACATAACTCATTACAACACTTTCCAGTTTTAACAAATAAACTCATTACTCTCAAACACCAAATTTATGACAAATTCACAAGTCACAACTCATAATTCACAGAATCACAAACACCAAATTAGGCAAACTCACAATTCACAAACACCAAATTTATGCATTTCATTTTACAATTTCAATTTTCAGTTAAAATATTAAAATTCATGATAAACCATAAAAAAATCAGTAAATCAGTATATACTATCACAGAGACACAGCCCACTAGCCACGGGACAAAATAGTTCATAAAAAAAAATTGACAGCCTACAAAAGTCAAGACAACAGTAGAACTTACGGTTTCGGCCCTCTAAGTCGCTGCCTGAGTACTGCTGCTCGCTGGAGAGTTTGCCGCTTTGCGAGTTGTGACGGCGTCACGGTCATGTTGGGCATTGAATCGACTGACTAGTGAGTAGTCGGTTGGAAAGGAAGAGCTAAGAGATTGTGGAATTTGGGAATTAGGCAATTAGGGATTGTCGATTGATTTCAAAATTCCTTTTGATTTTGTATTATTTTGATGGGTTTACTCATGTATGTATATAGGGAAAATTATGCCTACTGCCCCAAAAAATTAAGAATTTTGAATAATACCTGTTAATTAATTAATGCATTTAATCACGTAATTAATACAAATAAACTTCCAAAACCCTTGCGGCATTTCGTCCAGAAGAGCATCATCAATGGCGAAACCTCTAGGACCCACATGCAAGTTCTTTAGAAGGTGGGACAAGTGGCGGAAGCACCCGATGATGACGAACTAGTGGCGCCACGCCACCCCCAGCTTGGCTTCGCTCTCGTCGCTTTTAGAGTGAGAGTAGAAGAACGAGCAGGAGCACGAGCCTATGATTTTGCAACATTTTCTTCAGGTTCTGAACTTGACTTGCTCATAGAGAATATTTCTGACCTCGGGTTGAAACTTTCACACTTTCTCTTTGCAAAACCACCCATTTGCTTTTCTACGGCAGGAAATGCAAGTGAAGACAGTTCTTCTGCTTAAAAGTTGTGACTCTTGATTGTTTAAAGCAATACCCGATAAAGCTCCATCCTTCCTAGAGCAATAGCTGGGCTAACTGTATTTGAATCTGGGAGGACTTGATTTGGCAAACATCAAATTAGCCCTTGATTGATCCAGGTTGAGGTTTCCCTCTCCTGCACTTGCTGCCAACTCAAAAGGAGTGGAACTTCAACCACATGATCAATGCTAGCACGGGAAAAGCTAGATCTAGTCTCAGGTTGAACACCATTATCAGGTTCTAAAGACAACTTCTCCAAGGATATAGAATAAGATCTTGCAGCGATGGAGTTGCATATAGCTGACACGGCAGAAACAGGAGAATCTGATGAATCCATATCAATTAATTCATGCTCATCTTCAGAAGATTGAACCCTGCAGGTAGTTAATGATGAATTTCCATGAAGATCTTCTGAGCCCATATGCCCAGGACTTGGCAAAAAGGATCCAGGTGGTCCAAGAATGGGTATCGGATTTTTTTTACTTTTTTTAGTTTTTTGTCACATTTTAAGGTTTTTGGCACTTTTTAAGAAGATGAAAAAATGAAATAATATGTTGTATTTTCCTAACATAATCGCATGTGGATTGACATAAGCATGGTGATTATTTTAAGAACATGATTACTGGTGCTACCCAAATGGATGATATTATTTTGATATTTGTCACTTTTTTTTTAATTTTTGTCACTTTTTTTTGAATTTGTGTCACTTTTTTTAAAAAAGTAAAAAGTGACATTTTTATTAAAAAAGTGACATTGTGTCACTTTTTCATTTTTACACAGTATTTTTTACTTCTTAAAAACTTTTCATATGATTTTTCAAAATATCCCTAATTTTAAAGGTATTTTTGTAAGTACCCCAGGTATATATTAAGGATTGAGCCAAGAAAATGGCCCAATCAAATCCAATTAAAAAAATAATAATAAGATAAATGGGGCGATTTGGCCCAATTTCAAAACAAACAAATTTATGGGCTGGATTCTTCAGGCCCAATGTCAAAACAAATAAAAAAAAAAAAAGGAAATCAGCAGGCCTTACTCCTTAGCCCACTTTGAAAACAGAGAGAGAGAGAGAGAGAGAGAGAGAGAGAGAGAAAACTCTACCTGGCGCTGGAGAAGACGACCAGAGCAACCACCGCACAGGAGGCGCTCCGGCAGAGCCTAGCACGCGCGGCCTGAGTCCGTCTCTGCTTTGAATCCCCATTATAGCATATGTCATCTATCTCTTCACGTGTGTATTCATTAACAAAGTTATAAGATAGTAGAGAAATCATAAATTGCAAAATATTATGATTTTAATTATGCTAGGTCAGTTATATGTTAATTCTCGTAAAAATTTTTGAACATAAAAAATAAATTTATTTCTTTCATCGTTTTCATTTTATATTATACTTAAAAGTACCACTTGATGTTATTTATTTTGTACGGACATATAAGTGGTGTACTAGTAACTTGATACCATTGGGGTTGGGTCCAAGCCCATCTATATATTCATGGAAAATGAAATAAATACTTTTATTTATTATAATATCTTTCAACGATAATTCGACATATGTCGTCATATAGTTTCAATCAATTTGTAACCAGATATATTTATTAACACGTGGTATAAAAGTTATTTGTCTAGGAGCAACAATCTTGTTTCATTGACAATCGTTCATCAACATAGAAAGTCTCCGATGATTGTTTCATTTCTCATTAGAAGCAAGATTTTCGTTTCCACGATGATTGTCGTTAGCATAGAAAGTGTTTCTCGACCCTTTTATCCTCATTTGTCTTCATGTAGACGTGTACATGTATTTATTTTTATTGACACAACTTATGGTGAGATGAAAAATCGGAGGAATTGGATAGAGTTAATCAAAAGGCACATAAAAGTTTTTTAGCCACAAATCGCATGACTATAGACGACAAGGTCGAAACTTTCTCTTCGCCTTATATATGTCATGCAAGTGCAGGTTCTTGAAATTAATCTCTCCTTTTAGACATTGGGCCATAATACTAGTATACCTCACATGTATAAAATAAAGTTTTAAAAGACGTAAGATTTGGAGGTCAAGCTTTACAAAATTAGTCGTGTCTAAGTGAAGCCTAGGCATAATAGGACGCATTCCTATTTTTATTATTGTTTTAATTAGTATAGATCAATGAATAAATAAAATAACCCATACCTTGAAAATTTATAGTAACTTTATACATAATTTTTAAAATCACAAATACTCCAAATCAAAATGTTTTGTTCATATGCATAGAAAACTATGTTCCTAAATTGGGTTTGGGCTAGGGTGGATTTTTTTGACTTATTTTATTTTAAGTTTTAGCAATGATTGAACATTTTGTTGAATTGGATTTAAAAAATATATCAATTGTAAAAAAAAAAAAAAAGGCACGACCTTTTTCCACCTCATAGCACTATGGGCTATCAACATAAAGTTGATTGTCTTTTTTGAATAATGCTAAATGTACACAATCTTTTACACCTCTCTCACATGGAGGGGGGCCCACACATAATAAAATAATCGTGGACCCCTCTCCATGTGAGAGAGGTGTAAAAGATTGTGTAAAAGTGTGTGTGTACATGTAGCATAACCCGTCTTTTTTTCCCGCCTAGGCGCGAGGCAAGAGTTTTCTCCTAGCTTTGAGCCTAGATAGATCTTTTAAATTACTATTATAAACAATGAAAATAACCTCAGCCAACCACGAAAAATTTGGGGACATAGGCTTCCTTCATATTAGGTCTTTCATATAGATAGTTTATCTATGTATAAATATATTTTAACATTAATATTATGGGACCCCCATCTATACGTGACTCTAGCACCTATACCGCATATATTCAAGGTTGGAACTGTATAAAAATACGAAGGTCGACCACAATGAAAAACATAATTGTCTCGTTTGCATGCTTATATATAATGGAGACCTCTCAGGATCTCACTCATTCATCATCTTTCATAATGTGTTCTATGATGTCTAACTTGAAAGATACTAAGATAGATCCAAGTGAGGTGTTTAAGGAAAATGAGAACATTAAAAGATGGTTGGCTTGCTTCTTTGAATGCAACAATTTGCGATGTATTGGAGGATATCTTAATGGAACAACAAATTAATTTACCACAGCACATCAAATTTTTATATTAATTTAATATGCCATATTATGTAGTAAACAAAACAAATTATCAAAAAATGGTGGGACAAAACAAATATATCAATCTTTTTTCACAATTAAATCTGTCACGAATTAATCTGGTCATTATCATATTGTTTTATAAATGGTGGGACAACCTCTTGATTTTGTATTTCTGCCAGCGACGTGAGCCACAATGGGGTTGTCATGTGGCACGAGAAGTGTTGACCCGCATTTGTGTTGACCAAGCTTGCTTATAGGTGTTGATCACTTGAACTCTGATTTTGACTGTTAATTTTCACTATATAAAGTCTAGTTTAATCTCGTAAATAGTTTACAACATGTGAAAAGTATAATGATGAATATGTGTCACAGGTAAATACATTTCATAAAACGATGTATAAAACTCTACAAGGCGAAAGTTGGTTCTTCAACCTTAGTAGCCTGGGATGAATTGTTTCTCACTTTTCTCGTTGGTTCTCATCCACGCGAAGATAAGCTAGGAAAAAGGGTTTTTTCAAATTCACATATTTATCTCGAAAAATGCACTGTTGCACTACTTATCAAAGATATATCATAGTATGCACTATGCATAATGTGAAGTGTCGTTCATTAATTTCGGGAACTCTATTAGACCTTGTTTGAGCCTCATTTTATCAAAAACTCAATTTTTTCAAAACTCAATTTTTAACCACATCCTCCAATAAAATAACTTTACATGTAAATCGCAAATTTCTTTATTTTTTAACCACACATTCTCCAAAAATCACTATTTAAAAATACATTTTTTTTCCCCTTCAAAATGGGGCTCAAACAAGTGCTTAATTAGTAACCAAATTGTTATGTGAAGTGTCGTTCATTGATTTCTGGAACTTTCTTAATTAGTGACCAAACTGTTATATTGAAAGGTGTTAGTTTTGAGAACCATTTTTAGAAAAAATAAGCGGAAGCAAAAAAAATAAATCATTTTAATTAAACAATGCACATATTAACTTAATCAACATGTCATTAAGGAAGAGATGAAAATAATACCACCGATTGCCCATAATGTACTTGAACTCCGTAAAATCATCAATCTCCCAAAATCTCCACAATTCTTTCTAGACGTATCTCCGATTACGGAGGCGAACGAGTGGACGTTTCGAATTTGGGTTTGATTCACACACTTACTTTATGGTTCACTTTGTGTTCTCAACACATGAGATAAAGTGAGAAGAAAAGAAACAACTCTCAAAAAAGTATTTCACGTAAATTTCTGTGTTCTTTTCTAAGTATTTATGAGTCCTATTTATAATTGAAAAATGTAGCTTTATTTTAATTTTTTTAATTAACAATTTAATTAAAAATCAAAATCACATTTACCACTAGGATGAGGTAAAACCATTTTACTGGGAGAGAAAATTTCTCTTTCACATCCTCTTATCAAATAACAATTCAAAATTAATTTAAATAATTAACTTTTTAATTATTTACTATTATTCACATGTGATTGAATGTAAATGTACATTCAATGTTGCGGACAGTGTGATATCATTATCCGCAACATGGAATGTACGAGAAAATTTCTCTTTCATGTACATTCCATGTTGCGGATAATAATGTAATCATTATCACACCGTGTCATTAACTTTTAATTATTTATCGTTATTCACATGTGATTGAATTTAAATGGCCATTTCAGGTTACAGATAACAGTGTGATCATTATTACGCTGTATAATTTTAAATTAATATAAATAATTATGTTAGGTAAAATAAAGTTAATTCAAATAATTAAAGTGTGAAAATCAATTTAGAATTCATAACTCTAAATTATAATTAATCTAACCTAGCAAAATAATGTTCATGTAATTTTAACGGAACATAAACTATGGACATTATAATTTGAGGTTCCAATAATAATGACAATTAATTAACACTTTAATTAATATGTCAAAATTATTAATCTCAAATTATTCCATTAAAAATTTGGAATTGCACTCTTAAAATTATAACTTAAATTATATTCAAGAGGTTTAAATTGTCCATTGATATAGTCATTTCGTATAGATCAATCGTCCATAAATGGTTCATAATTAAAATTAGATATTTATCCATAAACCACTTTAATTATATCTTTTTCCGTAAGTCATATTGATCCTCTAATGAATAATATATCTATTTTTTTACAAATGAATGGATTTCTTCTTATATAGTAATTTTCCCAACTATTTATCTCATTATATTTCCAACGTACCAAGAATTTGACATTATTGATTTGCGCCATTACTTGGCACATCAAAAAACACAACTTAATAAATATGAGTCTATTAATTACTCAGAATTAAGATCGATCCATATATGACCATCATTGATCAAAATTGAATACTCCATGTGAAACCGAATTTTACTAGAGATTCATTATTAATCGTATTCCTGTCCTATATAATCAAATTATATATAAAATGCTTTCATTCCAATAATCATATTATTAACAATCCGGATAAGATTATTTCATTTAGAATGTAATGAACTGCACTAGTGATCATAATTAAAGATCACTACTTTAATTTTAATCACGAACAAATTTAGATTATTCCACTTTAAATATTATCCTCATGTACATAAAGCTTATGTACAATATTTAAGTTACATATAAATAATCAAGAGATTTTTGATATTTATACAACATCTAATCATGCATGCAAAAGATCTTGAAAATTTAAATTCAAATTTTCTATCTCTTATGTGGGCCCCAATAACGACTATATTTTTTATTCTCATTCTACAATAATTTGGCTCAAGCAGGACCTAAATGTTTATAACTCATTTATATATTAATGGGCATATATCCCAACAAAAGGTTCCTATGAGCTATATCCGTTTGTATATATATGTGGTCGTGTGACACTTATACTAGCTCTTTTACTAAGCTTTGAGAGTGTTTCGACTTGTTTTTATATTGAATTGTGTGTTATTTTTGTTTGTTTAGAACAAACACCGAGTAAGAGAAAATTGAGAAGAAAGAGATAATTCGAAGTGAAAGAAAGCATAATGTGACATAGCCCATTTGTGCATAGCATGTGAGGAAACTAGTTCCAAGTTCGATGTAGAGATTTTCAATACATATGTAATATACCATTGAAAACAATTATCGAACAAGGAGCCCAATGCAATTTACAGATCTTGATTGGAGTTTCATGTCAAAAGGTATGCTTGCTTTCGTTGGAGCTGTCTAGATTGTTGGCTGTCACGGGTTCTGTTCTTTTTCAGATTATTAAGGCTATTTTGTCTACTTTTGACATGAACATTAAGCCCTAAACCGAAGCCTAGATATATAAGAACTTACTGAAATTACAGGATGAGAGACTTGGAGTAAAAATACAGACTTCCCTCTTGGATTAGCATAAAAATCGAGCGTCTTGGGTTCAAAGAAGGAAGAAGAAGATAATCGAAGATTTTTTGAAGAGATTCAAAAGTCCAGGATTTTCTTCTATTTCTCCTATTACTTGTCCTAAATATTGTCCTTTTTATTCACAGTTCTCATAGAGATATAAAAAATCCAAACATAGTAATATGTTCGACTCTATTCGAGGGAGATTGTCAAACAATTTAGGAACATTGAATCATTGATCGTCAATGCAATTAAATATTGTCAATTAAATGATTATATAATTAAGGGATAATTCAAACTCTTAATGATTATTTACCTAAAAAGATTCTAATATCTATTTACTATATTAAAGGAGCATAGTTTACCGCCCATTTCCTTCAACAGTTTTCCGCCGTCTACTGCCGCTTGGGTACAGATTATTTTGTCAGGATGGGATGGGATGTGCAGCGATATTTTTTCAAGATATTTGCAGGATTTGCAGGTTTGATTGATATGATTGAAAAAAAGGGAAACAATACATATCTTTAAAAAGAAGACTTTTAAGTCCAATTATCTCCTCGCAAAAGTCTTATATCACCATTTTCAACAAGTTTCACTGTTTCCCATATATTTTCGTTCATCATCAACGCTCTCCTCTCATGTAAGTTTTTTTTGGCGTGTTTTCGAAATCTGCAGAAAAATTTCAAAAATTCGCTTTGTTTATTTTCATATGCAGTAAGATGGCTCCCATCATAGATATGCTTACGGATATCGTTCCTACCAAAACCAAGTGGGCATTCCGTGTTCGCGTTGTTCGACTTTGGGAAAATCTTACGTTTGGAAAATCCGACGATATTTACAGCTTGGAGATGGTATTGATCGACAGAGATGTGAGTATATGAACTGCAATTTATTGTTGATGTGGAAGCAAATTCGTTGTGATTTTGTTATGTGTGATTTTTAAATATTGGACGGTATTTTTAAAATCCATTGTCATTAACAGAGCTTTCAACTTAATCCTAAGTTATGTAAATTATTCATAATGAATTCCATGTGGGATGTGTAATACTAGGGCACTAGAATTCATGCATCGGTTAAACGCAACTTGATCAAGACATTCAAGCCCATCATCCGTGAAGGAGTCTTATATGTTATGCGTGACTTCGTTATTGGTTACAACAATTCAAAGTACAAAGCTTCGAGTCACAGATACAAGCTGAATTTCATGATGAAGACATACGTCAAACAAGTTGAAGATAGTAGCTTTCCATCCCATATTTATGATTTTATTCCGTTTGCTGATCTGTTGTCGGCTTCTGAAATAGATGAAAACAAGTTGATTGGTAATGTTCACTTTTAATGTCTCATGCCATATTTTATGGAGTTCCAGTTTAAACACAAATGGATTCATGATTTTTAATGTTAATCGTTAACGGAAAATAAATCAATATTTCTGTCTGTAGATGTAATTGGAGAAGTTGTTGGCAAGGATACAGTCCGCTCAAAGGAAATCTCAGGGAAAAATACAAGAATGATTGATATTTTACTACAAGACACTGAGTATGTCCTTCGTTGGCAGCGTATATTTGTTTTCTTAGTTATCTAATTACGACGATTAACACTTACCGTTTCTTATGCAATAGGAATAATCGGTTGTCCTGCACCATCTGGGGTGAGCAGGCTGATGAGCTTGGCAACGTCCTGAATACTGAAAATCCAGAACCAGCCATATTATTACTTCAGATGTGTCGAGCTAAAAAGTTTAGAGGTATATTTTTTTACACTATTACATAACTGAGAGTCAGTTTCATTTTTCATGATGATTATTAATTAATATTTATGATATATTGTTGTAGGTGAGGTGAGGATATGTAACACATATCATGTGACGAAATTATGTGTCAACGCCCAGCTTGCGGAAGTTCAGGCTTTCCGAGATAAGTACGTTATCCTGTACCGTGGATAGACAGTGTATTTTTGATTATTTTTATTGTACATTAGTTAATATAGCATTTAACATCTATTGAAGGTTGTTTACTGGAGACGAGAATTTGACACAGAGGATAAGTCAGATATCCTCGACTTCTGTTTGTGATGTGTCAGATGACTTAGCAGGTGGAGGTTGCGATGTGAAGAGTATTGATCAACTACTGGATTCGTCTGAGGTAATATTTGCGGACAAGTATATCATATATAATACAATGATTTTTGGTAAGGATTATATTATATATTATGAAAAATATTTTTTCCTATGTATTAGGTTGGTCATTGTTGGATTTATGCTACTATTGTGGCTGTTGAGAATGATCGGAATTGGTGTTATCTTTCGTGTAAGAAGTGCCTGAAAAAGGTTAACCCTATAGCGACCAGATTCCATTGTGAGAAGTGTGATAGTTTCAGCTCAGATGGAATTCTTAGGTGAATAATGGTTACTTTCTTCTTAGGTGAATAATCACGGCAGAAAATGTAGTTGACGTTACTTTTTTTCCATTTAAGGTTTAAGGTTCAATTGAGGGTAATAGATGGAACAGGTAGTGCATCTTTTCTGATTTGGGATCGTGAAAGCTTACAACTTATAGGGAAGACTGCTGCTACTCTAAATGAAGATATGGTTCAGGTAAGTAGTAGTGTATATAATTATTATTTCATAATTAGATATAATTACATGTGACCTTAGAAAGATTTGACCTTCTAGCAGAATGCGGAAGATTTGTCTTACCCGAACGATATCGAAGCATTGGTTGACAGGAAAATACTGTTTAAAGTTCAAGTTAAACAACAAAACATCGAGCAGCGCAGCGATGTATTTACTGTGATGAGGTTAACCACTGATGATTCTTTAATATCGAAGTATGTTATATTTCCGAACGTAGAAAGCCAGGTTAGTTAAATTAATTAAATGGTTTATTTAGCTGAACTAAATGGCTTTTCTTTATTTTCGTAACATAATATATTCATCTCATATTGTAGGGTTCTGATATGTTTTTGAAGTCTGACAAGAATGCCAACGAGGAGCTAAATGTCTTACATTTATCAATCCTTTTTACGTTACCTTATATTAACTTTAGCTGATCGTTGGTTTTTCTTTTCACTGTATTACAATAGGATTCTACATCTGATACATCTGATAACGAGGTTAACACGCCGAGCAAGATGCAACAGAAGCCACTTTCCTTGGACAAGCTGGAACCCAGTGAAAATGCTAAGAAAGCTAAGAGAACGTTGGACGTATACTCATCCACGCAGTTGTCAAGCAACAAGAGCCGAAGGATAATAAAGCAGGAGAAGCCTTGAAAGGTTCCTAAACAATTGGAACTTTTTGGAAAATATTTTGAAGCTCACTGCAGTGGGGTTTTAGATGACAAATAGACCTTTTGAAAATATTTTGAAGCTGTGCTGAAGGGGTGATTTAGATGCTTATGAAGGGGTGATTTAGATGCTTGAAAGGCTTTCTAACCAATTGAACTTTTTTAAAAGATTTTGAAGTTGACTAATGCAGCTGAAGGAGTGATTTAGATAGTACGTGCTCATTTTGCGAACTCAGTGCTCATTTTGCGAACTCAGCACTGATGTTAATATGTATTTGTATTTGGAAATATATAAATATATGTAGTTGACTATACATTTCACATTTTAATCCTCCATCAGTGCTAAACCATTAATAGCAGCCATCGAGAGAACAAATATAGTGAGAAAAACAAATCAATAATTATATACTACCAGTGAATAATATAAAACAATATCTTGCCTTCACGTCATCTTTTCACGTTATCTCTTCCAAGCTAAAACTGAAAAAAAAAGGAAAAAAATGAAGTTAGGCAATGAACGAACAATCACTGCCCCGAAATATCCCCGTTCTCCCTGTGTATTTCAAATAACACATGCAGAGGCTCCCTGTGTATTTCAAATAACACATGCAGAGGCTCCTGTGCGGAGGTTAAAAGCTCAATAATAAAAACAACTGCAAATTTGGTCACCATTGACACAAAATCTTAATCATGAATGGTGAAATTGTGAACGATGATGAAGCTTGGATGTTAAAATCAGATTTGAGTCATTCCGATTGATGAAACCTCCGCAAGCGGAAGTCTTGCGGAGGTTCAGAACTCCGCTTGCGGAGGTTGAGGCCTCCGCACGCGGATACTTCAGCCTCCGCCTTGCGGAGGCCTTTGCGGAGCTTGAGGCCTCCGCAAAGCGGAGGCTTACCCTCCGCAAGCGGAGGTTTAAGCCTCCGCCTTGCGGAGGCCTCAACCTCCGCAAGCGTAGGGCTTGCGGAGCGGAGGTTTAAGCCTCCGCCTTGCGGAGGCCTCAACCTCCGCAAGCGTAGGGCTTGCGGAGGTCGAGGCCTCCGCTCGCGGAGCCTTTAGCCTCCGCAGGCGGAGGACGCAGCCTCCGCAGGCGGAGGTTGAGGCCTCCGCCTGCGGAGGCCACAGCCTCCGCAGGCGGAGGTGGAGGCCTCCGCCTGCGGAGGCTAAAGCCTCCGCGAGCGGAGGCCTCGACCTCCGCCTTTGGAGGCTGAAGCCTCCTCGAGCGGATGCCGGTTGAGGCCTCCGCAAGGCGGTGGCTTGAAACAATTTTTCAATTTTTCATCCACTATATTTTAATTCGTGTTTAGCCCAATTTTTTACCTTTATATTCACAAATTTTTTTTTTTTTTTTATTAAAAAGTGAAATGAACAGTCACCCTCCAAATATGCGAGAAAAGTAGTGAGATATTTTTTATGGATAGTTACCCTTCAAATAATACCTTCAAATAATAATAAATAACAGTTACCCTTCAACAATAATTATTTTGGAAAAGTAGTGAGATATTGTGAAACACTAATAAATGATCCCTAACAAGTCATAGTACGGCGGCCACACAGAGCAATACATCACATTAAATCACATTAAATGCACAGATGTTCAATATTGCTTTCAAATTTTGTACAATACTTTTTTTTTTTCTTTTCTGTGGTTATAAAATCTCTACGAAAGCTAAGCAAGCTGTCCTCTCACTCTCTCACTTATACGTTATTACCAGAGGAGAAAAGAGGAGAAAGCCATGCTTACTGTAAAAATGGAGATGATAATACTTTGATAAACTTGATATTGAACGAGGAAGGTTAACCGTTCAAAACGAACGAGGAAGGTTAAGCGTTGAAACCAACGAGGAAGGTTAAACATTGAAGCCATGGATGGACCTAATTCAAAATGTCAGAGAATGATACTAAATGGAGGTCAGCTTATACATTGTTTACACCGCTAATATGTTGTTGAAGGAATTTAATGAAACCATAATTTTTTGCTCTAAAAAATAGTTTTCTTATATGTTTAACAACCGACATCAATTAATTGAGAAGACACTGATAATCTTACCGTCGGAGTTTGAAAAATGTTATATTGTTAATATATTATTTTTGAGGTTAGAATTTTTTCAATATTTTATTTTCATGTTTATTCACGACCTCTATTTTTTTCCTTTATCTTTATTATTTCGAAATTTATACTGGATTTTTTGTTCCTGCTTCTTATAGTTACACATACAAATATAATAAATATAAAATTCACGAAACAATGCATAAATTGAGGTTTCTAAAATCCTGTTCACTTCAATATTTTATTTTATTGTATGCTTGATCAAAGTTGTGGATATTCTCAACATTAAAAAATTGGACTTCATAAAAAGAATTTCGTTAATTTGTAACAAATGAATGGCTTTCTTTTAAAGTGTTGTTTTAATTGTTCATTAATTTTGGAAAGTTACAGACTTCATTACCTGTAGTCTGATTAAGAAGGTGTAATCTATTAATTTTGGAAAGGTACAGGTTACAGGAAAGATTGTGGACATGGCCTAGATACTACAGCTGAATGCTCAAGAACTCCATTATCGAATATTTCAAATTGTAAGATTTCATTTCCCTATTATATTCCCGTTTTCATTTACAATTGTAATGAATGACCATTAAAACTGAAATGAAATATGTTTTCAGTGTCCTTCACACCACTTCAAAATGGCAGAACCATAATATCACGTGCATCATTACATGTGCTGCCCTCTGGAAAGCACATAATACGTAATGGTGTCTCTGAAAGTTCTACAAACTCACAGTCAGTTTGTTATGACGACGAAACTCTATCAGTTAATCTGCAACGGGCGTCTATGAACTTAATGAGTGGTACGAATATTTTTCATGGTTTTGAGCTAATGTTTTCATATACGGTGAAACAACCATTTCTATCTAACGTTTTGTGACAATTGTACAATGTCTTATTTGCATACAGAAAATACTCAAGCTCAGAATAATAAGAACAGTCACACGGGTACTGCTCCAGTTCGCTCACGAACACCATTGAGCAATGTTACAAATAGTATGATTACCTATTTCACTATACATTTTTTATTACAATCTAAATGTTCATAAATTTCAGTTATATGATTCTAACTGATTTTTTCAATTACAAGAGTCTTAACAAATATTTATTTATATTATAGGTTTTCGGGACATATCTAATTCTATAGCGCATGCAAATAAACGTAGAAGAGTGCGTCATCTTTCTACGTTCGGAAAACACAGAATGCACGACGGTCTAATTGAGAAACTTAGTTTTGATTTGAGTGATGGTAAGTTATTTTGTTTTAATTGCATATTAAATATTAATATTCATATTAATTATCAATTTAGGCTAACATTATATTATGTGAAATGTGCTCAATGTTTATATTTTTTTCTTTATTTGTTATAGAAGACGATGCTGCATCTGGAAATGATTTGAATAGAGGTGATTTTCTTTCGTTTTCTTCATAATAGTGACTGAAGTGTATATATTTTTATCAATTTTTTGTCATTAAAATTTCTTCTTCGCAATCTTTTGGTTTGTTTGAAATTATTGTCAATCATGTTACTTCTATACTGTTTGAATATATTCGAATGTATAAATTACAGCAGATGATTATCCTAATAAAACTCACCGAATCATTAGATTCACAATTGTGTAACATTACGTTTCAGGTGCCATATCATATTTCCAACTTGTGCATAAGATTAAAGCAATGTAGATAGTTTATATCAATTTCATACAAACTGTATAAAGTTTTATTAGAGAGTGAACGGGATGCATTAAATCTAGGTAATTAACGTGTAGATTAAGCACTTATCGAAATTTCTGTTCTGTATAACATGTTGAAATTTTAAATTCTTTACTCTTCATTATAGGAGAGGATGTGGAATCTGAAGTTCTTTTAAATAAAGGTAAAGTTCTTCCACTTTCATTATGTTTAGAGTAACTTCCGAGACTTTTCATATACGAATTTTACACTGATACATATTTTATGCAGAATATTGGGATATTGGAGATCCTGTTTATAAATGTGAATATTGTGGGGCTTCATTCTGGTATGATGAGAGGATTGGGAAGCATTATACAACATCGAAACCAAAGTTTTCTTTGTGCTGTATGCAAGGAAAAGTGGAGCTACCAAAGATGCGACATCCTCCGCAAACCCTTTCTGATTTACAAAATGGGGCAAGCGAGAAAAGTAAACATTTTCTTCAAAACATTCGTTTGTACAATACAATGTTTTCTTTCACTTCGTTGGGTGGAAAGATTGATTCTACTGTAAACCAAGGCAAGGGACCTCCTATTTTTCGGATGCACGGCCAAAATTATCATAGGATTGGAAGTTTGTTGCCTGCTGAAGGTTGCCCACCGAAGTTTGCTCAACTCTATATTTATGATACAGACAATGAAATTTCAAATCGAATTCAAGCTGTTTGGTAATTATCATATTTAGTGTTCTGTAGTTAGAATACTTATTACAGTTTAATTTTATATAAATACTAAAACTTTGTATTCATTTGCTAACCCAGCCCAAACACAGAAGTCAACAAGATTCATGCTGAGATTGTTGCTAACTTGAAGGCAATGCTTGATGAGCACAATGTGTTAGTAAAATCATTTCGAATGGTGAGGGACACAATTCGTCAAAATGTTTCGTCCGATCTGAAATTGAGGCTCATTGGAAGGAGAGAACAAGATGGTCGAAGGTATAATCTTCCATCCGTCTACGAAGTTGCGGCATTAATTGTTGGAGACTTTGAAACATCTCCAGCTGATAGAGATGTCATAGTTGAAACAAAAACGGGGCAACTAAAGCGAATTAATGAATTGAATGCTTCATATCTAGGTCTTCAATATCCCTTACTTTTCCCATATGGTGAGGATGGATATCGAGAGGATGTTCCTTTGACGTATTCAAACATGACTCCTTCAACTAGAAGAAAAAAGATAACAATGAGAGAGTTTTTTTCGTATGCAGTTGCGGTGAAAGGGAATCTGAATCTTCGAATATTTTGTGTGCAAGAAGGTTGTTCCAGCAATTTTTAGTTGATGCATATACAATGGTTGAATCTTCGCGTCTATCATACGTACGTGCTCATCAGAAAGAGTTGAGATCTGATATGTATAAAGGATTGACCGAAGCAATTCTAAGAGGGGAAACTGATCCTTCTTCTCAAGGAAAGCGTGTGATTTTGCCTTCATCTTTCACTGGTGGAGCACGATACATGGTCCAGAATTATCAAGATGCAATGACAATTTGCAAGTGGGCTGGATATCCCGACTTATTCATTACATTTACATGTAATCCCAAATGGCCAGAGATTATGCGTTTCGTCGAAAGTAGATGTTTGAAACCCGAAGATCGCCCAGATATTCTTTGTAGAATATTCAAAGTGAAATTAGATCATTTGTTGAGAGATCTTAGAGTAAACAAGATTTTTGGAAGAGTCAAAGGTGTACTTTGCAAAATCCATAAATTTTTTTTCC
This sequence comes from Fraxinus americana, assembly GCA_035079005.1. Lineage (NCBI taxonomy): Eukaryota > Viridiplantae > Streptophyta > Magnoliopsida > Lamiales > Oleaceae > Fraxinus > Fraxinus americana. Next base: position 35,530,548 of record CM068707.1, read on the forward strand.
ATATTTCAATAAATTAATTCCTATTTAATAATATTCATTAATAAGTAATGGTAATATAAAATGTTTATCATACTGCAGTTATATATACAGTCGAGTTCCAAAAACGCGGTTTGCCACATGCACATATTCTGCTTTTCCTGTATCAAGAAGACAAATATCCCTCTGGTGAAGATATTGACAAGATCATCTCAGCTGAAATTCCTTCTGAAGCTACTGATCCTGTGTACTACAATGCAGTAAAAAATTTGATGATGCATGGCCCTTGCGGCAACGTTAATAAAAATTCTCCATGTATGTTGGATGGAAGGTGCTCAAAGCATTTTCCGAAAAAGTACACAGAATGTACTATTGTTGACGAAGACGGGTATCCAACTTACCGGCGGAGGGATGACGGTAGAACAATAAAAAAGAATGGGATTGACTTGGATAATAGATATGTGGTGCCACACAACCGCTTCTTGCTTCTGAAATACGGTGCTCATATTAATGTTGAATGGTGTAACCAATCCCGGTCTATAAAATATCTCTTCAAATATGTCAACAAAGGACATGATCGTGTTACTGCAGCGTTTTATCGAAGTAGCGAAGATAATGATGTGCAAAGCCCGGTTGACGAAATAAATATGTACTACGATTGCCGGTACATCTCACCATGTGAAGCTGCTTGGAGAATATTTGGTTTTGATATTCATTACAGAGATCCTCCAGTTGAAAGATTGCATTTTCATCTTCCAGACGAGCAGAATGTTATATTCTCAGATCATGATGCAATAGATGATGTCATCAGTAGGCCGACAGTAAATTCGTCAATGTTTTCAGCTTGGATGGAAGCCAACCGTAAGTATCCAGAAGCAAGATCTTTAACATATGCAGAGTTCCCCACTAAATTTGTGTGGAAGTCTCCATTGAGGGAATGGCATCCACGAAGGCGTGGATTCTCAATTGGACGAATTTTTTATGTGCCTCCTGGATCTGGTGAACAATATTATTTGAGAATTTTACTTAACATAGTTAAAGGACCAAGAAGTTATGAGGAGATAAAATGCATAAATGGTGATCAATATAATTCGTTTAGAGATGCTTGCTACGCTCTTGGTTTATTGGATGATGACAAAGAGTATGTGGATGGGATTGTTGAAGCAAGCCATTGGGGATCTTCAAACTGTTTGAGAATTCTGTTTGCGACTTTGTTATGTTCGGGTTCTCTTTCAAGGCCTGAGTTCGTATGGGAAGAGTGCTGGCGGTACTTATCAGATGACATTCTGTATAGACAACGCACCATTTTGCAACATGAAGGTATTCAAATCCTACTTCATTTCTTATACAAAAAATAAATAAACAATTACTACATTTACATGTTATGTCATTTTTTTTATTGTACTTCTTTATATGTTGTACCGTACAGATTTACAACTCAATGACGATGAATTAAAGGATTATACACTTGCTGAGATTGAAAAAATTTTGCGTAGTACTAGCAAAAGTTTACGTGATTTTCCGACAATGCCCTTCCCATTGATGGTTGATCTTTCGGTTCGCCGAAACAGGCTAATTCAAGATGAGTTGCGTTATGACAGATGTGTCTTAGTTGACGAACATAATAGATTTTTATCGAATCTAACAAATGAGCAACGGAACGTCTATGAAACAATAATGCATGCAGTTGATGATGGTAAAGGTGGAGTATTCTTTCTTTATGGGTATGGAGGTACAGGAAAAACATTTGTATGGAAAACACTATCTGCAGCAATACGATCGAGGGGACAGATTGTACTAACAGTTGCATCAAGTGGTATAGCATCTCTTCTTTTACCAGGTGGTAGAACAGCTCACTCCAGATTTGCCATTCCTCTTATTCCCACCGAAGACTCAACCTGCAACATTAAACAAGGCAGTCCTCTTGCAGAGCTAATCATCAAAACTGATCTTATCATTTGGGATGAAGCTCCTATGATGAATAAGTATTGTTTTGAAGCTCTAGACAAGACTATGCGAGATATATTAAGATTTAGCAATCCATTGAGTTTGACACAAACATTCGGAGGTAAAACCATTGTTTTTGGAGGAGATTTCAGACAAATATTACCTGTCATTCCAAAGGGTACCAGGCAAGATATCGTTCTTGCAACTATTAATTCTTCCTACTTATGGCAACATTGCAAAGTTTTGAAATTGACTAAGAACATGAGGCTCCAAAGTCCAAACTCAAACATTGATCTACGAGAGATAAAGGCGTTTTCAGACTGGATTTCAAATATTGGAGATGGTACAATTGGTGGGCCAAATGATGGGCATGTTTCGATTGAAATACCCGATGATTTACTGATAAAAGACAAAGAAGATTTAGTTGAATCAATAGTGGATAGTACATATCCAAATTTATCAGAAAGAGTCGGCGATCCTTCATATTTGCAAGAAAGAGCCATCTTGGCTCCAACACTGGATGTTGTTGAAACAATCAACGAGTATATGGTCTCTCTTAATGAAACAGAGGGAACAACTTATCTAAGTTCTGATACAGCTTCCAAGTCAGATTCCAATATTGATTTACTAGATGATCTACACACTCCAGAATTCTTGAATGGAATAAGATGCTCGGGTGTACCTAATCATGAGTTGAAGTTGAAGGTTGGCACTCCTGTTATGTTATTAAGAAACATTGATCACTCTGCTGGACTGTGCAATGGGACTAGATTGGTTATCACAACACTTGGAAAACATGTTTTGGAAGCTAAGGTCCTTACTGGAAGAAATGCAGGACATAAAGTGTTCATTCCAAGAATGTCGTTAACTCCATCAGATTCAAGACTACCTTTTAAGTTTCAGAGAAGACAATATCCTTTGATAGTGTCATATGCTATGACTATTAACAAAAGTCAAGGCCAATCACTATCGCATGTAGGACTTTATTTGAAAAAGCCTGTTTTCAGTCATGGCCAACTTTATGTTGCAGTGTCAAGAGTTACAAACCGTTCAGGATTGAAAATTCTTTGTTGTGATAGAGATGGAGAACCATCCAATTCAACAACAAATGTTGTTTTCAAAGAAGTTTTTCAAAATGTGAATTAGTTATGTAGTGTATATATAGTTTAAAGTTTATTTTATGAAATGTTTTGCATCTAATTGGATTCGAAAATATATTCTAATAAGTTGTTCGTGTTAAAATTACAATTGCAATTATCTACTCATACCATCTACAATGCCGATCAACAATTGATATTTTTATCTCGTGGATAAATGTGAGTGGAAATGTTAAATATATGATTGTAGCCAAAGTAGCCACACACCAGATGAAGTAAAACTACATGCAAGAACAATACTAATAAGGCCTAATATTATGTTGTTTCAGGCCTAATTGTGGAGTTTTTTGTGCTGAACTACATAAAATGCTTCAAATTTAAGTGTTTTCAATTGAGAATTTCATGGATTTTAATGAAATTTATTAAAATTTAAGTTCCCCAATTTAAATTTTAATGAAATCCTTTGAAATTTACATACCTGGTAGATTTTTACAAATTTTATTAATTGATGGATTTTAAGAGATTCACCAAAATTTTAGTTGCGGACACCCCCGTAGTACCTCCAACTTAAGGCGCTGTTTGAGAGCTTCATTTTAGTTCTGATGCGGCGGAAGTAGAATTTCCAGATGAACAAGAAGAAAGCGCCGCTATGCATAAAAAATGCAATGCCATTAGTGGGACTATTTTCAAGATTTCTTGGCTCAAAGTCAGTGAAGTTAATGTCTGTATAACAACGCCGTTATCCAAAAACAATTGTCCTCATATACAATTGAATTGTAATCGATGGAATAATTTACTTGACAATGCGATTTAATATTAATGGGTTATCAAATACTAATTGAGACTTTACTATTGCACCGTGTATAACTACAAATGTGGAGACATTTTCCTCCCCATTATTGGGTTATCAAAAACTAATTGAGACTTTACTATTGCACTTGTATGACTGCAAATGGATGAATATTTTTCTGTGCAAAGAGAAAGAAAAAAATAAACAAAATAAAAGTATGTATACCATTTCTAATTTTGTCATTTAAAAAGAGTACTATTGATGAAATTCAATAAATATATTTATGAAATCTTATCCACACATCACAATTTTCACACCACCCATTTTCAAATCACAAGTCAACGTACCATTTTTGCAAATCACAGATCTCAGATCTCAGCTTGGATCGCACCACACGAAGGTATGGATGGGAAATGGAAAAATGTCGACCCTACTGGGCCGGAGGCTGCTGGGCCGCGTGCGGAGGCTGCTGGGCTCCGCAGCGGAGCCCAGCAGCCTCCGGCTGCTGCGTGCCCAGCAGCCCGGAGGCAGCAGCCTCCGCGTGCGGAGGCCGCAGCCTCCGCACACGGAGCTGCTGGGCCTCGTGCGGAGGCAGCAGCCTCCGCACGAGGAGCCTCCGCACAGGAGGCTGCTGGGCTTCGCTGCTGCTGCGAGCCCAGCAGCCTCCGCGTGCGGAGGCTGCGTCCTCCGCGTGCGGAGGCCAGCAGCCTCCGCACGCGGAGGCTGCGTCCTCCGCGTGTGGAGGCTGCTCCCTCCGCACGCGGAGGACGCCGCCTCCGCGGCGGAGGACGACGCTGCTGGGCCTTGGGAATTATTTTTTTCTTTATTTTATTTTCTCTGCAATTTCAATTTCAATTTCAATTTCAATTTAAATGTAGTTAAATTTATAAAATACAAACATTTAAATGTAATTTTTTCAGATGTCTCTTCAATATATCCTTCCACCAAATGCGTGGTTCTCCGCTACCATTACCCAATTTCCGATCCACGAGTATATTAAAGATTTCATAGAACTTATCGACGAAGATAAACAAGCTTTATTATTGTCCAGTAATAGCAGTTTATTTGGATTTATTTATGGAGCTGTGTATAGAGCGGAGCAACAACAATTCTGTAGCAGATTGATACATGAATTTATATTGAGAATTGTTGACTCTGGGAAAACAAACGAGATATGGATACGATTAGGTAATCAATTTGCTAGATTTGGTATGCAAGAATTTTGTCTCATCACAGGATTACCCTGTCATGAAGTATCTTTCGAACTTGACTCCAGTGACGACCGACTTCAACGGGTTTATTTTAACGGGATGAGAAGAATTACTATGGTAATGCTTTTCGAAGCATTTCACATGTGTGAAGACGCGGATGATAAATTTAAACTCGGCTTGGTCATGTTGGTGGAGTGTATTTTTAAACCAGTTGGAAGGTACATTGATCACAAAACACTGGGTATGGTTGAAGATCTTCAACAATTTCTCATGTATCCATGGGGCCGCGTATCATATTTTGTTCTCTTGAATTCGCTGCGACGACCGCATAGAATGCAGCAAACTCAGCAAACAGAACGAAAGTATTCACTACATGGCTTCCCGCTTGCATTCCAGGTATTTCAATTATATATTTTAATTTCGCGTATGTACGAAATATTTTGTTTCATTAAATATTTATTCCCAATTATCTTGCAGTGTTGGATATATGAAGCATTCCCAATGATTGGACAACAGTTTGGGCGTCGTAGACATAGAACATTACAATGCCCAAGAATGCATAAGTGGAAACCAAATAAATTCTTGACTGAGAAAACAGTTAGGGAATTTCTAGCATTTTTGACCAGCCAACAGGTATTGTATACTCCAATGTACATTTAGTTATTACATTTTATGGCATTATGAAATTGTTTGTTAAGAAAAGTGAAAGTATATAATTCCAATATTTCTTTGATCATTGTAGATTGAAGTAGTTGCAACACTAACGCCTACAGAAGAGGAGTTAGAAACAATGTGGTACACAACACTCTCGCTGCCTCCGGATAATGAACATCATGTGTTAGATTCTATTATCAGTGGGGAATTTCAGAACATAGCAACAGAAATCCCACCTGATACCACGCATGAACACCAGACAAATATTCCAGGTACTTCATTTGAATTTCAAGCAGGATCTTCGTCGTCCCGATCCTGGTTATATCACTAGAGAACACATGGAGGAATTATTTAGCACCTATAAGCAACGGCAGTATCAGATGTGTCCACTATGGTAGATAATTTCACAGCACGCATGGTTGGAGAATTTGCAAAACACGACGTCGGATACCAAACAATTCTCGACAACCAACAACAACTATTTCAACAACAACAACTTCTTCGACATGATTATCATGAACAATTTCAATCCATGCGCTCCTATGTAGATACCACCGCAGATTCAATCAAGTCTTTTATTCAGGAGCAGAACAATAATGTGTTGGATCAATTTTCTGGTTTGAAATCCAATATGGACGTCATTATAAACTCCCTACAACAAGATGTTCATATCCATCGGAGTCCAGGTCATGGTGATCAACCCTTTCATCCTTCAAGCTCTCAACAAGTTCATCAAATTGAACAATTAACCACATACAAAGAGAGTAAAAGGAAAACCACCGAATCTTCGTCATCGTCCGCAGATCCTTTACAATACTATCCCATGGATAGGTACATAGCTATCACAGATTTTATACAGACGCATCAACCAGAGTAAGAAATCCATTTTCATTTTATTCGTTCACATCTTACAATTTTCATTCCATTGTATTCTAATTCATGCACCATGTCGCTTGCAGTGAGCTTTGGAAAGATAAAAGTGGGAACGTGTACAGACGAGATTTCTTACAAGATATACAGGATACCTCCAAAAATATCCATATTGCGGTTAGTTAAATTTACAATTGATAACAATAATAACGTAAAATTATAGTTAATATATCTAATTTACTCTATCTATTTCTGTAGATTCTTAACACAGAGTTAATGTTGTTGAGAAGACTTATTCATGATGGATTTCCTGGTGTGTCTAAAGAGTGTGCAATTCTAGATTTTTCGTTCGATGGTGAATGTGAACGTCATTTGATATGGCAAAACTATGTGACACAAGGAATTGCAACTAGCACTCAGCCAAACCATCAGGTTCTCCGTCAGTACGTAAATGGTGAATTACCTGTAGGTGGAATCCCATGGATGAAATGCAATTATCTACTCATACCATCTTCAACCCCAGTCAACAATTGGTATCTGTATGTTGTGGATATACGTGCCTGGAAATTTCAAATATATGATTTTAGTCACAACACCCACACACCAGACCAATTACGACAAGGAGCAAAATCAACGTTCAAATTAGTTCAGGGGTTAGTGGTCTCTTCTGGGATGTTGAGCGTTAGAGACGAGTTGAGAAAATTTTCAAAAAAAGATATGAAGATGCAAATTATGACTCATTGCACAAATAGTGGGTAAGCATTTACATACTACTAACCATGCTATTAAATTCCAATTTACTTTCGTATTAACAATACTAATATATTCTAATTTTATGTTGTTTCAGGCCTAATTCTGGAGTGTTTTTGCTGAAATACATAGAATCCTTCATTTTTCGACGACCAATAGAATTAGTGTCCTCAGACAACATGTGTGGATACCGAAGAAAAATATTAGTCGATGTTGCTTTTAATCAATATTTTTTACATACCAATTAAATATTTTTAGAATTCGTACTGATAAGTGTCCATGTAACTTATTAAATTATTATTCATTTATAGTATGTGCATCTCGCCGTGCATCGCACGGGTGAAATACTAGTAAATATGATTAAATGACCATGGATAAAAATTTTGAGTTAACGCCATTAATTTTTATTTTTTGTCAACTTAATTTATTATTTATTTTTATTTTACTTTTGAAGAGGGAAAAAATATTGTAAGATTCACTAAATTTAAAATGTATATATATTACTTGTGAATATATTAATATTAATTTGTTCTATTTTATTGAGTATTCAAATTTTATGAAATAAAATATCAATAAATAATTTCTAAAAATTTCAAAACTAAAAGATGTTTACCTATTTTCTGTCTTAAGGCATTGTTTGAGAGAGATTCTCAAAATTTTACAGTAAATTAATTCTCATTTTCAACCACACATTTTTCAATAAAATAATATTTTTCATCGCATCAATAAATTTTTTTTTTTTTTTTTCAACCACACATTTCCCATTATATCACTATTCAAAATCAATTCTTTCCTCAAAAATTCATCACAAACAAGCACTAAGAAACCTAAAAATGAACTAAATACAAAAAATTGAAATACAAACAAAACGAGTCCTAAATTCCGCTTTAATCGTGAAATCAAATAGGTTTTACACCTGAAGTCTGGTAAGAAAGTGCTTTCCCATTTCGTACATCCAATTTATACACTCGATACTTGCATTGTTGTCAAAAAATAATTGAATGAAATTATTATTTTTTAAACTGTCAAATGACAGTTTACCATGCGGCAAAGTTTATATTGAGGTGTACGCCAAAAAATTACTGAGAAATTAACTGCCTTTTGCATCAAAAATCTTGAACATAAAATTTTAATAAATAAATTTGTTTATTTTATATAATTAACGTGATATCAGATCCCCTAGTTGCGAATCAACCAGCAAATAAGCTTAGAAGACTTACAATTAAGCTTTTAGATGTTCGACTAGGCTGCAATGGGCATCTGGAAGACTGACCAAGAAAAATTACAGTAACGATGGCGGAAAATTGAAAAATATATCTTTTTTTTTTTTTTGCAAACAACGATTCGTTTAGTTTTCTTCTTGATCTATGAAGCAATGAAAAAAATCTTTCAAGTACCAAAAAAGCCACGGTTTACCACCTTCAAATTACTGAACAATAAAAATTATTCTCCTGTAATTAATATGAGAAATTCGTGGGTATTTTGGATAAAATCTAAATTAAAAAAATACCTTAATTAAATTAAAGAACAGATTAATCTACTTGTTGTGAAGAGGATCTGGGCAGTTGGGTATTCTCCTTTGACTGTCAAAAAATCTACCATTTTGACTGGAAACTCTGCCGTTGAAGTACTGGCCAAAAATTTCTGTTTGATTTTTGGTGGATTCCATTGTTTGGCTCAGTTTTTCCTCTAACGCTGCACGTTCTTGCAATATTCTGATAGCCCCAACTTTGATTTCAGTGTAGAACCAAATTTGCAGCAGTGAGATGATGAGCAGCGCCATAACTCTTCTTCTTCCGCCGGAAAATGACATCGCCGGAGAACCCACATAAAGATAAAGAAAACCTATAACCTTTCTTGTTTTTCCCGGCGAGTTTGGACAAGTTTTGGTCTTTCCGTTGAAATTCCTACCCTTGGCCCAATCCTATTTCTCTCTATATATTCTCACATACACCAGCACAGGTATTATGAATTGACGGCTTTGTTTTTTTCATTACACGCTACATATAGAGACAGAAAGAGAGTAGTCACTCATGCAACAGAGGGTCCCACTGATGGGAACATATGTCAGACCAGCAGTGTTTTCATGTTGTGGAAATGTAGTTTTGACCAAAATTGATTGAACGGAGCAATAATCTTTGAATAAAAAACCATGTTACGAAATTTTCCGAAGGGAAAATTACGGTAGCGGTCCCTAATCTTTTACTTTTTTACAAAATTTATTCTAATCTTCAATTTCTACTAACGAATGTCCTTAATCTTACATAAATTAGCAACCGAGGTCCAAATTGATGGATTTGACTGTTCGTTAAACAAAAAAAGTGGACTCCGACCAAAAATTGAAAAGAGTAAAAAAGTAACTTTACATATTTTCAAATATTAACAATTAAAATAATAAATTAAAAAAAAAAAAGGAAATCTATCCCACCTCCAACCCCACCCCATGAAAAAACAAAAAGGTCGGCGGTCGGCACCCCTAAATCTAAAATTAAAATAAAAAACCACTCCCGCCGGGACCGGTGGTTGCCCGAAGACAATAGCTTCAACTTTGAAAATGTGATATTTTGGACTGTATCAAAAAAGGTAATAAAATCCCAAAAGTGAAACAAAATATGTCAAAAATTAAGATTTTTTGGAGTGCTTTGAAAGAGAATTGAAGTCAGCATTTATTTTTATCCTTCGTTTTTTATTTTTTTCAAGTGTTGAGTTTTCGAATTTTTTATACTGTTAAGGCTTAAGAATGTGGAGAGTTGCGAGATTTGCGGCGGTTAGTCACGGCGACGGTTCTCGACAGCGATTCGTGGACCTTGTATTGTGCACAAACATGCAGCTGATATTCTCCACGGTCCATGGTTTTACTCGACCATTCTGCAATTGCTCCTCCTTTGTCGGTTAGTTATCTATTTATTATTCTATGAATATTTGGTTGGTGGTGAATTTTCAATTGTTTGTTGGAGAGAAATTTTTAGTTTTCATAACAATTTTGTGGCTGATTAATGAGCTGGAAGGTTGATAAATGTGAAAATTTAGAGCTATAACGGGGGAGATGAAGTGAACGACAATGAGGAATTTGAGAGTTGAGAAAGGTGGTGGCACGGCCGACGATGAGTAGCGGGATGGGTTTTCCCCATTTTTAGGGTGGGAAGAAATAGATATGAAGAGGTTGTTTTATTTATTTATTTTCTTTTTATTTTTTATATTAAAATTGAAAAGTTACTATTTTTCCCTTTTAAAACTTGGTCAAAATCAATTTCTCTGGTCAACTAATGGTCAAATGAATAGTTTCCATCCATTTGGACCACAACTGCTAATTTATGAAAAGTTAGGGACTTTTGTTGATACAAACTGAAAGTTATGCCCTGTGAGATGTTAATACGGGGAAATACAAAATCTAAAAGTTAGTTTTATTTTTATTATTATTATGGCTTCTATTTAAAATCCAAAACAGCCAAATTGTATCACATGGTAGGCCATAACAAATAATTAATGGAGACGTTCGAAATGATAAGCTATTATCATTGACCAATCATTTTTATTTTTACTTCTTTTCCATTGAGCACCAGCTTGAAGAGTGGTACTTAAAATTGATGAAGAATTGGATGGAGGCTGGTAGATTCTTCTTGCCTGGAATCTTGTTGCGGTGTCTATAAAGAATTCTCTAACGAATGAATAGTATACGTAGAATATATCGAAATTTTTTTACATATGTTTGTACAAACTTGTTTATTACAAACCTAGTTTAACTCGTCGACTTTTGAGAATTGTTAAAATTGTTTTTTAAGTAATAATTTTATGTAAATATTTCGATGCCATTCTTATTTAGTGCAATTTTTTTACAAAATCTATTTTCAAGCTGACTACAAATCATTAATCCAACATAATATAAAAATTGGAGTAAGAGGAAGACTGAGGAGAGCCTGAGTTTCAAACAAACCTCATTGAAAAAGCAGAGCTCGTTTGTGACCATTCAAAAAGTGCCCTCGAACAAGGTAATTTCGATTTTTTTTTATTTTTTTTAATTTTGAGTTATATGTATGTATTCAAAAATTGATGGGTAAGAAGTATTGAAGATGTATTGGACATTTGTACCATTTATTCGGTTCAATTTCATTAGTGATTGGAATGGGTTATGGTTTCTATTTGAATATTTGTTTTATGGAAATTGATATGTGTCCTAAAGATAAAGAGTTCACATGTGACCATGATATTCGAATTTGTAAGGTTTTTATGAATATGTGACTTGAATGCATAAAATTCTCTATGCCTGTTATCATATTCTCGTGATTATATACCAATATAATATATGTGACCTGATTTAGTTTCATTTCCAATATGTAACTTGATTGCGAAGGAGTAATTATATGTGATCGATTGAAAACACTATATGTGACCTAATTTTAATAATTGTGTACCATTTTATCTGCGATCATGTTGAGATTTCAGTGAGCTCTTTAGAGAGAGAAAGATCTAGAGAAGGATAGGTTGTTAAAATTCAGGCAAGTGGAATGAGCTTCTGGAAGTGGGACAAAATGCAGAAGGTGTCTGAAGGTTAAGGTAGGGTGGCGGTGAAATTTTCTAATACACATGTGGGTTGGTGGTGACAGATTTTATTAGTTTTCTGTACGTTTATTTACTCGATTTATTTATTATTTGGAAATAAATAAAATGAAAGAGTGGGGACTAAAAAAAGAGATTTCATAAATACAAATAATGCAATGGCATTTATATCTTTTGTTTTGTTTTCTTATTGAATGTGTAAATGTCCAAACTTATGAATTTATATAAAAATTTTAGCGTCTTATTCTACTCAAAATTTTTTAATAGTAATTAGCGTTCATGTTTTGTATATAGCGCTTGAAATGAACAGATAGTATGAAGAACAAGTTTTATAAATTTAAGGCTCCCATGAACAATTTTTTTATGAATTATATGTGACCATTTATCCGAATGTGACAAACGTTTTTATGAATATGTGGATTGAATATATACTATTCTATATGTCCGTGACTGATTGAGAACATTATATATGTGTGACCTGATTTTAAACATTGTGTATCATTTTCTCTATATGTGATTCATATTTACTGTGTCATTCCATACAAGCGTTTAATATTGTGTCATTTCAAATACATAATGCAGGTTTGGAAATACATAGAAGATGGTTTCCAAGCAAGATTACACCTTTAGTGATAAAGGGTGTTCTTACCACCATCAAAACAAATTTAAATCAAGTACGAAAACGTATATTGATGAAAACATGCTTTGCCCATTTCTTGGATTGCCGTGAAATTGTGATTCAACCACAGTTGATTCACTACTTTCTTCTAAGGCGGAGGTGGAGGCGGAGGCCAAGGGGGAGGGGATTGTTATAGAGTGAAACTATAAATTACATTTGTAAATGAAGTTGATGGTTGAATTTGTAATTTTTATGAATATTTCATTCCAGATATTTGTCTCTTTTAATATTTTGTGTTCCATGTAAATGATTGTAATGAATATTAACCTGTGGGGTATAAGGTCCGATTTGGAACATGTTTCAATTAATAATACATCGTTCTTTCGTTACATATTATTGTCAAGGGTCATAGATTTGGTGGAAATAGCACAAATTTGTATGTACAAGTCTAATGTGTGTTGTAGTTGTAACCATAACTATTTTTGTTTTTCTGATGACTACTGGGCAAATTGTTTGATGTCTTGTGACTAAATGAAAGTAAACACATCACATAGGTCGCATGTCACAACATAGGTTTCTGATGTCTAAGTGATAACAGACACCTATGGCATATCTGGTGTCTAAGTAATTGTCACATGCCATAGGTCACATGTCATAGCACACATGACACAGGTCTTTTGGAAAAGGTCATAGGTTATAAAAAAACATGTCACCGTTCATAGTGTATAGGGTATAAATGGTCACATATATATGTCGCACTCCGCATGTCACAGGTATTTATCAAATACTGCTTATGAGGTCACTGTCTGTTATCTTATGGTCAAATATATATGAATAGACAAGTTATGCAACTCAGGGTATAGGTTATAATGCATATTGTAATCTGAACGATCACATTACACATGCACATGCTAATCAAGTAGGTTGATGCTAATTTTCTAGCAATTTTCAAATTGTCACACATACACGTATATGTATACAGGTTCTGCAAGGCAAATCATAGACACATATCTCAAAATCACATATTTCTTTTTTTAGTATAGTATGCTCAATTTACAGACTCTAAGCAGAGGCCACATATTATTAAAATCAGGTCACATTTTAGTCGATAGAGTTCAAATGTATTTTTAAGTTGTTTCCCTATTAAGTTACAAATCTGAATCAAGGGTTACTTGTACTTGTGAAGTACTAACATATCATAAATTCATCTTATTTATTATTTAGACACAACTAAATAGAGGTTACATCTCAATAGCACAATTGAAAAGACAATGGATACATTTAATTGCAACTAATGGGACCAAACTTGAGCATCTCTTGCGATTGTGACTATGTCCTCCACAATGTCCACATTTGACTGTTGATTTCCCTTCTTCGAATGATCTCTTCTACAAACATACGTGCACGTACACCATTTCTGCAGATTAAAATTAATATCAATATTGACATCATGATGAAAATAATACAATTCACAGTGTTAATACAGAAATGACAATAATAAAATACACATCACATTTTTAAATAAGTCACATATGACTAAAATGTAACTCACAATAGGTGAAACATAGGTCGCATTTCATTCTATATAGTTTGCATATTTTTCTCTCATATTCCACTATACATAGTACACGTATAAGTCACATATACAGACAGCAGGTCATAAAACAAAATTATGTAATTATATTAGTCTGTATTTCATTTATCTGACTAATTTTAATTACGATTTCAACTTTTTGCGCACAATAACATGTAACGAGAAACATCAATTCATGATGAGAACATTTGTGTTGTGAAAAAAATATTTGGAATGGTTACCTAGAATATCTTCTCCGGTGCTGATCAGAATTTTCGTTGCCTGTAAATTAGAGTTTTCTGCTGAACATGTAACGAGAAAAATACTGTTGCGACTAGAGTATTTAATTTGTGACCAAAATATTTGAAGCGTTTACCTTGAATCTATTCTCCGACGACAATCAAATCTTACGTGACATGTATTAGATTTTTCTGCTGAACCTGTGATAAGAAAAATCAATTCGTGATTAGAGCATTCAATTTGTGACCACAATATTAAAAGTGGTTGCCTGAAATCTCTTATCTTGCTACGATCAAATTTTTCGAATTTGTTGGTGAACTTACGATAGAGTTAGATCATAAATAAAATAAAACTGTGACTGAAATCTTGAATTGTGATTCGAACATTCAATTCATGACCAAAATAATCGGATTATTACCTGGATTGTCTTCTTCGACAAATGAGAATCCATTTTCAGTATATCAGATTGATTCAAAAATCTGTGATGAGAAACTTTAGTTTTTGATGAAAACGTTCAATTTGTGACAAAAATCAATTGGAATGGCTACCTGCATTGTCTTCTCCGATGATTGAAAGATGTTATGTGTCATGGAAAATTGAATTTCTATGAATTAGTAATTTTGGGAATTGAATTTGTATTGTAGAGAATCCTATTATAGAAGGAAAGTACGCTTAATTGTAAAAAATTTACCTCACTTTTGGAGTTTCAAACTATATCAGTGAGTTGTGATTTTTTTCCCATTTAGAAAAGGAAGAAGATTTATAACACAATCAAAATACGTTTGCACAAACACTATCTCTACTTGATAACAATCTTCACACCATATCCCATCATCAAAAATAGTTCAGCAAATCATCTTTATATTAGGACATATAGTTAAATTATTTTATTTAAAAATTTAATTATTAAAGAGAAAAACGATTTAAGTATATATCGTTGAAACAAAAAAATAAAATAAAGAAAGTGAATCTTTTATTGCTCAAATGAATAATAAAACATGTTAGAAACGTACCAGGACCTAATTTATTAGAATCATGGTGCTTTTTGAAGACGTCACGATTAATAAAAGCACAACAATAAATTAATAGTGACATCCAACAAAAATAAGTAATTGAAATGACACAATGATCGTGATAAATTTAAGGATTATGCTACTGGTACATCAAAAGATGTACCTAAGGGGTTACACCCTCCTCACATGACCCACTTGCATAAAATATTTTTATTTAAGTGGGTCCCACCCCCATGTGAGGTGGGTGTAAGTGTAACCCCTTAGATACACCCCTAGGTACCACTAGCATAAACACCTAACAAATTTAATCAATTGTAATTATTTTTAACCATACGGCGCCGTGAATAACATACCCTGTTGTTTCCAATTATTCGAAATGCAATTAAAAATAAATGCAGCTTTGGTTTTTGCTATGTACCAATTTGACATCTTCCTTTTGCCTCAAAGATTTTGCTTTCGTCCAATAGTGTAAAAAGAAGCTTTAGTTAGCAATGGGAAAAAAACAAATGAAAGAAGTGATGTGAAGTGTGTGGGAGACATGTCCAAGGAATTGTAATATCAATTTAGCATCCATAAAACTATCTTGGAATAATAATTATTAAATTATCCAGCATTCACATAAATCATATAATTAAGAGAGTTTTAGCAATGTAAAATGTTGTCTCACGTACATTGATGTGTATATTGTACATATATATGCTAAATACTTCCCACTATTGCATGTGTTTTTTTCCATGCAACAAGACCTAATTGTTAAGGACCTAAAGTATTGTATTCTCATGATATCAAAGCACAATTCTAACTAGGAATCTACTCTCGATCCGAATTATCCGAGCTTGTATGCCACGAAACACAAGCAGCCCCCTCCTCATCTAATCATGGGTCGCCCACCTTAAACTCGCTCACCTCTCCTAATATATCGGCTCTAGCTCCTTTTAAATAAACAATATATACGAGCTTTGAATATTTTTCTTAAAGAAGGTTGACCTTGTAAGATTGAATATAAAGTCTTGGGGTTTGTTTGAGCCCCATTTCTTAGAAAGGGTAAATGGTACAAAACCTACTAATCTTTATTCCTATTGTGGAATATCCCATATCCTTTCATTTTGGCAAATATTCCCCTATATGACATTTTTCATATGGAATACAATATTTTTATCCATTTTCTCAATAAGACCTTGTGAAATGATGAATATATCATCTTTTTTAAATAAAATAAAAAGAAAAGAAGAAGAAAATAAAGAATTAATTGCAATCATAGTCTCAAAGTTTTCAAAAAAGTTTAAACAAGTCCTAAATAAATAAAATTAAATTAAAAGTAAAAAATCTCTCCTTCCCACCTACCCCTTCTTCTTCCTCCTCCTTCCACCACCTTGAATCAATTTTTGCATCAATTTGTTCATCATTTTGAAGGGGATGCTTGAAATTGAGATTTGCATCTTCAACATCATTGGGATTCTAATCATTGAGCACAAGGTTTTATTGAGAAAATGGAATAAAATGTTGTATTACACACGAAAAGAGTCATATAGAGGGTATTCCGCAATAAAAGAATATAGGGGTATTTTACAATAGGGGCAAAGGTTATGGGGAGATTTTTGCCATTTACATTTTTGGAAACATAAATTTTGTAACATTGATTCTTTTAATAATGTGTAGTTAAAAGGTAGAGTAAAGTTTAAAGTTTATGTGAAACTATTTTATTAGACGAATACAATTAAAAAATGAGTTTAGAAATTCATTCTAAAAAAATAGTCAATTGTAACATATTATTGGTTCTTCTTTGGGGTTGAAATTCACTTGTTTATGAATGAAAAGACACACCTTTTCACCAGGTTTGAAAACTACAACAGTGTCCAAAAGTACAAAACCCCAAAGCAAACATTTCTGATTGTCGGATTTTTTTTCCAAAATTCGCAGAAAAAATGTTGGGATCTGACACTGAAATAGAAAACCAAAAGAAATTAAATTTTGCAGTGTTGAAAAGCCAATTATTATCCGACTTCTGAATGCAATAAAGTAGAAATCCTTTTAGCTTTGTGCCTTAGTTTTGTTCTTCTCTTCGTGTCTTTTACTGTGCATTTTAGGCATTTTGTAACAGCACATTAAATCTGTGGGGTGTCTTTTACTAATCCATTTAAACATTTCTTGTTGGGTTTATACCTGCTTTTGGCATTTTCCTCTTGCCCCTATTCGAATTTCTCTTTCTTCCTTGTATCTTTGTCCAGTTTATAGTGCTGCAAAATTCTTGGTGAAGAGAAAACTATTGAATAATCTTTCGAACTTCAAATTAAGAACGAGTTGTATTTCAGCGGCATATATGTTGGCATACTGATTTTTATTGGATCTAATCTGGACGCTAATCCGCAACTAATTGGTCGAGGCAGTCGAGGAGGCTGGAGGTGTGAAGATGGCTCACATAATGAAACCTCTACTTACAAGTTGTGATGCAAAACTGACATGCTGACGTTACAAAACCTGATTGGCCAATTTGATAAATATTTTGCACGATTTCCGCTTTGCACAGCCTAGTTTTTCATAAAATACATAGTGATTATTTTGGTCCATTCACAACAGTACTTAAAATAGCTACCTTTACAAAAACATTATGGTCCATTCATACCATGATTCCACTCCAATTGGGAGAAAATGTCCCAAGATAAATTGAAAACTTTCTACTATTGAAGCTGATTTTTTCTGCAACTATGTTAACCATATACTTAAATTAATATCACGCGATAACAGAACTGTAGATCAATTGCAAGAGGACAACAAGACACCGGGAAGAAAAGTTCTGAACTCTTAGTCTCTAATAAGCAAACACTAAGCACGCCCAGCCATTCCGACTGTTGAAGCAGCACGATTAGCTTTGTGAGCTGGCTGTGTTGTCGCTTTAGTGAAGTACATGTAGTAATAGATGTTAAGGATCATAGTTGCAACCACGAAGACTGCTCCAGAAATGAATACACCTTTTCGTAATGCATCACAAGAAAAGTTATCTGCATAGACCATATGCCGATATTTGGTGTGATAGGCATTATTCCTTGCACCAGCTATTAGACATGCTTCTGCCACCAGGAATGTCATCCTGCAGAATTTCATTTTTTTTTTTTAAGAAAAATTTAAATGGAACTCGACAGAATTTTTACATGTAATTTATGTTGGATACAGGTGTTGAAACAGACGAAGCGATCCAAAAACTCACCACAGCAAAATATAAAGCATTGAAATAAAGAGAACGAAGAAGAAAAAGAGAAAAAAGCAAGACTAAAAATATCAGTAAAGAAGATGGGTGGATAAATATGCAGAGTATCTTACCATGATGATACAAAATATATTATGGTCCAGGCACGGTTACCCCCAGGTGCTAAAGGTCTTCCAAAACACATGCATTTTGTCACACCCATAAGCAATGACTCACTTGAGAGAAGAAACAAGAAAGCCCCCGCTCCATATCCAGTGGCTACATCTGACTCATAAACGCAGTATGTTCGATTGGTGAAGTCATCCTTATGTAGCACTCCCTGCCATACAAGGAAAAAGTTGAAAATGAACAACATGCCTGAAAGAGTTACCAATGTATGAGAATTATGAAATGAAACAATTTCAAAGTACTACAGACTCAGCCGAATCCTGTCCATACCCTCCCCCCCAGCCAAAAAAAATTAAAGAAAAAATAAGAGAACAGGTTCAATTGGTGGCATCGTCAATATTTCTAAATGTAGACTCTGGTTCTGCAGCAGCAGCAGAGTTTAGATTATAGAGACAAGAATTTCAACTAAAATTACTAGAATGCGTCTATCCTTTCTCTTATAAAGGCATCGGAAAAAGAACAACAAAACAATAACAAGGACAAGGACAAGGACAACAACAACAATAATAATATGATCGTAATAACTAGAAAAATAGAAGTTTATTTGCATTGTCTACTTGTAGTGACTTCGATGAACCCAAATCTAAATCTGGATAGTCCTTCTCTCGTATTATTACGTCATGTAGCAAGAAGAATACTCATGTAGCATTAAAGAAGATGGAAGTTGAGTAATTTCTTGCTCAGCAGCAATATACAAGGAGCATCACGGTTTAGAGGTTCCTTGGGCATCCAGATATAGTCACTAACGCTGTGTAGCTAGTGACTATATACTCTTGTGGACAATTTGGGTATGCTTATCTAAGCCAAGGATTGTGGGTATCATGGAAAATGGCTGGGTTTAGCAAAATGAAGTGGTGACACATATATCCACAGGCCAAATGATTGTTGATCCAGGACTTGTCAAGGAAGCAAACATAGGGAACCGTTCTCTTTTTGTATTCATCTAGCAAAGGACTTCTACTTTTTCCGAAGGGAAAGATTGCTCTGTGCCATTCATCTTCAAGAATATTGGGGTCAACTGATCATAGATTGCTAAGACAAGAACTTCTCTGAAAGGTTTAATCGGAAAACCAGTCAAACCTAGAGATCAAATCTATCAAGTACAAAAGTCATCAGCACCACTGATTTTACAAAATTCTGCCCTGTGGATATACTTTTGGGCTATTAAATTTTTCTCAAGCAACTGTTTTTACACGCTTTTAGGATAATGCCTTCCCCATTTCACCAGAGTATTCATTTCCCGTGAATGGAGAGGGTCAGCGAAAATGATATGCATTGACAACTGAAAAGAACCTATTGCCTGAGCTGGAGGACAAATTTTTGAGATCACTGACATACGATATTGAGTGGAAATCATCACTTATCACCTCAATTTGGACCACAACTTCCCCCCAATGCAATGAAACATAGACAGTTCCCACGGTGAGAAACCAAGTTGTAAGAGGTGTAGATGCCTCCAGAGAGGTTTCATCAGCAAAGTCCATAACTTGAATCAGGCAACAAACATGCTAGTTGTGAGGCAAAAAATTGAAAGTGCAGAGTTTGCATTGGATTTGATCAAGATACGAGGAAAAAGAATAGAAAGTAGAGAGTGCATCGATAATTGAAAAGGTCCAAAGGAAAGAACAATTTCCCTTTTACCCAATATTGACAAGTCTTAGATGTCAAAGGATGACAGTCGCTCATCAGCCTCATGGATGCATATAATTACAATCAGTTACAAATACATCCCATAGATTGAGAAACAACATTGTCTATTATTGAACAAGGCATCATGATTACAAAATGATGTCTATTGGCATGTAAATGCGATACCAGAACTCCTAGAGTCTAATCAATCAATGTTTACTAGAAAATTGGAAAAAACCAATTGATGTGTACATCAACATTATACTAGCATCACAGGACACGTCTCCCACCTGCACAGACTTTTCAGATTCTCAAAAAATACACAATAGGCTTAAATCCTACTGAAGCATCATGGTAGTGACCTTAAGAAAGTTCTTGGAACATCTTCGAGGGCCTGAATGCAAATACTGACAGTGCTGTTAAGCGAGTCAACTTGTGTGAAAGAAGTGTTGATTGATCGACACGCGGTATATAACCAGTTTATATTCTGAGGTCTAGAGGGTCTGGACATCATCAAGACATGAAAAAGTACCTCACTTCGACATTGATTCTCTTTAAGCCTGGCAAAGGGAATACCTCTAATCTTGTTTCTGCCTATCTTTGAAGTCTCAATTAGTTTAGCCCTTTACATGAAAATACAAAGACATGTTGTGTAGGATGCAACGAACAAGAATGAAACTTGAGAAGAAAGGGAGAGAAAAAGAGAAGAAAGGAGAGGGAATCCAAAGAAATTATAGGGAGAGAGATGAGCTTATTCAATATCCAAGTCTAATTATTACAATACATAAACCCTCTTTATATAGGTTTCAAGTAAACTAATCTAAGTAGGAAACATCTAATAAAATCTATAAAATAAAATTCTAATTAAAGTCAAACTAGATGATTATAATAAACTTAAATAAGCTAACATAAATCACAATATAGTTATTCATAATATATTAAGGATGTCTATTATTCTTATACTCATTCCCTATCATTTCTCTTGAACTTAGAGAATTGACTATGACGAGGTAGATTGCAACTTCTCATCCAAGGATGCCAATATTTCTTCTAAAGCAATAACGATACTATCCATAAAATGACAACCAATTGTGAAACTTATCCTCAATAATATCATCTAACTAAGGGGCGATCTTTCCTTCGAATCAAATATTGACAATAAACTCCAAATAGCAAAAATCTATACAACTTATCCACAAAAACCACCACTAAATCCATGTAACGAAGCACGATGCACTAGCAAGGTAGGCTAGCCTATAGAAACAAATGATTGTAACATTGTAGGCTCGAATGAGCCCCATTAAGGAAACAATCCTACTATATTGAAAACATAATATTCATTCAAGTGTGATAGTCAATCAATTAAAGGAGCATGAACTTCATGTGATTGATTAAGAAACATTTTCTAAACATGTGTAGGATAGCGTGGTAAAGAAACATAAATTAAAACATAAAAAATCCCCATTTAAGTATCTATGCCTACCATGCACATTTAAACCAAGCGCATAACTTTCATTTATTTTATTTATAATACTTTCAATTTAATCTCATCATGAAAATGAGGAATAGGGACAATAGAGGTTGGAGCCGAAACTATATGATGGTAATTAGTAGGCAATACTAATGTCAATAGGAAAAGTATACAAATGAACAATTGCATGGAAAAACGTGGCAACTCAAAAGTATCATTCTATTGAGATGATGCCAGAACAAAGTTAAAGTCACAAACAGTAAGCTATAACAATTTTGGCACCAACTCAAGAACATGTAAAATGTCTAGTTTAGGTGGCAACTATTCAAGTAATTCCTCAACCATGTCATTGTTAATTGTGCCTATTAAATGTGTGATCACGAGAGGGGACACAATACAATGCTCAAAACTCTCATCCTCACTATTAGAACATTTTATAGGATCATAAAATAAGAATCTTTGTTCTTTACGTACTGGTGTATCCAAAATCAGTTTCTTGACGGGAATATGACGTGGACGCGAAGTTTTTATATGTTTGTCATCGTGATAATGAGAACACGTGTTTGTTAGTAGATAGTGAAGAGTTGGGCACATTAACATAATTAGTGAAACTTGGCTTATTAGTAACCTTAGAAGATGTTTGTTGAGTTGATTCAGGACGAATAGCCCGATGTGACTCACTACTAGTCGAAGAAAACAAGCTAGGATGATACTATTGACATTCTCGTGGCAAAGGAGGCCCACGTCTCTTGCAAAAATAGACAAAATGTTCATATTGTAATGCCTAGTAGTAAGCTTCTCCTAAGGACTTTGGCAAAAATATAAATGACATGACACTTAAGCTCAGAAATCAACCCATTTACGAATCTAGAACTTATGACATGATGAATTTTATAAATATCACAACTATTTAATATCTCCTCGAAGTGGGCCATATATTTGCTAACGGAGGACCTACCTTGACTACAATGAAAAACATTTAGTCTAGCAACTAGTTCGAGAATAGGTGGGTGCATATTCGTCAATTAGAATTTATTTCAGCCATCCCAAGAAGTTTTAGGTTTCTAACTTAGACAATCAATGTTATGCAATACCTATTGCCAATAATACCTGGCAGACCCTATGAGTAGCATACTAACAAGACATACATCGAAAGTCGTTCAAGTTATGCAATTGAAAGTATTATCCAAGAATATCAAACCAATCAAGAAATGTCTTAGGATCAGGAGTACCATCAAAGTTTCGTAGTCCTAAGTCGACTTTCCTAGTAGTATAATCAATGTCCTCAACATAGTTTATAGAATGGAGCCGATAATCTAAGAAACACGAATTCGAATACGTTATTCAAATACAATATGATACGAATATACAAATACAACTTTTTTACGAAAAATTAAAATACATTAATACGTGTGTATATGATATATATGTCTGACTCATTGATTTTTGGATAAACAGTACGGATGAATAGTGCATGCACGTGAACATTAATTTTGTTGAAGAATTTGAAAAGTTTTAACGTGTCATGAACATTTAGGTTAGAGGGAAGAGTAAGCTCTGGTACCAAAATGATGTAGGATGCAACGTACAAGAAGAGACTTGAGAAGAAAGGGAGAGAGAAAGAAGAAAGGAGAAGGAATCCAAAGAAGTTACAAGAAAAAAATGACTTCATTCAATAATCAAGTCTAACAATTGCAATGTGTTGTGGTGTGATCCAAATTCAATGTGATTCGGTATTTGGTTGATTGGAGGAAGTCTAAGATACTTGGGTCGGTAGAGTCATAAGTTGTGGAGATCAAATTTCAATGATAATTAGGAGTTTGGCATGAAAGAGGACTCTTGGATGGCTAAAGGCATATTTTGGAACATCAAACCAGAGAGACAGGTGCCACAGTGCTAAGGAGAGGCGCCACAGCGCCAAGAGGAAGAAAAAAGGCAAAAACCCCAGCGCCAGGCCCCTGTTGGGGGAAAAATTAATGGGAGCCGCGGCGCTCGGTTACGTAATGTTTTCCCTTTTTTTCCCGTTTTCCCGAATTTTTGGACTTCTTCTCTATCTTGGACTCCAATAAGAGGTTTTATATATATAGCCACATTGTATCTTCATATTGTAACATTCTTATAATATTTTCTACACATTCAACAACATATTGAGAGATTGAGAGCTTAAATTTCAATTGAGATTGTTGAAATCTTGATATTGTAAATATAAAACTATTGATTATAATGGATTGTTCTCATCTGCCCGTGGTTTTCTCCCGAATTGGGTTTCCACGTAAATTCTTATGTTCTTGTTTTCTTTTTCATTATTTCATTATTGTCTTTATCTTGCGATCTGTTTCATAACACAATGTATTAACCCCTTTTTTATGCCGTTCCAATAACCTAATTTAAATAGAAAATATCTAATAAAATATTAGAAAATCTATAAAATTAAATCCCAATTTAAGTCAAAGTAGAAGACTATAATAAAATAAAATAAAATAATCTAACATAAATCAACTATTTTTATTCTTAATATAATCTTTATTATTCTTATTCCCATTTCCCATCTCATATCCAACCATCAAGATGTTATAATCAAATTTGAGGTCCATAAGTGTCACATAACTTCAATTTTTCTAGCAATTCTCGAATTTTGTAATAAAAGTTGCAAGTTAGCAAAAATCAATACTCATGAAGGCCCTGTTCGGGAGGGATTAAAAGCCGATTAAAATTGAAAATATGGCCGTTATTGGGTCCCACTCGTCTAATAAAAGTCAACAATAACGGCTATATTTTCAATTTTAATCCGATTTTAATCCCTCACATACAAGCCAGAAGTTTCATACTTGTGTCTTCTCCAAAGACAATAAGGGTCCGTTCGATTGTAAGAATGAAATTTGGGTGGAAAGAAAACGAATTTCAGATAATTGAATTGCCAAGAACTTGTTTTACTAAGAATTGTCAATTAATTACGTTTGATTAATATAATTTTTCACCTGAAAAATGGTGAAATTTAAAATTGAATAGTGTAAAGAAAAATAATGTACTTTGCGATAAGAAGTGATTTTTGGGAATAGAAAATGCAAAAATTGAATAGTGTAAAGAAAAATTATGATTTAAAAATTGAATAGTGTAAATAATGTTTTCTCCCTTGCCAAGAAAAGAAAAAACTAGCTCAACCATGGGAATTTCAATTCCTCAATTTGTGGAATTAAGGGTCACCTGAGGCCAAGTGAGAAAAGGAATTGACAAGAAAATTTTTCTTATCAAACAAGCTAAAAAGTAGAAAATGTGGGATAATTTCCATCTTCCATGGAAAATTTTGGCCTATCAAACAGTGCCTAAATATAATCACCATACAAATCTGTCAAGTGCAGATACAGCTCCAAAGTACAAGAACAATTTCCTTGCTAAAACATAAATAAGCATACCGCATATATATAACTAGAAACCACGAATTGGCACATATTGCAACTTCTAGAAGCTATCCCTAGCAAAATTATTGGGAATTGTTCCATAATCCCAATTATATGAAAACCAAAAATTGCAAAACAACAAACACCAAAGCATACAGTTTCAAGAAACAAAACATATGTTACAAAAACCACAATAAATGAAACAACTAACAACATTTCACTGTGATCTACAAACCCAACTCAATTCTTGTTCAAAAGTATATGCAACGGCACACACACACACAGAAGGCTTACAGTGCTTCGGCGGCGCTCCGCAGCAATCGCAAAGCCAAATGCCGTTAAGCTCAAGACTATGACAATTAAATGAACTAGTGTCGACCCTTTTCCTTCCCCCATATCTACTTCACTTTACTCTTCGAGAGTGTGTGTGCGCGTGAACAGAGAGAGTAGTAGGGTGAGATGTGTGAACTTTTTCTTTGCGTTGCTGCTGTGTTTTTTTTTTTTTTGCAAAAAGTGGGAAAAGAAAATAAAAATCAAATCAAAAGCATCGAGGCGGTGAAAGTTGTCGGAATCTGTGGCCCATGTGACTTACAGTGGAGAATTACAAGCCAAGGTCAAAAGATGTTGTTGACACAAGGGGCAGCCCAAACAGAAGGCCCAAAAGAGCAAGGTCCAATCGAGATCCCAGTATCTGAAGAGCGGAGCCCAATTGAAGGTCCAGTATGAGAGCCTGAATAAAAGTGTGGGCAAGTGACATAAAAGCCCATGAAGCAAAAGCAATGCTATCGTCCAAGCCTGCAAAACGCCCAGAGGCTGAGCGAGTAAAAGACCCTGCAGTCGCCCAAAGGTATAAATCCGTCATCGCCCAAACGGTTTAAGTTACCCAAAGGCCCCAGTGGAAATAACGTCCTGCCACCATCCAAGGCAACGGCTTCAAGCGGTTTAAGTACATCCACGATCTAAGAACCTCAAGAATATGGAGTCGTGCGGTGATAAGTTATGAACGGCAGTTTTAACACATTGGCCATGATGAAGAAAATGGGTGGTTTCAAGCAGTTCTTAAGCAGTTGAAGGCCGTCTAAACAGTATAAAAGAAAGAAGAAGATAATGAGACAACCCCGACAAAATTGACTCTCAAACGGAGAATATGTAATTTCCTTTTATTAGATTTAGTTTTAATCAACTTCGATTCCATTGTACTTGTGTGCTTGCGCCCCTTGGAGGTATCTTGTCCACGTCCAGGCTTGTAATCTTCATATTCAATAAACACCCCTTTTTGGGACTTTGTTCCAAGAGGTTTGTCCCTTACACAATCGTCTGATCCCCTTTTAATTGTTAGCGAGCGAACCCGCGCGAAACAATTTGGCACGCCCGGTGGGACAGTTGGTGTTTGAAGATACAAAAAGGAAAACATTATGCCTCATAAAAATCCCGATAAAGCACCAGCAAGTCACGGAGTAGTCCAGTCTGTGATCGAGCGGTACGAAGAGCAACAACAGTATCCTCAGACAGAAGGACAGACTCCGAGCAGTCACAGTCGTTACGAACCAATGACAGAATTGAGTCCTCGAACCATGCGTGCATTTCTTGGAGAACTCACGCAAGATGTCGTTGAACAGGTAAATTTACGAAATGTCCATAATATGGAAAAATTTACCCAGAACGGAAACGTTCACTATGACAACATGGCCAAACAGTTAAATGTTTTGAATGATCTTATGATCAAATTAGTAGGCCAAGTATGTCAACCAGCTATACCCGTGGGGAATCATTTCCAAACCAGGACGATTGTGGGACATATTTCACCACACAATTCCCCTGGTTTGAACCCAGGTTTAGAAGCGTTTTTTGGCCCTTCCACCTCAAATCAGGGGGCTAATGGAATGCCAAATTTAAATGGTGGTAATGCGACTACTAACCTGGGGGGTAATTTGAACATAAAAGATAATATGCCGAATAACGGTCATGATTTACCCCGTGTTAATGAGGGGGGAAATACTCAGTATAACGGGTATAATGGTCTAAACAATGGCACTTTCCATGCCAATCAGGGACCAGATGTCAGGCCGACTCAAGTGATCCAACAGGTAAATCAACCCATAGGAGTCCCATATGATCCAAATGTGCTGTTGAGAAATCAAATTGCAGAAATAGTACAAGATCAAATGGCTGTTGGGGTGCGTCCTGTTATCAGGCCGACTTACACTAAGCCATATCCTGATTGGATAGACCAGGTATATCCATGGCCTAGAGGATATAAAGTGCCTGAATTCTCGTTGTTCACTGGTTTAGGAGAAGTATCCACTCTAGAACACATAGGACGATTCACATTACAGAGTGGTGAAGTGACCGATTACCATAAGATGAGACTATTCCCAAGTTCTTTAACAGGAGTAACCTTTTCATGGTTTATCAATTTGCCAGCAAATTCTATTCAGACATGGCAACAAATGGAACAGTTGTTCCATGCTCAGTTTTACAAAACAAAGTCTGAGGTTACACTGGCCGATTTGGCGAATTTACGTCAAATGCCAAATGAATGGGCAGAAGGCTTCCTTCAAAGGTTCAAAACAGCCAGGAGTAAATGTTTTGTACCCTTGCCCGAAAAAGAATTTGTCAAAATTGCTCAGAGCTGTTTAAGTTTTGACTTAAAGAAAAAATTCCAAGATAGGGAATTCCCTGACTTGTTCCAACTCAGCGCGAACGTGATTAGGTACGAACGTTTGATAAGAGAGGAAGAGCAAGTGAAAAATTCTAGTAAAGGGACTTACTATAAAGACCCAAACTTTGGCATCCATGCCATAAATGATGAATTTTACGATCAAACTGAAATATGTTTGGCCGAATTAACTAAAGGGGACGCGTATACTTGCCCCATAATGGCTAAACCTAGAGATTTAGCCAGCAATGAGCCTATGGAAAGAGAAAATAAGAAGAATAGAACGTTCTCGTTCGATGTGACTAAGGCTGACCTCATATTTGACAAATTGTATAAGGATAAACAGATAAAGTTGAGCGATAAGCATAAATTGCCAAGCCCTGAGCAAATCAAGGGTAAAAAATATTGTAAATGGCACAATGCATGGTCACACATTACTAATTATTGCTTGGTTTTCCGTCATGTTTTACAGGATGCTATTGAGTCAGGATGAATCACGTTCGAAGACAAAAAGAAAATGGCAGTGGACGAAAATCCTTTCCCACAGCCACTTGAAGTGAATATGGTGACGACGACCAATCTTAAAAATAAGTTGCCAAGATTCAAGTTGGTTATCGACGATGAAGAAGACCCAGAGAAACATGCCAGTGTGTTTGAACGCATCAGAGGAAAAGAACCCATTAAGGATGAGGAAATTTTGTGTGCTAGGTGTAAAGGAGAAGTGAGAACAAATACTTGGAGACCAGAAGTGTGGCAGAATCACCATTGCCCTGGTTTTGATCCAAGCAGGAGGCAGGGAACATCGTTCTATAGAGAACCGCCTCCGGAAGGGCAGTTCAAGCCAGTAAGGCATATGAGATCATTCAGACCACAGCCTCGCCAGCCTAATGTGTGGTACTCATATAAACATAATACGAGACGTGTTGTGCCTTTTAATGAGATGACCAGGACTCAACAAAGAAGATTCCAGCGGAATTATGGACGGATGATGAGACAACAACAAGAAAAGCCACGTCCTAAAGCACCAAGAGTACTAGAAAGAGCTAATCAAAACACTCTTGAGGATAGTGAAGAAACTGGCACTGGGGAGTCAATGGGAGAAATGCCAGAAAGTTCTTCTGGGAGGTCGAAATTTGATCGAAGCAAAGGAGATGAAGACGATACAGAACCACCCCTTACTATCCAGTTTGGTACTTTACCTCCAGTCATGGCTAATAACTATCTGTTGGCCAACGAATTCAAGAATAAGGATAAAGAAGAAAGAAATGAGGGAGAAGCGTGTGTGCTGGAGTGTGAAGAGGGTCAGTCATCTCAAGAAATACAAAGCGAAGAGGATGATGGGATGACTGGTATTGAGGAAGAAATTGATCTAGAAGAAGAAAGGAGAAAGAGAGGAGTATCGCGCAACACTCTCCTGAAGCAATTGCATCGGGAAGGAGTCCGTGAAGTAGACTTGTTGGGAGAACCATCTGGGCGTTCTTTCGACTACTACGTGTTATATGGAACACCCAAAAGGAAGAAAAGGGTATCTCGGTCTGAAAAGTACGGATCTCCCCCAAGGATATTACCTCCCCCAACAGGTTGGGTAGTTATAGGAGAAACACCGGAGAATGAAGATAGTGCCCAACTAGCGAGTATCCAGCCCGAGGTATTGCAAGTTGGTGCATCTCAAAGGGATAGGTCGACAGGAGACAAGCAGGAAGTAGAAATTGATGCAGCAGAAAAAGTCGTCTTCAGAAAACCCACTATGAAACTAACTAAGCATTTAAGGCCACTTTACGTGAAGGCTTTAGTCAATGGCATACCGGTGGTGAAGGTGTTCATTGACAATGGGGCAGCCATAAATACTATCCCATTAAGGATGATGAGGAAATTCGCAAAGAAAGAAAATGACATGATCCCAACAGAGGTCATTCTTACAAGCTTTAATGGGGGAGCAACTTCGGCCAAAGGAGTGATGCCACTAGATATAACGGTGGGAACGACTACTAAGACCATAGTCTTCTTTATTATTGATGGTCCTACTAGTTATAATATACTTCTAGGGCGAGATTGGATCCACGGAAGTCGCTGTATACCATCATCGCTTCACCAGTGTTTAGTATTCTGGAATGACCAAGGTAAAGCAGAAGTGGTACAAGCAGATCATAGGCCTTTTGTTGCAGAAGCTAACTCAGTGGAAAGATTCATGTACGAGGAAAACTATGGACCTGTCAGAATAATCCAGGATGGAAATGAAACTCAGGTCGTCGCACAGAGTGAAGAACCATTTTCAGTAGATGCACTCGCTGAAATGTTTAGTCAAATGATGCCAAATATAGTGGTCAAATATAGTGGTCTTAGAAGAGCCAGTGATTGGCAAAAGGACAATCGAAGAATTCTGATGAGTGGGCGACCGAAAGAGCACGTGGCCGAGATTCGGGCCTTCAAAGCCAGATTAGTGGCTTTCAATAAAGAATGTCAAGAGAAAACCAAAAAAGAGGTAGCATTGAAAACATTGGGAGACAAGTTGGCAGTATTCAGTTTGGAGCAAAGTGTTGACCAAGAAGTCAACAAGGTGGATTGCCTAGAAGAAGAAATGCCTACAAGGGACATGGACGGCGAAGTGATGAGAATCAACAAGCTTGGGAACGCTCAAGCACAAGACCATTTAGTCAAAGTAAACACTGGCGACGTGGGAGAAGATCGCCCAACGTTCATCAGCCAGATGCTCAGTCAAGAGGTTAGTACAACTTTAATCACTTTATTAAAAGAGTATAAAGATTGTTTTGCCTGGGAATATGAGCACATGCCTGGTTTAGATAAAAATTTAGTGGAACATAGATTGCCAACTAAGTCAAATTTTAAGCCCCATAAACAGCCTCCTAGACGCTTTGCCCCTAACGTGTTACCTGAAATTAAGAAAGAGATTGAGCAATTACTAAGGGCAGGCTTCATTAGGACGGCTAGGTATGTTGAATGGTTATCCAATATCGTGCCAGTATTAAAAAAGAACGGTAAATTAAGGGTGTGCATAGATTTTAGAAATCTGAATTTAGCAACACCTAAAGATGAGTACCCCATGCCTACGGTAGATTCTTTAGTCGATTTCACTGCCGGACACGTTATGTATTCCTTCATGGATGGGTATTCAGGATATAACCAAATTTATATAGCTGAAGAAGACATACACAAAACTGCCTTTAGATGTCCAGGGGCCTTGGGGTGTTACGAATGGGTAGTTATGCCTTTCGGCCTAAAAAATGCGGGAGCCACTTATCAAAGGGCAATGAATCTAATTTTTCATGATATGATAGGCAAATTTGTTGAAGTGTATGTGGATGATATTGTTGTCAAATCTGTTAAAGAGGAAGATCATTTCGAATAATTGAAACGCTCATTTGAGCGAATGAGACAATATAAGTTGAAGTTGAATCCTTTGAAATGTGCGTTTGGTGTCAATGCCGGTAACTTCCTCGGCTTTCTAGTACACCAAAGGGGAATCGAACTTGATAAGAATAAAGCAAAGGCCATTTTTGAGGCCAAACCGCCTAACAACAAGAAAGAATTGCAACGATTTCTGGGTCAAGTAAATTTCTTAAGGCGTTTTATCTATAATTGTCCAGGGCGAACAAAAGCTTTTTCGCCTCTACTGAAATTGAAAAACCAGGACGAACTCGTCTGGAAGGAAGAACATCAAAAGGCTTTTGATAGCTTGAAGGTGTATTTATCTAACCCGCCAGTGTTGGTGTCACCTATCCAAGGACGGCCAATGAAGGTATATATATCGGCCGAACAAGAATCGATAGCTGGAATGGTCGCGCAAGAAGACCAATTTGGTGAAGAAAGGGCAATATATTATTTGAGTAGGCGATTGACAAAATGTGAATGTAATTATTCTGCCATTGAAAAATTATGTCTCGCTTTATATTTCACATGTACCAAATTAAGGGCCTACCTACGGCCTGTAACAGTTTATTTAATTTCCAAGGTAAATTTAGTAAAGTACATGTTTTCTCGCCCTATCTTACACCAAAGGATAGGCCTTTGGACTTTGGCACTATCCGAATTTGAGATACAATATATACCACAGAAGGCAGTAAAAAATCAAGCGTTAGCTAATTTCTTGGCCGATCACCCGTGCCTCGATATGCCTGAAGAAATTAAACTGGAAATAGACTCATTTGAGTTAAAACCATGGATCCTATACTTCGACGGATCAAAAACTTCCAAAGGTGCAGGGGTAGGAATAGCCTTGATAAATCCTTTAGGGGTTTGTTACAAATTCGCTTTCACATTGGACAGAATGTGCACCAATAATCAGGCCGAATACGAAGCATTGATTGTCGGCCTAGAGTTGTTGATTGAAATGGAGGTGAAAAATGTGATTATTAGGGGCGATTCCCAACTGGTAATTTACCAACTTACTGGTGATTTCAGATGTCAAAGTGAATCCGTCATAAGCCAGTACGAGGTCGCTCAAGAACTGCTAGAGGAGTTTGACCAAGTAGAACTTCAATATGTCAACAGGATATACAATGACATAGCAAACGAACTAGCTCAAACTGCCTCAGGTTACTTGAAAATTTTAAGTATGGAACCTACTTGTGAATACGGAACAATATTGCCTGTTGTGCAAAGGAGGGCAAATAGAATCGGAATTCATTGCATACAAGAAGGAGAGACAATGGATTGGAGAATGGAAATAAAGGAGTTCTTAAAAGAACAATGGAGGAAGAATGATAGAAGGACAAAGCTACGGTCGCTAAATTACACATTGAATGAAGGCGAATTGCTTAAGAAACGTTCGGATGGGATTTTACTGAAATTTGTGAGTTTACAAAAAGCCAAGGTAATTATGGCTGAAACACATGAAGGAATCTGTGGAGCCCACCAAGCTGGTCAAAAAATGAGGTGGTTAATTATTAGGAATGGGTATTTTTGGCCTAAGATGGGAGAAATGTGCGTCCAACATGCAAAAGGTTGTTTAGCATGTTAAAAACACGGGCCGATTCAGAGGGCGCCAGCAAGGGAGATGGCACCAATCGTTAAGCCATGGCCGTTCAGAGGCTGGTCGATAGACTTAATGGGGAAGATTTACCCACCATCGTCCAAGCAGCACACGTTCATTATAGTAGCAACGGATTTCTTCACTAAGTGGGTAGAGGCAATACCTCTAAAAGAAATATCTCAGAAGAATGTCATAGAGTTCATCCGTGATCATATCATCTACAGATTTGGCATTCCCCAAACCCTGATGGTGGATCATGGGACTTCCCTGAATGGTGATCAAGTGAAAGAATATCTGAATGAATTTGGGATCAAGTTAGTAAATTCCACGCCTTATTACGCCCAATCTAATGGTCAGGCTGAATCATCTAACAAAATTCTAAAGAACATTGTAAGAAAGATGATAAATGAGAATGCCAGAAATTGGCACGAATGTTTGAATCAAGCTTTGTGGGCCTATAGAACGTCGCCACGCACAAGCACTAAAGTCACTCCTTTTCAACTAACGTACGGGCAAGACGCGGTGTTACCCATAGAAATCAACGTCCAGTCAATGAGAGTATGTTCACAAAATGATTTGGGCGACAGCGAACGTGCAGAGTTACTTATCCAAAATCTGTTGGAGTTGGACGAGTTAAGATTAGACGTCCTAGATAGACTGCAAATTCAGAAACAAAAGATCGCTAAGTTCTACAACAAGAAGGTTGTAGCCAAGTCTTTCAGTTTAGGCGATTTAGTTTGGAAAACAATACTTCCGTTGGACAGCAAGGACCCAAAATACGGTAAATGGTCACCAAATTGGGAGGGACCGTACAGAGTAAAAAGCGTGTTGCCTAATGGAGCCTACCATTTAGAGAATTTAGATAGTACCAATCACATGAGGTTCATCAACGACAAATATTTGAAGAAATATGTCCCTTCCTTGTGGGAAGACGAACATGCAAAAGTTTAAATATACAAAAAGCGATGATAGCCAGATAAGACAAAGAACGAATTACATTCAAGCGAAATTTTATTAAATAAGTGTTGGTTACACCTGCGAAGTACAAAAATACAAGAATCCCTACAGAAAACAATCAGGGGCAAACTATTACAATCCGCCAAGGAAGACGGTGAGAATTGTGGACTGGGCCCAGCCGCCTCCCTAAATGCATCGCTGCAGTGGTAGACGGAGAGACTGAGAAGCGCTCTCACCCAGCAAAATGGCCCAGAAACGTTTCTCCCCTCCATAGATAGATGGGAAGAATTTTGTTGCCGGCCAAGAAAAATTTCCTATATCTCCCATACCAAGAAAAAATCGAGACGTTTCCGTCATCAACAGGAAGGGAAACGAAGGGTCGATCATGCGAAATGCCAAAATGATGGCAGTAGTTTAGTTGATGGAAGAAAGGAATGAGATATGAGGATAACGACGAGTGTAGAAGACTGAACGTATTTATAAGGGACGAATATGAAACGTCAGAATATCAAAAGCCGTATACATTAAAGGCGAGGAAGTTGATGTGTATGAATGTTAGCGTTGGACTGATCAAATGCTTTAGAGGTTTGACGAGTTAAGAGAGGAACGTCAATTAATGTACGAACATACAAAAACAGTCGTTCTTTAAAGGCAAATACTGCTGTTACAATGAAAAAATGATCGTGTTAGCAAATTCATAAAGTTGCAAGGAAAAGGGCATTAAGTGTCCCAATTACAACTCCTCCCAAACCGATCGCATTAACTCCCTCATCTTTCCCCAATCTTCACCCTGCTTGGAAGAGAAGAGATTCAATTCAGTCACTGAGTCACTATCAACCTCCAGGTTTTTACACTGTTCGGCCAGAGATTTAGCATGTTCAAATTCTTGGGCAGCATTACGTTTTTTGGCCACTATCATCGCCCTGCAGTCGTCCATTTTTGCTTGAAGCTCCTTCATCTCTGCAGCCAACTTGGTCATCAAGGAGTCCTCAACCATGATATCGGAAGAAATTTCGTTCAACTTGTTCTCGGCTTTGCCGACTTCTAATAGTAATAACTCCTTCTCAGAGGAAGCACGAAGGTATTGGGCCTTTTTGGCCTTGAGTTCAGCGTTCTTGGCCAGTAATGAAGGAACCTCAGAATGAACAACTTTCAGTTTCGCTTTCAGTTCAGCAGAAATATTGAGCGATGGAAGCGCAAGCGCTTGAGCCAAATTCGCGTTTAGGTGTTCAAATTTATCTTTCTGTTTGGCGGCGTTGGCTCGACCAATATCCATATCCATAAAAGACACGTACTCAAACACTGCCTGTTTGAGAGCTTTCGTGTTTTCCTCAGAAAAAGCAGAACGACTGGTGGAAGTAGGGCGAGTTGTCTTTATTTGCTCTAAAGAAGCACACCACTCCCGAATGGAGCGCAGAATGTCGTCGACACCCTACGAGGAAGGACACCCATTTTTGAGACTCGTCATCACAGCATGCAAAGCAAAAGACGAAGAACAAGATAAGAAATAACCTCATCAGCAATTTCAGAAAAGCCAGATGTACCACCAACTGGTTCAACTATTTCTGAAGACTTTCCCTTGTCTAGACGAGAAGACTCTGCCACAGTAGGCAAGTTCGTGAGAGTTTCTGCATGAATCAAAAGCAGAGAGTCAAAAGTCGGTGGCATGAGCAAAGTTAAAGCAATCAAAGGATGTGTCACCTTCTGGCTCGAGGTTTGGGGGGTCAGCACGTTGAGAGGAAAATGGCTCCTTTGGCGAAGTCGTTGGTACCAGGGGTATTTCTTCGAGCATAGCCCCTTCGTCAGCGGATTTGGGTGAAGCAGTCGCAGTAGGGGGCGATGAGGCAGGAACTGCCGAGACTGAAGCTTTTGAAGGAGAAGTCACGCTCTTCTGAAATGCAAGAAAACTATTGGTACGGTGTGAAGGGTGAAATTGTGGATAAACAAATCTTGTTACCTTTCTTCGAAGGACGAGAGGAGCGTCATCATCCTCTTCAACATCATCCGGCAGGACGGAAGACACTGAAACTGGCCGTTTACGGCTAGATGCACTTGTGGCTGTAATGGCTTTACCAGGTTGAGAAGCCAAAGGAAGGGTTGGACGTTTAGCACGAGGAGGTGAAGAAGGATTCCTAATTGACGCAGGGGTCGCTGAATGAGAAGAAGTAGAGGAAGTACCAGACCGATCCAGCGAATGAAAGGCACTATTAGCATCGGCTGCGAATAGCCTACGCTGTACCGACGGCCATAATTGCTCGAATAAAGGATGGATGGCAGAACTAGAGTTAAAGGGGGCCAATGAAAATTTGCTGGTCAAAAGGAGATTGTGAGCATCTATAGCTTGGGCCTCAACTTTATTGATGGTATGGAAACGATCTATTAAATTTTTGGAGTAACAAGGAGGGACAGGCCAAGTCTGGCCAAAGCCAAGTTGGCGGGCAAAGAACTGAGGAGCATATATCTCTACCCCAGCCTTAGCATTGGTTCCAGTTAAAATGTCGTGAAATAGTTCCCTCCCAGTCAAGAATTGAACCCAAATAAGCAAAAAAGCACTTGCACTCTCTAGTGAAGTTGGGGGATGTACGTAATCTGGAGTCAAATGGGTAGGGAAAGGAAAGAAAGAAGGAATAGAGGTCAGAGTATAAAAGAATGAAAAAATGTCTCTGCTAGACATACGTACAGAGCCCATAGAGTTAATAGCCAGCCCGTAGCAGCTAGCAGAAGGAAGAGAAATAGAGGGAGCACCCAATGATGGAAAATATGCTCTCAACCACAATTGAGTGAGCCAAAGTGGACCACTGCCAGTGGGAGATGCACCATTCTCCAGCTGAAATTGAAGAGAAGCCATGCCTCTGTAAAGGGCAGCTAGAACAAAGGAACATAAATTCAAAGGCCTACCACGAGCCAACTCATGTGCTATGGACAGATAGCTCATGGAAGGTTTCAGACTCGGAACGCAGAGGATATATTTACAAAGCCAGACCTGGAGGAAGGTTACCCGTTCAGCATGACTAGGCTCAGAAACGGAAGCAGTATAGGTACCCTGCAGACTAGAGTAAGATTCAGAGAGCCTTTTGTCAAATTGTGGGGCAGCGCTAGAAATTAATATGCCAGGGAAAATAGTATCGCTCGAAGCGGGAAGATTTACCAAAGCCCCTACGTCCCTCAAAGTAATAGACATAGGACCAAGTGGAAAAACAAAGATATTATATTCAGAAGACCAGAAACTTAAAGCGATTGGAAATAATACAGGGTCATAGATTGGGGGCTGGAGAGCAATTTCTAATAGGTCGGAAATCCTTGCACGATCAAAAAGGGCTTTAGTGGGCCAATGTTTGGTAAGGCGTGCATGCCATCTACGAAAATTATTATCAGTTTTGGGCCAAGTACGAATACCTTTCTCGCGAATCGACTTCAATGGTAGTAAACTCAAAAACGGAGGGCCCTGAGTGCAAGGGAAGAGCTGGCCTGCCGCCGTTCGTTCAATGGCTTCAGCATTGTTGAATGATGGCCCCAGATAGAATTCATCAGAGCCAATGTTGGTTTGTGAGAGAAAGCTGGGGTTTACATATGGTTTGGCAAGAAGGTCCTGAAAATCTTCGAAACTGAAAGGAGCGTCAGATTGGGTGCGCGAAGTAGCCATTAGATTACAATGTTGTTAAAGTTTGCCTATGAAGCGTAGTGGAGAAGAAAGAAGGTGAACAGTGGTAATGGCAGGGAAGAAGCGCGAAGAAACAGAGACGTGAGATAGTTGCACTGTGAAATGGCGTGTCTTTCGGAAGGGTTAAGGGCTTGTAAAGTCGCACTCCCTCAAGACAAGAGCGATCCTTGGGAAATTCAAATATTGCTAGAAAAATGCGAAATTGAATATGGCAAAAATTAATAATCGGTATTAATTCTGCCATATTGGGGGGTAATTGTTGACACACAAAAGGGACAGCCCAAACAAAAGGCCCAAAAGAGTAAGGCCCAATCGAGGTCCCAGTATCTGAAGAGCAGAGCCCAATTGAAGGTCCAGTATGAGAGCCTGAATAAAAGTGTGGGCAAGTGACATAAAAGCCCACGAAGCAAAAGCAATGCTATAGCCCAAGCCTGCAGAACGCCCAGAGGCTGAGCGAGTAAAAGACCCTGCAGTCGCCCAAAGGTATAAATCCGTCATCGCCCAAACGGTTTAAGTTACCCAAAGGCCCCAGTGGAAATAACGTCCTGCCACCATCCAAGGCAACGGCTTCAAGCAGTTTAAGTACATCCACGATCTAAGAACCTCAAGAATATGGAGTCGTGCGGTGATAAGTTATGAACGGCAGTTTTAACACATTGGCCATGATGAAGAAAATGGGTGGTTTCAAGCAGTTCTTAAGCAGTTGAAGGCCGTCTAAACAGTATAAAAGAAAGAAGAAGATAATGAGACAACCCCGACAAAATTGACTCTCAAACATAGAATATGTAATTTCCTTTTATTAGATTTAGTTTTAATCAACTTCGATTCCCTTGTACTTGTGTGCTTGCGCCCCATGGAGGTATCTTGTCCACGTCCAGGCTTGTAATCTTCATATTCAATAAACACCCCTTTTTGGGACTTTGTTCCAAGAGATTTGTCCCTTACACAATCGTCTGATCCCCTTTTAATTGTTAACGAGCGAACCCACGCGAAACAGATGTCAAATTTAATGTATATGTTAATGTACATGTAACACGTGATTGTTCTTAATTTCATACATTTTAGTCCTTTTTGTCTATGCTATAAAACTGTAAAAAGAAAAATCTACAGTAAAATATCGATAAATTAATAATTTCGCTTAAATAATAAAATAAGCCAATGTACTAAATTAATAAGAAAAAAATTCATATATAAGATCTACCCTACATACCATTTCAAAAATAAGAAAACATTTTAAAATTTCTAAAATCAGATATTTTAACATATACATATACATACACATATATTTATATATTATATATATAACCCACCCCACCTCCACCACCTTACCGTTCTGGAGATTACTTCGATTCCGACGATTATTCCGGCGATCGTTCCGACGACTTCTCCGATTCCGACAATTATTCTGATGACTTCTCCACATGTGACCTTTTAATATTGATTTTTGGTCACAACATTTTTATAGGTCACACGATCACATATTTTTTCATGATCACAGATTATATAATTTTTAGGTCACAGATGACAAAATTGTTGGTCACTAATTATATTTTTAGTCACAGATTATATTTTTAGTCATAAAAGGTCACACAAACACAGATTATATAATTTTTAAGCCACCGATAATGAACTGGTTGGTCACAAAATATAATTTTAGTCACAAATTATTGAATTTTAAGGTCACTGATTATATTTTTAGTCACAGAAAATCAAAATGACCAGATCCACCACCACCACCTCTACACCATCGCCACGACCACTATCATCGCCTCCACGACAACCAACACGACCAGCATCACCACCACCACTGCCACTTGCACACCCTCACCCCACCACAACACCACGGGAAACCACCACCAACAAAAATGCACAATCATGACCGCCACCACCAACTCAGCTATCTGCAAGCCGGCACCACTTCACTGTCAAACAGCTACCCCACCACCACCCAAACACCACTAAAATCACAAATTCACATGGGGGAAATTAAATTCACACAGATTCAAGTCACAACATCGATCTCCATCGAAATCTGTCTTTCTACACACGAGTTCAATCACATCATTTCTTGCTTTGGCCTGAAAAGAAGACAAAAACACCACCCACTCAATGAGAGATATAATCGCAAAATAATAGCATTTCAATCACAGCATTTTTTGCATTCACCAAGAAAATCAAATGTGAAGATGCGAAGCTTGCGAAGGGCAGATTCGGCGAAAATCTGAACGATCTTGGCGTCGTTGTGGATGGCGGTGATGGGACCTCCAAATGTTGTGAATTAGTGCAGCGTCGCGACACTGCTGCCGGCATGACGACGGTGATGGGACCTCCAAATGCTATGAATTAGGGCAGCGTCAAAACGCTGCTGCGGCGTTGCAGCAGCATCGCGACGCTGCCCCTGCGACAGAGGGCTGGTGAGAAGGGAGGAGAAGGGGAGGAAGGGGGAGGAGAAGGCGTCTGCGGCAGCAGCAGGGTGGAAAGAAGTCGTCGGCCGCATCAGCAGGGTGGAGAGAAGTCGGGAATGAGAGAAGACGGGGTGATTTAGGGTTGATAATTAAATTTTAGGAGGGGTGGATGTATATAAATTATTTTTTATAATATTATTATTAATATTTAATTAAATATAAAAATCTGTATCTATCTATAAAATATCTGATTTTTGAACATTAAAACTTAAAATCTGATTTTTGAACTTGAATCTTGAAAAGTAGAGGTCCATGTAATTTCCACAATTAATAACCTCCCTAAATGCATAACATAATAATTTGTTTTGAGATCCTTTAAGACCCAACAAATATATAAATTATAACTGCTTAAATTCATAAAAGATCATCATAATACAAGTTAACAAACTTTTATTTTGACAATATTTTTTAATTCACTTCTTTTTTGAAGCCAACACACATACATTAATATACATTGAACTTTGAAGTTAATGCATGTACATTAATGTCTCATATGTATGTATGTATGTATGTATGTATGTATGTATATGTCTTTTTGTGTGCTTACGGATTAAATTTTGAATTTCACTACATTCAATATTTTTTTCTTAAATTTCCATCGTGTATTATGGTAAAATATAATACAGGTTATAAAAATATAAAATACTCGATATATTAATAAATTATTTATTTATCAATAAATTAATAATCTCTTTAATATAAAACTTTTTTTCGGTCCCAACTTTATTATTTTATAGTGGTTTTATTGTAATTGTTTACTATCTCTATCTTCTAGTTTGATTTTCTACTACCTTTTGGTTTCACCCATTAAAAATAATGATAAAAATCTCATGCATTTTTTAATCAGAGGCTTCGTGTAGCTCCATGATTGTAGAGATGGCCAATGAGTCTCCTCTATGTACTATTAGATATTCAGTCATGCTACATGTACATAATTATTCACACAATCTTTTACATCCCCCTCACATGGAGGGGGGTTCCACACACAATAAAATATTCGCGGACAATATTCATGTGATACAGGTGTACGTACACTTGGTGTACAAACAGCTTTATCCATTAGATATTAGGCAAATTAAATTTAAGAATTAAGTTATTTGTACAACTTCATTTGCATCTTGATTGACAATTTGATGACATGGAAGTGTTATAATGATTGGATTAAATACATGAGATGTTAAAGATGGTGAGATTGTATCAAGTGTAAATTCGATAAGGTATGATATAAATCAGGATGTACATGTAGCGATATTGTAAATTTAATAATTAAATGGGCATTCTAACAACTTATAAGGATGTGACTCTACCTCGATCGCATGGTCTTTAAATTGAGCTTGGCCTTCTTTGAGGTAGTTAGATCTCTATTTTAGCTATTTAATTTTCTCATTTGAAATGAAATTCTTAATGTAATCGACATTGAGAATTAAGCTATTGGTACAACTCCCTCTTGTGCCTCACTCAATTCAGGTCACTTTCATAGTTCAAACCCTCGCAACACCACATTTATGGTATAATTTAGTTAAAGCTTTAACCATTTGGCTCAAAATTTCCATATGATTTTCCATGTAGTTGGTGGTGTGTACATGTTAGTATGATTCGTTAATGTTGGAAAGTGGTTTACAATGTTGGCTTTGGGGTTAGATTTAGTTCTATCTTTCACAAGTACCAATCTACTGCATTGACAATTCATCCAACAAACTCTAGTATATAGTTAACAAAACCTGAAACCTATAGAGATTTCCCAGAAAATATTGAGGTAGTCCACTATGGGATGTTGGGAGCTGTATATTTTAATAACAATAGCAGTTATCTTGTAGAGTGAATAATATCCAGGTATTTTTAGCGCCTAGATGTACTTATGTGCTAAATAATGTGTCCACGCATCCCTAGATACTTGTGATTTAACGTGCCTTGTTGGACTTCGAGTAATGCTTTATTCTAGGTCAATCTCGTTGAGCGCATTGGACATTTTAGATTGTTAGGCTTCTATTTTCATTCAAGCTACATAGATATCATGTTAATTTTATGTAGCCGCACGGTGATCATTTTTGTAGCTCAATCTTGAATGTTCTAGCCCAACATCTTGAGCGGATGATCCTCAAGGGATTCATTTATGGATTTAACATTGTTTTGAGGCATGACTCTGGTTAGGATTATGAATTGATTTTGTCCCGTGATACAGAAAGGACAATATTGTCCTGATCGTCGATCATGCGTGTGTAACTTTATTACTCTCTATATTCATTAACTATCTCTGAAAAATAAATTTGTTAATTGATGTCTTTTCAATTTACAATTAGTGTGAAAATTGTTTTGCAAATGAAGACTTTAACTCATAAATTCTTTTGCACGTGGATTTACCTAGTGGTAAAGGATTAGTGGGGGTCTCAAGTTCCGATCGAAATAGTCAAAGACTTGAAATTGTGCACAATGTTTAAAAATGGGTTGTAGAAAGCAAATTAGTGCCACCAAGTCATGCAATAGAACAACATTTCTATTAGCTTGAGAAAATTAATAATAACTTCCATTGATTTGGATCCTGTAACATAAAATTGTACAAAAAGAAGTTCTATTATTCATGGATTTTGAACGCTAAACTCACATCCCTTCGAGTCCCAAACATCATCATCCCATAAAACATCATTATACAATTCATTATAAGCATCCACATTAACTTTAGGGGCGGACGCAGACAATCAAACTTTCAAAAAGTAACGAAAAAATTAAAGTAAGAGATATTTTATTACAATTGTTCTCTACGTATTCTCATATTTTGATAATGTTCCATAATTACATCATTTTCAATCTTGTCAAATACATTTTTCTCAATATAAGCAATCAAACTATTATTCAACCATTGATCTCCAATTCGATTGCGCAAACGATTTTTGACAAAAGTCATCGCAGAAAATGATCTCTCGACTGTAGCAGTAGCCACGGGAAGAACTAAGGCTAATGTCAGAAGATTGTAGACCAATGGATACACTTTATGTTTATTCTTTGCAACCAACTGCTGTGCAAGATCACTAATACCTTGTAATCTTTGAAAATCTTCGGATGTGCGCATGTCAAGAATATATGTATCCAATTGATCATCAAGTTCTGAGATATCTGCTACGTCAAAATCTGCCGGATAATACTGACATAGTCGAATCACTTTGTTCTTGTCAAAGGCATTAAATGAGTTATTTGGAGACAAACACGCAACACAAATGAGCAAGTCACTATTTACCTCAGAAAAACGATCATTCAGCTCCTGAAGTTGCATATCAATGATAGTATAAAACATTTCCACGCAATAATGATGCAAATTTGTCACTATCTCACGTCTTGAACGACCTAGAGTTATGAACATATCATCCATATTTAGAACATTGATATTGTGAGCTTCACAAAACGAACAAATAATTTCAACAAAAGACTCCCATATATCCCTCATCGTTTGAAGTCGTACTTTACATAATTGTACCAATCTCATGACATTGACAATATCCTGATCTTTTTGTTGTAATGCTTTAGACAATTCATTTGAA
The DNA here is from genome assembly GCA_035079005.1 of Fraxinus americana. Lineage (NCBI taxonomy): Eukaryota > Viridiplantae > Streptophyta > Magnoliopsida > Lamiales > Oleaceae > Fraxinus > Fraxinus americana. The sequence goes on from CM068707.1 coordinate 35,573,981, forward strand.
ATCCCCAAAATCTTTTTCATGAGATGTAGATTAAACGCAAATTCAAATTTTAACATCAACTCAAGTGAGATACAAGATTCACCTCTTGTTTCGGTACTTGTGGTGTCAGTCGCAATCATCTCAACGACGTCAACTTCGGTTGAAAACATGAGAATCAAATTAATTAAACAATCATAGTGAGAGCCCCAATGTGTATCACCAGGACGTTGAAGAGTAGTTTCTTGATTGAGACCTCGTCTACTTGGTAATTCACCGACACTGAGTGATTCAAAAACTTTCAACCTTTGGTTCTCTCGAGCAAGATCACTCCGTTTAGCCTATCCACCAACAACATTCACCAATCTGTGTACTGTAGTGAAGAAAGTTTCAATCTTTGGATGTTTCTGTACCACAGCCACAAGAGTTAACTGAAGTTGTTGAGCAAAGTAATGAATAGAGTATGCACTTAGGTTTTCTTTCAAAATAAGTGCTTTGAGGCCATTATACTCGCCTCACATGTTACGAGCTCCATCATATCCTTGACCTTTCAAGTTCGATGTACTTAAACTATGCTCAGAGAATAATTGATCAATTGCAGCCTTTAATGAGATAGCTAAGGTACTTGAAACATGACGAACGCCAACAAAATGTTCCAATACATGCCCATTCTTCACATAATGAATAAAAATCGACATTGGCTCCTTAACTGAAATGTCTCGAGATTCATCAACTAAAATTGAAAAGAAACTACTACGAACATCTTTCATAATTACATTTAGACATTCAGAAGCAATAGCACTCACAATATCTTTTTGCACTCGCGGTGATGTTAATTTGAAATTCTCAGGTGCATTCGTCAAAGCTACGACCTTAATCTCAGCATTATGATCACAAAACTAATGTAGTAATTCAAGAAAGTTTCCTTGGTTGTTTGAATCTTCAGATTCATCATGTCCTCGAAATGCCATACCTTGTCGTAGAAGAAATCGAACACAATCAACTGACGCACTCAATCGAATTCTATAATCTGTTCGAGCTTGATTCGATTGCTTAACGAGACAGGATCGAATACTTTGTTCTTGATTCTTGAACGATTCATATTGGACTCGAGCCTGATTGTGTGCACTACTTGAAGCCCCAATATGTTTTCTAAGAACTTCCTTCTTTTTCCAATTTGAGAATCCATCGGTAAGAAAAGAACGATCACTCGAACTGAACAAACAGCAATAAAAAAAATACTGCATCTTTCGCGACACTATATTCCAACCAAGTAGGATACTCATCATACCACGAAGCACAAAATCGCCTATCTCTGTTACCCATTCTTGTGGGTGGAAACGAATGATTGCGAGGCTGACAAGGACCCCTTTGCACATACGCTCTTTGAATCACGTCTCGATATTTAACATCATAATTCTGTATTGGAACTCTCAATCCAGGATCAACAACAAGATTTGCAACATCAACATCAACATCCCCAACTCCTACATCCCCAACTTCTCCAACATCAACATTATTTTTATCACTTTTCTCTCGAACATTCCTTTCGTCGGTATGTTGCTCATTAGAAGAAAGCGACTTACGTTTAAAGTATTTGTCCATAACTGATAAAAAAAAAAAAGAAAAAAATCAATCCTTAAATCAAAATTGGCAATTGCCTTCTCAATAAAATCAATTGTTTTATCCTAAATCGGCCTAATTATATCAATTTTCAATAAAACCCTAAATCCCTAAATTAAAAAAAAAAAAAAAAAATCAATCCCTAAATCAAAATTGTCAATTGCCTTCTCAATAAAATCAATTGCTTTATCCTAAATCGGCCTAATTATATCAATTTCCAATAAAACCCTAAATCCCTAAATCAAAAATAAAAATAAAAAATCAATCCCTAAATCAAAATTGGCAATTGCCTTCTCAATAAAATCAATTGATTTATCCTAAATCAGCCTAATTATATCAATTTCCAATAAAACCCTAAATCCCTAAATCAAAAATAAAAATAAAAAAATCAATCCCTAAATCAAAATTGGCAATTGCTTTCTCAATAAAATCAATTGTTTTATCCTAAATCGGCCTAATTATATCAATTTTCAATAAAACCCTAAATCTCTAAATAAAAAAAAAAAACCCTAAATCCCTATCAATTTCCCAAAATTCCTAAATCAGCATAACACAATTAGGAATCAATAATTTAACACAATTCGTTTGCCTCAATAACACAGACCACAATTCATTTGCCTCAATAACATTAACAGAATTACAGTTAACTGAGAGTGGAAATTCGGAACCTTACCTCACATGAGTACCGGAGACGCAGAAGCTCAAAGAGGCTAGAGGAGTGGAGGCGCGAAGTGGTGCCAGCAGCCAGTAGTGGATGAGTGGACTGTGGAGGTGCGGAGTGGTGCTATTGTGCGAACAGTCACTAGGCACTGCAATGACAAATGAATGATGAATCCAATGCCTAGTTGGAATGGGGAGAGATTGAGAGAGATTGGAGACTGGAGTGACTAGCGGGTGACCGGAGTAGACGCGGATTTGCCATTTTGGAGATGGTTTTCGTCGAGTCCGACGAGTGGAGAGAGAGAGAGAGATGGGAGAAAATGGAAATGGTTCAAATGAAGAAGGAAAGAAAGTTAGGGATTGGGTTATAATTTTCATTTCATTAAAGAAAAAAAAAATCCCAAAATCCTGGTGCCCCCCCAGGCCACCCCCAGGTCCTCCAGTGATTAACTCGATATCCCAAAAGGGACACCAACATGTGGCCCATGACATTTGCTCATCCACTGCACTCCACCAACTTTCCCATTCCATCATCTCATCCCCCATCGGCAGTGCACCTGATCACTTTTTGTAGCCTCATTCCGTTCTTCCACCAACTTCACCACCACCTCTTTCAATGTCACTGTCGCCGTTCTCAAACCCTTCTTTGTGGGTTTAGTGGGTGTCGCCGCCTTTGTTACATTTCTTAGGTTGCTCTTTTGCCTCTCCATTTTTGTTTTTTTCATTTTTATGCAAATTTGTGTTGATACATTTAACTTTTCAATTTTGCTATATATAGAGGTCCGTAGAAGCGGTGGATTAATTTAGAAAATTAGAGTGCATGGTGATAAGAGCATTTTTACAAGTTTCGACGATCACGTGGGCGTTTTATTTGTTAAAGGCATCATTGGATGCATTCAACCTTTTTGAATCGAAATACAATGCTTTGATTTTGTGGCATATTCATTGGAAATTTAGCGTGCACCATCTCCATTTAGCAATACTTTTGAAAATTGAAGTTCTTTTCAAAATAAAAAGTTATTTGTGAATATGTTGTCTGGCTGAAAGAACATTTTTAAAAAAATTGACCTAAAATATTTTATTTAAGAAATTCTTTTACAAGAAGTAGAAGCAAAAACAGAAACAAAAATTTTACCAAACAAGCCCATAAGTGGTAGATGATTGGCCACATATGTGGACTCCATCTTATTAATTAAGAAAATAGTCAACTATATTACATATTTCTATGAGGAATTATATTGGAGCTTTTTACAATTTAATACTTATGTATAAGATCATAATTATAAATTCAATCAAAATCGAGCATTAAATATATTCATATGTTCATAATTATTACTCATTATTATCTAAATTTTTCATAGGGTTACTATTATTCCTATTTACATGGGCGGACCCACATGGGTCATGTGGGGTCAAGTGGCCACACAATTTTATTTTTATTTTTTTTACTTTTTTAGTAGTTGTCCTTTACCCTTTACAACTACAGTACTACTCACATTTATAACCAGTTTACTTTATTATTCACTAAACAAGAAAAACCTTCCTCCAACCTCAAATAAATCCTTCTACAATCTCCAATTCCAATCTTTATTCTTCAACCCAAATAAACTCTACGTCTACAATATCCAATCTCTTTTCTATGTTCTTCAATCAAGTATGGAATTTTTATGTTTAAAAATAAAGATTCTAATGTTTATCTTTGTTTTTTTTTTTACCCCTTTTTTCCTTTACTTTTCCTCTTTTTTCATCCAAATCTGTTTCTCATCTCTATTTCACGATTCCAAAGGTTCAATTTTTATATTTCATTTCTTAATTTTTCTTTTCTGAACAATTGATTTATGCTTGTAGATTAATTATTTCCGCATTTGTGCTATGTTGTGCATACTTTACTCTTTCTTTTCTTTTTTTATTTCAAAATTTTTATTCTGTTAATATATTTTCGGGGCTTTGGAATTTTTTTTTCTTTTTCTTTTTTTTTTTTTGGCTAAAAGCCAATGAACTACAGCTAGAAAATGGTTGAAAATTTTAAATCTCGGTAAATGGTGATTGAGAAAAAGATCGAATTTCTTGAGAGCTTGGCTACAAAGTATCTTCTAGTTGTTGCTTTTACGGTAGAGTGAGAATTTTTTGCAATAAAAAATTCTCAAGAATTGGTTGCATAATTGGATGGGAGATCAGTGGTTATGCCACAGTTTGATCGCATATATTGAGAACGATATATTTGACAATATCGATAATGATTAATTATACGAAATTTTCAAAGTATGAAGGTGACAATTGAAGTGTGCGTATTGACATATTTTTATTAATGTTATATTGTTTTAAAAATATTGCAATTCAATTTTTGACCCTACAATACAAAAAGTCTGGGTTCGCCCTTGACTATTTATAAACCATTTATAAATTTATACCTCCACGATATGTGCAATTGAAAGAGATCAAGCAATCGGTATGAATAAAGTTTGGTGGAGAATGTGTCATTGAGTAAATTATTGAAGGAAATGACTGTCCGTGTTCCTCAGCCAACAATGTCGACAAACTTCACTTGCGACCTCGAGAATTCAAGTTTCATAGATAATTTGTCATGCCATGACTTCAAAGTTTTTGACCAGTAAGCAAGCAAGCAAGGACATGAACGTGAAGATATTGTAGCTCATACCAGTATTTGCAACAAATTGATCCTCTTTTTTTATAATACCAACATTTTTGAAAAAAATAGTTTCAAAACATTTCCAAACAAGTTGATCAACACCCAGTAAATTGTTCTCCAAATTAAGAAAAAGATTAGCTATTCAATTTGTTTTTATTAACTTAACTAGATTTAGAAAAAGATTTTCAAGCTTAACAAATTTAAACTAGTTTATTTAAACAGCTTCAACCAAATTAAACTAAAATTTGCTCCAAAATATGAGAGGTGAACTCAAAGACAATATTTTTGACGACGTTCATTTCACTAGTCAAAGTGCGAAAACCACCTAACTATAAAAAACTTCATTTATATAAAACTCTTATGCTCCGTTTGATACACCATATTTTCCATGGAAAATGAAATTTTCCATTTTCCAACTTTTATAGTGTTTGATAGGCAAAAATTTTTCGGGAAAATGTTTTCAAACTTCCAAATTTTTCACTTTTTTGAGGAAAACAAATTCTTGATATTTTGGTTGTATAGTTAAAATTACGAAAGGACAAAATATATTTTGTCCCCTTGACATTTTTCGTCCATGAATATTCTAGCCTCTCCTCTGTATTACAACTCCTTTGGCTTAGCTATGACATTAGAAAAGTACTTAAAATTTAGATTGATCATTCGACAGTATGAACAGTAAGAACTCTGATCTTATATATTGTTGAGAGAAGACAAATTTTTAACTAATTTTGACTCAACAAGTCACAAAATGTTTCCTATACAAGAGATGGAAAAGATAAGATCAATTAGTTGTTGGCCCTCTCAATTATTAACTCCAAATTTAGGAAAGTTCTGCCAACTTATGCAAGGTTCCTGAAGAGTTGGCCTAGTGGCCTAGATATTAATTTTTGTTGCATTATGTATTGCTCCAAAGGCCTAGTCATGCAGCAAAGCCACATGCATGTTATCACCGCTCATTTTGTATCCTCAACAAGACAATCTTTCCCCCATATAATGGCCACCTTTCGAGTGAAACAAGACGAAACTCGCGTTTGCAGCCTATCGATGCCAACTGAAAGTGATGATTTTGAGATGTATTTTATTGATCACAAGTCATTCAACAATCACCATGAAAGCAAGATGTTTTCTATTTTAAGAAGTCAATCTTTAAACTCAAGCTTAAAATTTTATTTAATTTTTGTGAAAAAAAGGATGGCAAAAACAATAAATGCTAATTGAAAAAATTGAAATGAAGTGCTAAAATAAAGAGTTTGTTGAAGCGTGTCAAACATTTAGTCTTTAAATTGAGTGTGTGTCTGGCCGCACTCAAAAGAGAAAATTGGACCATTGATAAGAAGAAAATGGACCGTTGCCTTTCAATTATTCTGCAGGAACTCTGGCATGGCAGCTAGAACAAAAGGTCATTTCATGGCAAAATAACCTTTTTGCTATTAGCATTTAAATCATTTTGCATGAGTAAAGGGCATTCTCGACATTTGTTTTTAGGAAGTCAGAATTTGTTGGCAATCTGGGACCCATGTTGCAGTAGCAACGGTTCATTAATCGATTTGGCATTGGATGGAAATTGCGGCCAGACACATGCTGAATATGCTCTTTATTATGTACAAAATTCTCTTTTAAGAATAAAAAGGTCTCTTAGAGATAATATTATAAAATTATAGCCGTATTAGATAGTACTAGATAATATTAAGAAACATTAATTTTAATTATATACTTTAGAATTAAGAATTTTTTCTTTAGTTTTCATGCAATGCAAAGATCTTGACTCATTTGAAATTTATAAAAACTCAAAACGTAAGAAATCTTAAAAGATGATTTGTTGGGTATTTTGACCCAAAGATTACACTAATGACAAAACGTAAAGTAAATCATGCAAGAAAACAATAAAGAACACCAAAAATGTTAGGCCAATTCAACAAAATGCCTAATTTGGGGGCTCAGAGGCTAGCCCGTCACTATGTGCAAAATAACCTTCAAGAGAGAGTACAAAGATATCAAAACCCAAATCAAACACTAGATTTGGTCACTGATTCTTATGGATCTAACAAATTGAGACCTTAAACACTACAAACCAAGAACCCTAAACCTTACAAAACAAACATATCACATGCCAAACGCAAGTCCAAACGTTACTGTAGCAGGACCTATTACACAGGGTTCTAAACTACAGATGAAGATCTCATGAAAGGTCACACAATCAAGAGATCAAAGAAGAAGATACTCGAAGAACCAAAGAGAGCTTTTGGACACCGAGAACGAAAAGCCAAGAATACAAACCGTTTGACTCGAAAGTACCAAAAGGAGCTGACAACAAATATTAGCCATTGATGTCTAGATTAGCTTTAAACTAGCACAATCCAAGTGAAACGCCAGGAGCCAACTGGGGGTTGCCATTTGGCCATCCTCTTCCAACTAGATGGTATACCCAAAGGACCCAATTAGCCTTACTAAAGTGCGCCATTTAAGATAGAAGCTTTTTTTTTTTTTTTGCAATCTTCACATTGGTTCTCAAATCCCTAACCCTTTCTAGTTGCTAGATTGCACATAATGGACTTGGCCCTACATCATTGCCTAAGGTACCTGCAAAAGAATTAACCGTATCAATATGGAGAATAGATAAGCATAACCCAAACTTATTGACAGATAGAGTTTTAGTGTCTATATCAAATGGGTTATCATCAGTGTGAATTTTTTTTCAAATTTACTTCACTAGAAGAGATTGTTTCCCTTATGAAGTGATACTTCATCTTAATGTGTTTGGATCTTTCTTGGTAAACAGGATTCTTACTTAATAATAGAGCACTCTGGCTATTAGTAAGAACTATTGGGATTTCATGTAAAAAAATCAACTCATTTAAAATTCCTTTCAACCGTATAATTCTTTTATGGACTCAGTGATTGCTACATATTCAGCCTGAGTGTTGGATAAGGTAACAATGGGTTGTAAGTAACTGTGATTTCCAAGTGATACAGTTTTCACCTAATGTGAAAAATTAGGTTGTAGTAGATTTTTTCTGATTTTTGTCACTAGCAAAGTCAGAATCTACATAGTCTTGAGTTAAATTTTTAGACATCTTTTCAAACATCAAACCAGTGTTTAATGGTCCAACTATGTATCTTAATAGCAATTTTAAACCTACTCAATGAGGCATCCTTAGATTTGACATAAGCATACTTAAGAAACTGATGGCATAAGCCAAATCAGGCCTAGTAGTGATAATAGAGAACATAACAGAACCTATAGCATTTGTATATAAAATGTTCCTCATCTTCCTTATTTCATTTTCAGTTTTAGGTGAATGAGCAATTGAAAGAATCATGTGGGCAACAAGAGGTATGGTTATAGACTTGGCATCTTTCATGCCAAACTTGGTTATAACTTTGTTTAAATAGGTTTCCTCAGAAACAGTTAGTTTATTTTCTTGTCTATTTTTGTTTATAACCATCCCCAATATTTTCTTGGCATTCCCTAAATCTTTCATTTCAAATTCAAATTTCAAGAGGTTCTCAAGCATGATTATTTTTTAAGTCTCATTATTTTAGTCATACTAGAACTAGTTAAAAGCATATCATCAATATAAAGAAGCAAATACACTTCACTGCTAGTTTTAACATCATTGTAATATAGACAATGATCATATTCACTTCTCTTGAAACCAATTCTCAGCGCATATGTATTAAATCTTATATAAGTGGCCTTGAGCCTTATTTAAGCCCATATAGAGATTTTTGTAATTTATATACACAATCTTGTTTCTCCTTCACCTTAAAACCCTGTAGTTGAGACAAGTAAATATCATCTTCTAACCATGTAAGAATGTAGTTTTGAAATCTAATTGTTCAAGTTCGCAATTGAATTGAACAACTAGATCAAGAATCATTCTTATGGCTTTATACTTTATGATTGTTGAGAATATATCATTGTAATCAATTCCTTCTCTCTTAATAAAGCGTTTAACTACTAATCTGGCCTTATATCTTAAAGAGTCAGATGAGTTATTTCCTTCCTTTAATTTGAAAATCCATTTACAGTAAAAAATTCTTTGGTTGTTAGATTTCTTTACCAACTTCCAAGTTTTATTTTCAGTAAGAGACTTCATTTCCTCTTTCATTGCATCCTTTAAGTTTATTGGTCACAAGTCATTCAACAATCACCATGGAAGTTACAAACCTGATCATTACCAATATATTCCATATAAAATTATAAGTTACTAATTTTTTTTTATTCCGTCAAAATCAAACATTAATTTCAATTATAGATTCAAAATTAACATCCATGTATTAACCACAATTTTTGTGGACCTAATATTATTTCTCCTAAAAATTACTTATAATTTTACCTCCATTGATTGTGTACCCAAAAAGAAAGCCCCCGTTTTGACGCCACTTCACTGATTCATAGTACTTAAAAACACTTAGGGCCTGTTTGATAGCCCTTTATTTTCCATGGAAGTTGGAATTGAAATTTCGTTTCCTACTTTTGTCGTGTTTGATTGCACTTTTTTTCCCTGAAATTGGTTTTCCACCTTTTTCTAGGTACAATCCTTTGATGCACAAAAACTTGATTTTGTTTTCTCACCTATTTGGTGGGAAAACATTTTCCACCATTTTTTTTTTTTGCTTTTTTTTTTTGTTGCAATGTGAACAAATTCTAAATACAATGGTAAAAAAAATTTCACTTTTATTGACAACTTCCATGCAAAACAAAGTCAAACGAATGATATTCGGTATGGTAAATTTTTTTTTTTTTTCAATTTTTTTTTTTCAAATTTTTTTTTACAATTGGAACAAATTTTAGACCAATAGTAGAAAAAATTATCACTTTAATGGACAAATTTCATAAAAAATGAAGTCAAATGGACACAAAACTTTCTACATTTTCCATGGAAAATTTTACCAATCAAACACAATTAATTACAATTCCCAGTAAAATATTTTCTAGGAAAATCAATTCCCTGTAAAACATTTTCTTTCCACCCATTTTCCAACTTTGCAATCAAACGGACCCAAGCATGTAATAGACTTCCTAAAAGCAATAAGTTTTCTATTTTGAAAAGTCAATCTTTAAAATTAAGCTTAAAATTTTATTTAATTTTTGTTAAAAAAGGATTGTAAAAACAATAAATGCTAATTTAAAAAATAAAGAGCTTGTTGAAGTGTGTCAAACATTTAGTCTTTGAATTTAATATGCTCTTTATTATATACAAAATACTCTTCAAGAATAAAGTGTCACTTGGAGATAATATTATAAAATTATAAAGTTATAAAATTATAAAGTGTCACATCTAAATTCCGACATTTTCAATACCAGCTATCTTAATAGGTGTATTATTTTTCATTACCACAACACATTTTGAAACTGTTTCATTTATTGAAAACGAATCTCGGTTAGGATACATGTGAAATGCAAGTTGTATCAAGAATTCAATTCTCATTAGATTTGAAGTCGTCGTAAAAAATAATCAAAAGTTCTCCATCATTATAGCAATCTTTTGCAATACCAGCTTCACTTGAAGTTTTTTTTATTGTTTTTCTTTCTAATTTACAACTAATTTTTCCATATTTTGTAACTTATAACAATCATTCTTAATGTACCCCCCTTTTCTTACAATAATTATAGATTTTATTACTCTTATTGTACCTTAATCTACTCCTCACATCACTACCATGAACAACAAAACCATTTCCATAAGTCTCAAATCCAACAAAATACTTCATCTTCTCCTTTGAAAATAGAGCATCATATACTTCTTCAATAGTGAGAGTATTACAACAGTATAAGATCGTATTTCTAAAAGACATATATGAAGCAGGCAACAAATACAATAAAATCAATCCTAAATCTTATTAATTATACTTGACTTCCAAGGTTTTCAAATCAACCACAATTTCCTTAAAAACATTTAAGTGATCTTCTAGTTATGTACCTTCTATGATACGATGAGAATACAATTGCTGCTTCAAATACAATTTGCTTGTTAGACTTTTCATCATACATAATGTCTCCAATTTCAACCATAATGCAACAATGATTTTCTTCTTTAAACATCCCGTAAAATATGATTCGAAAGATGAAGATGAATTTGTGATATTTTTTGATCCTTACTTTCTTTCTCCTCCAGCGTCCAGGTTGAGGGTATCTTGTCAAATCTCAACAAAATATCATTCAAATCTATCTGAGTGACCACTGCTTGCATCTTTACCTACTATAACGAAAATCTGGTACTGCGATTTAAAAACGGAATATCATACTTCACGGTTGGCATCAGAAAAAATCAAATATCGAACGAAGTTGATCGAACCTCACTTTGATATGACTTGTGGACAAACTCACTAGTTAGTATACACTCTCATATCACTTGTTAGGAAATAAAAGAACGAGAATAATAAGGTGATATGAAAAATCAAACAATCAAGAACACAATATTTTACGTGGAAAAATCATAGGTAGATGATGGAAATTTACTAATATCAATAATGGAGGATTACAAATTGTGTAGAATGTAATGATAATTTTTCAAGAGATTTACTCCTCATATTTATAGTGCAAAGAAGAGTCTAAGATGTGGTATAGTTCAACTATAACAAGTCTAAACAATAATGTAGTGTGTGGGATAAAATAGGACTTAAAAAACCTACCAAACTTGTGAACTATGCATTCCCAGATAATACCATCGATCTCGCGACGGTTTTGTGGCTGTTGAGTGGTGGCCGGCCGCTAGAGCGGCCGTCTTGCGTTAAACAAGCGCTGGAACTCTTATTTTGAGTGCTCGAGTGGGACCAAGGCACCTAGCAAGCACCAGTTTGATGTTTCCTTCTTCTTGCATGATTTCTTCCTCTCTTATTGCAACTTGAACTGCTTCATGCCTTCTTCAAGTACAACACAAATTTAAAACTCTAATTAAATTTCCAAATTGAATTCCAACTAGAATTTCGAAATAGACTTCAAATAGAATTATTGTCACACCTTAATTCTAACAGTTTACGTGTCAAACTGCAAGTTTTGTAGGATATTCAGGGATTGGATATGGGCAGTACTCACTCGTCATGGCTTCAGTAGCACAGCTTCAATACATGTTCCATTTATTGCAGGTGTTGCACTAGATACCAAGCCGGGACCTTCATCGGCTAGTCAAGTGTCGACCCAAACGCACATTCTAGCCTGTCCAAAATGGAATTCATTGTGAAAGAATTCGCAACATTTTTTAACATAAATTTCGGGTTAAGATTCTTACCTGACTAAACAAATTTCAAAATCTTTTTTGTGTTGTTGAATCACCCCGCATTCCAAACTCCAAATTTTTTTTTTGTTTTTTGTTCTCCATTGGTTCCAATTCGATCACAATGGAATGAAATTATTATCTACCACCTAAATACCTAATTTTATGATTTTCCATGTCAAATATTTTGTTATAGGCATTTTTCTATTTTTGAGTGATTTTCTATACGAATTTCACTTCTATTCTTGCCATCTTTTCCCTCTCCCAAATTACCAGACGAAGCAACGGGAGTTACTTGGAGTTATAAAAGTTGATAGGGTTGGAGAAAGTTATGGGTTTGAAACCATTCCCTCCAATCCATTTTATTATTTTGCGTTTCGACTCACCCCACATGGACGATCCACGACCCATCTCTTCCAACACAATGCTATTAAGGTGGTGGGTTGAATTGATTATAGAGGGTAAAAACAACAAATATTGCACAAAAATCACAGTTATGGTGTGAAAATGAACATCAAACCCAAATCACCTAAATAGGCTGAGAAAATTATGGTTTGTTTTCGTGCAAAATGCATTTTAGTTTTTTGCCCCTGGAGAGTTTAATAATTTATAAAGAAGTGTATGGTTCAATTTTTCCAAATGAGTATAACTTTTGATTTAGGTTGTATGGGCCTAATTTCCGCAATAATACGCATTGGGAAAAAATCATATTTAAGGTGTATTCTTTATCTCAATTAAAAAATAAGGTAAATAGTTTAAAAATTCAAAAATCAAGTATTTATTTAATTAATTAAAAATACTTATTAAATAAAGATAATAAAATCACATTTTGTGATTAATGGTCACATATTCATAATTTGAAGTTATAGATTTATTTAATGGTCACATATCGTTAAATTTTTTGATCTCATATTATTTCGAGGTCACATATCAAAAAATTTGTACGTCACACATTATTTCGAGGTTACAGATTTTTAAATTAGTTGGTCACATATTATTTCGAGATCACAAATTATTAAACTTTTTCGGTCACATTTGAGTAATTGGTCACAAATTAACAAAAAATTGGTCACAGATTGACAAACATTTGGTCACATGCTACCGCCGCTTGGTCACAGGTCACAGATTGACCAAATGCTTAGTCACAGATCGCAGCCACCACACTTGCAGCCACAGAATACTTGCAACAGCAGATCTGCCACCACCATCAATAGATCCGCCACCAACGGCCGCAAACATAAACAGCCAACCACCAATCCGCCACCCCACAGATCCGCCTACAGCCAATCCGCCACACCCAATACTCTGTCGCAAACCACCACCCACCAACAAATTAGATCCAATAGAATCAGCAATCGAATCACCAAATCGACCACCAATTCGCCGCCCAATACTCCAATCGAATCAGCACTCCACTGCAAACCACCACCCACAGCAAACCACCACAGACCACTCCACTGCAAACCACCACCGCAGCCACTCCACCACAAACCACTCCATCGCAGCCACTCCACCGCAAACCACCACCCACAGTAGGACGTCGCTGCTGCGAAGCGCAGCAGAGGGGGCATTTATCTTTTTCTTTATGATATTATCAGTATCATGTATTTCCATTAGTATCTTATGAGATTGATTCATAAGGTATGTAGTATATTCTTCTGTATTAAGAACTGTAATTGGATTAGTGGTAAGATCTACTATCCATTGGTCTCTCTTATGAGTATTCATGTTAATTAATAGTAAGTGGCTCTGATACCAACTTTTCGGGGCTGGGTGTGCGGAAAGTGAAAACAAATTATCCATTGTCATGAATAATTTGTTTTCACTTTCCGCACACCCAGCCCCGAAAAGTATTAGAGAAGAGAGGGGGAGGAAAAATTTTGGCGAAGAAAATTTTCTTTCTTATCTTTGAAAATTCAATGTACGTGTTTCGAGGCTAAATTCCTCAAAGACAGTGGATCCATACTGGATCTAAATACTTGTATCTAAATAAAGTTTAAGAGAGTTTTTTGCTCTTAAACCTTCTGCAATAAAATTACTATGTTTTCTTACTTCTATTCTGTTATGCACATCCCATGTACGGATCTATAAGGATCAAGGTTGAAGGAGTACCATTGGGCAAGAGGCCATTAGGGAAACAAAACCAGATCCGCCTTAGTGAGGCAAGGACAGCATAATAAGGCGGAAGCGCAAGAGAACGAACCCAATCTTCACATACAGTAAGAAGGTTTAAACTTTGCAAATTTCTTTTAAAATTTTATATGATACTTGTATTCCAGTCTGCATCCATTGTCATGAATAATTTGTTTTCACTTTCCGCACACCCAGCCCCGAAAAGTTGGTATCAGAGCCACTTACTATTAATTAACATGAATACTCATAAGAGAGACCAATGGATAGTAGATCTTACCACTAATCCAATTACAGTTCTTAATACAGAAGAATATACTACATACCTTATGAATCAATCTCATAAGATACTAATGGAAATACATGATACTGATAATATCATAAAGAAAAAGATAAATGCCAATAAACTAAGAGTAATAATACTTGATTTTCAAGAATTATTAGACTTTGGACACTTAGGAACCTTATTAAAGGCCCCTATTAAAAATGAAATAAAGACATTAGAAAGAATAGAAATGATTCTTGATAATGAAATTGATAGACTTCTTGAATGAGAAGACCCATTAAAAATAGATTACCCCAAGCATGTAAAAGAATGGAATTTGAGCGAATGCTTAGATTTTATATAGAAATTATAAGTAATAGGATTACTTTTGAGACAGTAAATAAATACTTATTTTTCACTGATAGAAAATTAGGAAGACAACTAAGTAAAAATGATTGATTGTCATGCTTGTAATATACATATTCTTATTATTACATCTGAATATGTTATATATGAAACTTGTAAAGACATTTATATTGATTCTATATCAAGAAGATGTAGATCAGCAATAATAAAGAACAAATTGAGTATGATTCTTGCTTTACAAAAATATGAATATGATGTTAGAATTTTTATCTTGCATTATATAACTTGTCATCATGGAAATTGATGAGCACGTAAATGATAATGAAACCAATGATGAGATCTGTGAACAGATTGAATCGCAAGGAAACTTCTCAAAAGAAATTTTAATTTCTGACAAGAAGTTAGCAAAAATATGTAAGACAAAACTTACAATAGAACCTAGAGAAATCTTTGATCAACCTAGTTTTATTGAAAGGTATGCAAAGAAAAATAGAAATGTATATTATGGTGTATCTCAAAAAGAGTTTGCCATACATGTACAACATACATATGGAAAGATAGGAATATCTTTATTAACCAAACAAGATATAAATAAAGCCAAACAAAAAATAGATCTTGATAACAGCAAGAATCTTTTTTGGGTTACAATAGGAGCTATTAGAATTCAACTTCGTAGCACCTTATCTGACAAAATTGATCAACCAATCTCTATGATGTTGATTGATGAAAGAATTCAAAATCCTGCTGAAGGATGTCTAGGAGCCCTTGAAGGGAACCTAGCTTGTGGAAAACTATTATTTACAGCTTTATCCAAGACTTTCGATAAGCCTACATGACCAAAACTTTGATGGAATACTTTCTTTTGTACACAAGTATAGAAGAACAGATCTAGTCAAAGAAAATAATGTACCTTTCTCAATTTCATATTTAGTTAGTTATGCAATCCATAACCAGCACAATATGACAATTGTTAAAGAATCTAAAGGAATAAAGATTGATCCTTTATTCTCAGATTATCTTGAAAATAAAGAAACAGAATTTGAATGGTTAATACATCCATCCAGAAAATCTTGTGATATAGATTTTAATGAACAAAGAAAACTGATTAAGGAACAGAAACCACTTCTTTCAACAAGAAGCTTATCATACAGACAACCCTTTCCAAATGTCAAATGGAAAGAAGAATCTGAAACAAGTACAAGTAAACAATTAAAACAGTTAAATAAAAAGATTAATGAAATGGCTGAAAATCTTTTTAGAGAAGAATGACAATAACTGACATTTTAAAAGAAATAAAAGATTTAAAAGGTAGTATTGAAGAAGTAAAAACTCTTTTAAAAATACTACAAGAAAATACAGAAAAAACAATGGAAAAACACTGGCAGCTTATTATTGCAGAGTCAAAACAAAAGAACAAAACCCGCCAAAGAAAATTCAAAAGGCTTCTTTTGGAATTTTTGAAAAAACAGGAGAAATTGAAGAGAACACATCAAAAGGAAAATTTGATATTAACTTTTTAAGTTAATATGGCCAATTTAAGAAAAAATCTTGAAAACATTTATGAAACAAGTAATGATTTAGGACTTTTAAATGTGCTTCTTGCATTTGAAGATTCTGAACTTCAAAAAATCGAAAACATTGTTAAAAGTATTAACATTGGAAAACAAGAAACAATTATGACAATTGAATCAGAAGAAGAAAATTCTAAAGATTCAGAACTTAACCTCTTGTTAACAATCCGGATGATAGTGACTAGGACTCGGAAGTCATAATTCATGAAAGATTTCATACAACAAGAGAACCTGGAATTGTTATAAGAGAACCTAAACCAGAAATGGTAGAACCATCTAGTTCTAATCCTAAAGGGGATGGAAAAAGAAAAATTGGAGATAATACTCCTAGAATAAACCCTCAAGAAGATTTAAGTAAAAATCTATTACAATCTGAATTTGTACCTAAAAAAGGAAATCAGCAAGTAACAATCTTAGATTTAGATTGTACACTTGAACCTGAAAAACTTATTGACGCTTGGTACAGCCATATCATGGTTGCTATGATAGTCAATAAAGAAATAATAAGACATGAATCAAATTCTTGGAATTATGTACTTGCTAGTACTAGAGGAAATGCAAGAGCATTTCTTGAAAGATTTGATGATAATGTTAAGAATAATATTTGGAATGATGCTGAGTACAATATTCCAAATTTTGTTAAAAGAATTGTTGAACAACTCTATAAGCAATTTACTGGATTGACTTATGAAGTTTTTAAAAGTGAAAGAACAACAGTTGAAATTGCAGATGCACTTAATCACTTAGAAAAAATTTCTATATGTGATATGTGTTATTTTGAAAATTATGCATGTGAATTTTCAAAATACTTCTACATTAGTCCCAGTGAAAAATGGGAAGAATTAACAGAAAAATTTATAAGAAAACTTCCTGAACCTTTTAATCATGAAGTTATGGAATTACTTAACAATGCAATTGAAAAACAGCAGAATCACATTGACCCAAGACTCAATGTTAAAGCTGAAAGTTCAATAGGACTAGTTATCACTTTAACTAGAAACCTTATCGCAGATAAATGTAAAGAAAGTATCTTAGTTAGAGATAGTAAAAGAGCTTTAATTAGCAATCCTAAATTATGTTGTGATAAATATCTCAACAAAATACCAGGACAATATGGTTGTTTACCATTCAGAAATGAAAAGAAAAAATTTTTTAAGAAAAGAAAAAAATATATCTTTAAAAGATATAAAAAACCATATAAACAAAAGTTTTTTAAGAAAAGAAAATTCTTTAAAAAACAAAAATTTCCCAGAGAAGGGAGAAGAGAAAAGAAGAATTTGGATAAAAGAAAATTTTGTCCACAAAAGAAAAAGAATTGCAGATGTTGGCTCTGTAATGAATCTGGACATTATGCAAATGAATGCCCAGTCAGACTTGGAAATGAAGAAAGAATTAAGCTTCTTGAAACATTTCAAAATCAAGGATTTTATCCAGTAGAAGATCTTAGTGATACAGAATCTCTGTATTATCTAACTTTACGAATCGAATACGAAGAATCAGAAGAAACATCTGAAGATGAGTAATAAAAATATTACGAATCCGAATTCAATCTATATTCCTATAAAATTAAGTTTTGAAGGATATAGAAAATTTACAATCCATGCTTTCATTGATACTGGAGCATCAGTATGCACAGCAAGTAAATGGATTATTCCAAAGCAATTTTGGGTACAATCTGAAAAGATTATAAATCTAAAAATTGCCGATAAATCGGAAATAAAATCTTCTAAGGTAGTAAAAGGATTGAGTATTGAGATAAGTGGATTCCATAAATCCCAATGGAAAACCTTTTATTTCAAAATTTCTACAGTATACCAACTTGAAACTGGTATAGATTTCATGATTGGCAATAATTTTTGTCAATTATATCATCCTTTCATTCAAGAAATTGATACTATAAGTTTTACCATTAATGGTAACAAATTATGGATTCCAAAGCAAAGAAAAGCAATTGCAATGAATATTTTACAAGAAAAATTCTTAAAAAATATTGCAATTAATAATAAAAAAGAAAAATTCAAAAATTTAACGGGGGAGAATATCATTCAAAAAAGAAATATTTTCATAACCGTGGAAGAACAAAATCAATTTAAAATTAATTCTCAAAGGGAAATAATTTTAAATTTATTAAAAAATTGTTGCTCAGAAAATCCTTTGAATCCTCAAAAGAATAAAGGAAAATGACAAAGAAATATTGAATTACTTGAAGAATTCAAAAATTCTATAGTTAGAGCTAAAGCTATGGCTTACAGCCCTAAAGATAGAGAGGAATTCTCTAATCAAATTAAAGAATTACTTGAAATTAAAGTAATCGAACCAAGCAAATCACAATTTTCTTCACCAAATTTTTATGGTAAGAAAAGAAGCAGAGAAAAGACGTGGAAAAGCTAGAATGGTTGTTGACTATTCTCAATTAAACAAAATCACTAAAGATGATGGATATTTAATCCCAAATATGCAAAGTCTTTTACAATTAATAAAAGGAAAGAAAATTTTTTCATCCTTTGATTGTAAATCAGGATTTTGGCAAGTAATACTTGACCAGGAATGTAGACATCTTACAGCTTTTAGTTGTCCCCAAGGACATTACCAATGGAAAGTTGTTCCATTTGGATTAAAACAAGCACCAGGTATTTTCCAAAGACATATGGATAATATCTTGAAAGAATTTTGTAAATATTGTTGTATTTACATTGATGATATTTTTATTTTCTCGTAAGGAATGAAGAACATGAAAATCATGTAATGACTGTTTTAAAGAAAATAAAAGAAGAAGGGATTGTGTTATCTGAAAAGAAGGCACAATTATTTAAAGAAAAAATTGGATTTTTAGGTTTGGATATAGCTTATGGCTATAAAAACTTAAAACCTCATATTTTAATTCATATTCAAGAATTTCCAAATGAAATTCAAGATCAAAAACAATTGATGAGATTTCTTGGATGTCTCACTTATGCTGAATCTTTCATTAAAGAATTAGCAAAAATGAGAGCACCTCTTCAAAAGAAACTCAAAAAAGATTTTAAATGGAACTGGACTAAAGAAGATAGTATTTATGTTCAGAAAATTAAATCAAAAATAAAAACTTTACCATCATTATATCATCCAAAATTGGGAGATAAAATGATAATTGAAACTGATGCATCTCATGAATTTTGGGGAGCAGTTTTAAAAGCTTTTGATCACCAAGATCAAAGTGAAAAGTTATGTTCTTATGCTTCAGGGACTTTCCAAGGAGCAGAAAAGAATTATCATATTAACGAAAAAGAAATTTTAGCTATGAAAAAAGCTATTACAAAATTTAGACTTTATATTATTTCTGACAAATTTCTGGTTAGAACTGATTCAAGTACATGTAGTTCGTTTTTAAGAAATCAGGTACATCCAGATTACAAGCAAGGAAGACTTGTGAGATGGCAAATGTGGTTTAGCCATTATGATTTTGAAATACAAATCATAAAAGGTAAAGACAATCCTTTAGCAGATACTCTTACAAGAGAATTTGCTTTTGCAGGTAAAAATGAATTCAGTTGAAGATCAAATTGAAGATCTCGAAATACAGATCGAAATTGAAGAAATGGAGATCTCAACAAGACAACAGAAATTGCAAATTTTGAAAAAGAAGTTGGCTAGACTTCTCAAGCAAAAATTAGCATCAACTTCTGAAAAATTGGGGGAGGATGAAACCTTGAAAACAAAACCCCAGACAGAAGGAATTGAAAGTAGCAAGTCTACTGGAAAGACAAATACAGTCTTGAAAAAGACACTCAATACTGAAGGCAGTAATACTGCTGAAAGTAGTAAAAAAGAGCATGGTCAAGCTCAGTGTTCGCAAGAACAAAAGGGAATTCAAATCCCAAAAGAAAATATTGACGATAGCAAGACTATTGAAAATAATACAGACGAGAATTTGAAAACTCAGTGTTCGAAAGAACATCAGGGTAATCCAAGCCCGCAATCATGGTACGAAAAATGCTTGCAAGAGCAAGAGAGTATTCAAAGCTCGAAAAATCTCGAAGGCATTGATGCCCAAGAGAAACAAAATATTCCAATTGTTGGAATAGAAAATTCATCACTTGTTGGTATTAACAATTTGCCTGCAGGTACAAAATTCTATGTAATCTTTGAAGGTCCATCTATGGGCTTTTACTCACAATGGAAACAAGTTGAACCACTTGTTAAAAACAAGCCCTACAAACATAAAAGTTTCAAAACCTTTTCTGAAGCCCAACAAGCTTTTAACCAATTCCATGAAGCTAAAGGTGTTACACCATCTTCATATAACCACCTCAACGATAATATCTCACTCAGACCAAGATATTGTCAAGAAAACAACCCAAGGGCAAGGCCCAGATTACCACTATTTGTACCTCCAAATCCAAATCAAAGATTGAGGATGATATCTTTCAAGGATATGGTCCAAAACAGTTCTGAAACAGAAAACCTTCCAAATAGATTCAAATCTATTGGGAAAATTCCTAAACCACAAGAAAAACCAATTTTTAGTGGAATTTCATTACAGGATTTCCTTCAATGTGAAGAAGAAGCAAGAACAGTTGGAGACTCCGATCCAAGCAAAACATACTTTGGAACATTTGAAAAAAGATTTGGACAGTTCATTTTCCTTCAAGGAGCTGAACCAACAATTGTGCAAACAGCTTTTCATTGTGGACTGATCAAAATGATTATTCTTAGTGAAACAATGGAAGAAATTAAATTACTTGATGATAAATTGTTAAAGGCCCTCAAGGACTTTAAAAGAATTGTCATTAAGGATCCAGATCTTCACATGATCTTGAAAATTAACAGTACGATTCCATTTTGGAATACCGAAGGACTCTTGGTCAAAGGATATCATCATATTCAGATCAAGACAATGAATCAGATCACTCTGAATAAACCAACAACTGCAAAAATTGAGTGTGTACATGAACAGATGCTCAATGAATGGAGAAGTTTGTCATATCAAAGGCTATTAACAGGCTTAAGGACCTTTAATAGTGAATCAAAAATTAAGGTGAATCATTCATCAGAATTCATCTTAATGACAAGCAAGACAGGATCAACAATTGATTTAAAGGGAATTAAAGCTTTGTGCAGCTTTGAGAAGAATTTTTACAATTTACCCAACGTACCTTCAAATTACAAGGGGGAATTGTGCAAATGTTTAAGACAAAGCATTGGAAGAGATCACTTCTGCCAATGGTGTGAAACAAAAGAAGACAAGGAAGAAACAGAGTCTAGTGGGAGCACCACGGCAAATCAATCAGAGTAAAGAAAAAAGAAAGATGTGACAAAAGGAGAGCATCTACTTTTTAAAAAGAAAAGACGACAACCTTGTCTAATCCCTTTATCACTACTTTTGCTTTTGCAAAAGAAAAACTGTGGATGAATGACAAATGGACGACAGAGATGAAGAAGGCATCTTTTCTCATCTTTAAAAAGGGGGAAATTAGAGAAGAGAGGGGGAGGAAAAATTTTGGCGAAGAAAATTTTCTTTCTTATCTTTGAAAATTCAATGTACGTGTTTCGAGGCTAAAAATATAGAGGATCTTTTGAACATAGACCTAGCACAGCTCAGACTGAATCTGAGACACCAGGCCCAACATAATTTTTTACTTTTATATAAAAATATAGAGGAAAATCATTACCATGGGAATGTTATAAATATTTCGATGGATAAGCATCTAGGACTGCTTACAGAGGATCCATCATCCATGCTACAATGCGTTATTTTTGTAATTATGTGTCCAAAATATTCAAAGTTGGTTGAATAAATTTAATTTTTAAATAATAAAATAATTAATGGCTTTTCTTGTTATTTGATATTAAGCAGATTGTAATCCCTGTTGTAAATAACCTTAAACTCAAAACGTTGGTTAAAATATCGATTCATTATAAATGTAAATGTTATTCTAAAAAGGAAAAAACAAAACAAAAAATCTAACTGAAAACATGTCAACGGTTGGATAACTTATTAATTAATGCCATTGAAAATTAGAGGGTGAGCATAACTAAATTGTACTTCGGCATTAATCTATAAGGATTCAACGCCCATGTGCAATGGTACGAAAGGCTACTTCTCCAATAACATAAGGATCATAACTATTCACACCCTACATTTGATAATACAAAAGAAAGAAATAGAAAATAGGCTTACCATTTTCAGTGCCCCATTATGATCAACTTTGTGGTTCATTAATGAATTTTTACCCTTTACTAGTCTTCCTTTTTATTGCATTTGATTCTCCATTCATGACACCAACCTAAAAGCCAAAGGCTAGGAAATGCAGTGCAGCATATCAGAAAGGATACAATATGGTGTTAGGGAAATATTCACCTCATTTGAATCAACCCCTTTGATTCTACTGCATTCCAATAGTCATCAGATTTGATTTGGAGTGTGTTTGGTAGTGATTTTTGGAGGAAGAATTGATTTTTGAATAGTGATATGATGGGAAATGTGTGGTTGAAAAAGAAGAAAAAAGTATTGATGTGAGGGAAAATATTATTTTATTGAAAAATGTGTGGTTGAAAATGAGAATTGATTTACTGTAAAAAATGAGAATCTGTACCAAACATACCCTTGATCAAATCCAAAACCTTTGGTTTATGTTTGTGCTTTTGCTTTTTTTTTTTTTAAAAAAAGAACTTCCAGAAAAAAACCACGTTGTATCAGCTTCCTGCAAAATCTTTTCTAATACAATTTCAGCATCACAATATGATCTCTAATACAATTTCAGCATCGATACGCTCTTTAGTTTTAATTTTCTATTTTTCCATTCACTTCTTTCCTCCACATATTGCCAATCAAATTGCTTAGCTACTTGCTAACTCGAGTCATTGCCATACCAACCATGACACATGGTCGTTAGTACTGTATCAACAAGGATGCATAACAAGCAATCTTCCATCCTGTACCATTGGAAACATAACTTGCGATTTACCTTCTTCACCAAGGTACAGGGCAGAGCAGGTGGGGGCCATCAAGGATGCGGTTCATCCTTTTTTTAGTACTATATCAACTCTTTTACTTAATTCTGCCATTGGCCATACAGGCATACACGGCCTTGCTAAATTGGGTAAGAAAACAAATACAGCTAGGTTTCAAGTTATGAACCAGCCACTACATCACCTAAAGGACCATCACGGTGAATCACCACCCCAAACTCAGCAACCTTGGCATCTCATCGAAACCTGAATAACCAGGTGATGTTAATACATCAACATATCCTCTGCCCATACACATATTACACATGCACGTACTATCTTGCACGAGAGCACAAACTTCCATAACCATCAAGAAAATGACTTCACATGCAAGTTCAAGAAAACAATATAAAGGCTCACCTTTCTCGTGGTTTTCACATGGCGAACAAGGTATAATCATTCATATGGCGAACAAGGTATAATTATTCATATGGCGAACACGGTATAATCATTCATACCACCATCATACAATGATACCATCTGAGAAGGCTACACAAGAAATTAACAACACACCATTACATTTATGTAACAGAGTACTATACAGTAGAAAGTTGTACTAATATTTCATATTTACAAAGGGATATTTGACTACAAAAGATGATGATATACCCAACTAAGCATAACTTTTTTTACAAATTCTCCTCAGAAAACAGCCTGATGAAATTTCAAAACGAACCTCAGCACGAACGCAAAATACCAGAAGCATTCCTTCTTTTCATCTCTTACTTACACCATTGCAAAGAGGGTTAGCTTCACACTCCCTAAATTATTTTGGTCGATAATCATAACTCATATACTTACATAGACAAGTTGCTTCGGACACTTTGAAATATATTTACGCGAGACAAAATGATCAATGATCCCTATTACCCGCTTACTTGATCAAAATGTTTAAAACTTAATCTGCTAAATCAATTGAATCCTTGAGCTTTTCTCAACTTCAGTAGTACTTTTAATGTACTAGCTTCCGAGGGATTTCTCTAAGCCAGGGCAGGGATGCTGCAGTTGCGCCTATCCCTGTCGAGGCAGTCAAAACCCTCAATCCTCACGGCTGGACTGTTACCAAAATTAGCCCGAACACAGCCAACTTTACGGGTGGAGGATGGGGACGATGCCAGCCCAGATGGGGTTGGGATTGCTCGTGGGGAAACGGGAGTGACCTTCTCATCCCCAAATCGAGCGTCTTGAATTAGTGGGTTAGATACTCTAATAGGCGGTGACCCTGAAAAAAATGGGGGCGACGAGGCTACCTGTGCAACAGATTGATCAGCACCAAAACCACCCTGCAAATAAGAACAAAACTCCCATAAGATCTCACAATCAAGATGTCAAGATATAAATCATTTCACAAATAAATCAAAATTTTCTGCTCATTCAGTATTTCTAACTCGGAATTTGTTTAGTTTTATTCTCATGTGATGGATTTTGCAAGCCAAAACAGACCTTCATCTTAATATATGACTTTACTCACATAACAAATTGTTCTACATAAAGCAAAGTACTAGGATTTTTACAAACTCAAAACAGGTTGGACTGTACATCTGATCCAAATATCAACGTGAAAATTTTTTGTATCGATATAGAGAAATAGAAAATGAACCTTTGCAAAGATGATATCCAGCAGTTCATTTCCAGCCTTAGCATCACAAGCCTCCAGTTGATGGCTGTTAAACAGACGCAAAAAAATCACAAGTCAATAAACAAATCTAAGCTGCATAGACTAATAAATAAATCAAGATTATGTAGAGATCATAAAAGGGGTGGCAAAGTAACAAAATTTACCTTGAATGCCATCTCAGAGGTCCGGTGGGAGGGCCATTAAAGGCGGTGGCAGCTTGGATCAGGCCGACACGACGGGGCTTGGGGCAAACCACCGCCTCTTTCATGCCCTTCATCTCTTCACAGGCCGAAAAAGTTTTCTTCTGAATTGTACAGTGATTCATTTTTTTTTTTTTTTACTTCAAGATCTTTTTTATATATATAAATATCACGCCTGCATATTTATCAAAAGATGGAATTTTTAAACAGCAAAGAAATTGGATATGGGAATAACATAAATATCATATAAATTAAACACACAATACTAAGAAAAAAATTGTTCTTTCACTTTTGTTTTTAAGCTAAAATCCAGCCAACTTGGCCCAAGATAAAAACCCAGAAACTTAGCCGGCGGAGATTTTGGACTTGTTCTTATAGACAAAGATAAAAAAAAAAAATTTGATAATCCATATAATATTAAATTAATTTAGAAGAACCCTATACAGATCTGTTGTAAAAATCGAAACTTTTTTTTTTCTTTTAAAATTACATAATTATTCCCCTTGTGCTTGAGGTGTAACAGATCAAACAAAATCTGGTGACTATTAGATTTTATATGTAGAGCAAGTGAATCTTTTCTTGGAAATTAAGAGAATAATTGGCAATTTTCAGCTACCTTCATGAATTAAAACTTGATCTGATATTTAAACGGATCTGTACATGAATTTTAAATTTTCATATGATACTTCGGTTCTTTAAAGGGGAAAAATTAACTTGAACAGATCACTTGCGAAAAAAACTCTAAATTGTTAATTCTTGTTCACCAGGAACTCATCTTTCTTCCAAGAAAAAATAAAAAATATTCAGAATCAAGATTTTCCAACAACAGAGCTGAAAAAAAATGAATTGAAGCAAAGCTTCATCTGGGTTTTCACAAAACTTCAAAAAAAAATCAGAAACAAGAGCTAGACCACCTACTTTTCCACTACAAGAAGGTAGAGAGAGAGAGAGATTACCTGAAAGGGCTATACAAAATTGTATGTGGCTCCTCTAACAAAGAGGATTTCAAATCAAAATAGAAGAAAAAATATAAATAAATAAAGAAGAAAGAGGAGAAGACAGAAATGGAGATAACAAATACAGGGGACGAGAACGATGAGGCCTTAGGCACGAGAAAAAAAGGTCGATGAAGTGGGGCTATAGGGCATTTAAAGAAGGAAAAAAAATCAGAAATCAAAAATTTAAATACTAATTAATTTATTAAAAAAAAAAAAGGATTAGTATCTGTGGAGTAAATGTCCGTGGGAGACAGCAACTGATACAAGGCTGCAAAAAGAAATAGTTATTAGTATAATTATTATTAAAGTAATTGGATTTGGAGGAGCGTTTGAGAAATTTTCTGAAGGTCGGTGCAAGAAAAAATTATTTGACAGCGACAAGTGGGGGAGTCCAGCCTACTTTTTATCATGGAAATTTCCTAAAAACTGTCTTTGCTTTAATCTAAAGTAAAAAACTTCAATGATATATCTGTAATTTGACAACAATCAAAAGCTGTAAGCAAAGATAGGACATCTCAACATATTTGCTTATTGGACATCTCAAAAGCTGTAAGCAAAGATAGGACATCCAAACATATGAACCTTTCGATAAGTTCTTATATTATTTACAAATTATAAGATAACTCCGTCTCATATAAGAGAATACAATGCACTATCAAACCCTACAATTTATGTTGATCAGTTGTATGGATGTCAACGAGTCGAAATTCGAGGTTTGAATTCGATTCGAATAAAAGTGGTCCGAACTTTTTTTGGTGTCGAGTTTTTGCTTGGCCAAAAAATCTAGGTTTGATCCGAACTTTTTATTCGAGTCTTATCGAGATGGGTCGTGCCAAACTTAGCCGACTCTTGACTTTTTTATTTTTGTTTTTCAATCTGCCTGTAGGCCTATCACAAGTTGCTTGTTGCGAAAAGGCAACCAACGTTTAGCTGCCTAGTTTTTCATTTTTAATTTTAATGCCCGGTTCGTCATGGGGTAAAAAATGGCCCGTGACATAAGGCTCGAGCTCAGGTCAACGCCCCAAAAAGGGGCTCGACAAGAATTTCGGTTCTGGCTTTTTCTGGGCCCAGCCACTAACTGTCCGAGTCAGCGAGCTAAATTAACACCCTAATCAATTGTCTCGATTTGGAATGAATTTATAAATGATTTAATTTATTAAAGTAGATAAAAATAAGCGATGAAAAAGTAAATAATACTTATGGATCTATTAGAATATGTGATTGAAAATGAAGTATGATAATTTGTAAATAATTTATAATTTTTGCTTAATGCGGGCTAAATGTGTTCTTCTCAATGATCTCATTACTTTTTATTTGTTACGAAACAGAATTACATAAACAAAAATTCATTTTCAAACTCTATTCTATAATTGAATTAAACTCAACATGCTACATTTATCAACATTACAAAAATAATTAAAAATACATAGATTATAATAGAAGAATGTAAAAGAAAGATAGATCATGATTCCCTCCAATGAATAATGATAAAAAAAATAAGCAAGATCTGCTTTTTACTGCCTTGAAAAATCAACGGGATTTGAATAAACGGGGCTGACAGCCATAGCTGTAACTCACTTTAAAGAATCTCTTAATTTCTAACTTTTCTATTTACACAATAATTAGGGATTTTTCAACCATTTTTTCCATGACAATGACTCTAAAGTCAAACTTGAGTCCCTGTAGTTTAAAATTTAAATTTTAATCTAAATCAAAGTCAATAATTAATTTTAAGTACATATTTTATAGGAAATAAAATTTTTTAATCACATATTTCCTCAACTATTAAAAAAATTTGTAAAAAAATTGATTTTAATCTCTAGCAAACAAGAAATAAGTTGCAAATTGTAAGGGACGTAGACTCTGCCCCTCTTTCACAACTATTAAAAAGAACATTTTTTTCTCATACTCATTTTCAATAACGCATTATCACATTAAAATATTGTGCACGTAAATCTAAAAAAAATCATACTTTTTTTTCACATTCTCTGAAAAAATATTACAAAACTCATTTTCCAAAAATAAAAACTCATTAAAATGATTGTAAAACATTAGAGGTATTTTTTGATTAATTAAAAAGATTTTTGATTAATTCTTATCATGTGAGATTGTTTTAAAATTAATAAAAGGGAGATACTTTTATTCATTCTTATCATATGGAAAACTTTGAGATAGGATTTGATCCGACTTATTTTCAGTTACATTTAAGTTGTATAAATCTAGTAAAAAAATGAACTTAATTAATTTATGTGAATTTAAAATAAATTATTTTAATCTTTTATGTATAAATTCTGGTGATGAGATTTAAAATAATTATTTCCACAATGAGAAAGAAATTATAATTTCTATTTTTTTTTCCCTAATATTTTAACTTTTGATTAAATGAAACACAATCTTATTGGTTCCATGTATGTTTAAAGAGTTTTATTGTCAAACATGCGATGTTATTTCATTCATAAAACATGCGGTGTTTTCAAGCCTTCGATTAATCTAACTCAATTCTACTTCTTAAATGAACGAGATCTTACTATACAAACCATTTAACTTTCCACTCTAAGGGGGGTGTTTGTTTTTTATTTGAGAATTGATTCTCAGATCAATTCTTATTTTCAATCACATATTTTTCAATAAAATAATATTTTCCATCACATCAATAATTTTTTCTTCTTTTTCAACCACACGTTTTCCATCATATCACTATTTAAAAATCAATTCTTCCCCAAAAATCTCTACCAAATAAACTCTAAAATTGGAGTAAAAAATAAAAAATAAAATAAAATAAAAATTGAAAATTGAAATAGGGTTCAGTAAAATTGATAATAATACTAATAATAACTACTACTATTATTAAACCAAGCGAGGGATGGACCCGGGGTGGGGATGGGCTGCCAGCGATTGCAGCGTGTTTTGCGCTGCATGGGAATCATATAAATATATTGGCCACGTTTCGGCTCCTTAATTCACGAGATTTAACTTTCAAATCGCATCCAATGCTTTTTTTTTTTTTTTTAAATAAATCCATTCTCTGACATTTGCAGTTGATATTTCGTAATAGGATGTCCATTCAATACAATTTTGAGTCAGCATGGTGTAGACATGCAAAGCTGAGTTACTGTTTGCCTATTGCGTGTCAATGTCATATTCAGCTCCTGTTTGTTAAATTAATTTTTTGTCATATATTTAAACGATAAAATATTTTGTATGTAAATTCAATTTTTTTTAATTCTTTAATTACATTTTTTTAAAAAAATCACTATTCGAAAAATCATTTTCCCTCCAAAAAGGGAAATTAACATAAGCTCAATTTTAATTTGAATTTATGTGTGAATATAGAATTATACCAATTGGTTAGATGAGAAATCTTAAAAAGCATGAAAATAGTAAGGTAAATTTTAAAAATTTGAAGTTCTTAATTGATTTTACTTCCTGCGAGCGAGATCTGTCCAAACATACACAAAGATCTTGGCATTAGTATCTCAATTTCAATTCAAACACATATAAGCACATAGCGTACCAAAATGCTACTTTCGATACTTCTTCTGAGAGAAAGTATTAAGTGTAGAAAAATTGTGATGATAATATATAATTTACAAAAAAAAATAAAAATAGCGAGCTATGCACTTCATAAATCTTATTACGATATAATTAGCCTTGCACTGATGTTTACAAGATAATGGAGATGTGGCTTTGAAGATATAATACTTTATTTTGAGATTAATGTTGAATTCTAAGCATGGATTTACAAAAAAAGAAACTCACGCAGAAAATGTAAATATGAACTTTGGTAACTCCAAAAAATGTACCTCCAATGTGGCAAACGGATTTCAAGGTCTCTCACGTCCACGCAAGCCTCGTTCCCACACACTTGGATAAACCGTTAGCCACACGTGGCTTCCTCCGGTGGAGGTGGGGTTGATTGTGCACATTCTGACGGTTAAGTCAGTTGGGAAAATAAACATATGAATGTGTGAGAGCTTTAGACGTGACTTTTCAATGTAAAAAGGGGATCGACTTTGGGGAGTAACAAATAAAACAATGATATGTCAAAGTTATAACCTGAGAGTCTAAACTTGCATTACCTTCAAATGGCAATAAGTGTAAGCTTTTATATTATAAGAAGATGAATAAGGGTCAACGGATGAAAAGACACGTGGCCTCATCCGTGCTGCTGATGCTTATAATTTTAGACATCAATCAATCATAAGTCTTAAATGCTTGTACCACTTTAGCATCCATAATGCATAACTTGCGACTATAGACTTGATCGGATAGGCTGGCAGTGACGGTGCTAACAGTGAATTGTCACATCAATCATATATAAAACAGATTACCTGGGAGATCTCGTGTTGACCTCCTTCCGTAGCCTCACCTCCACTCACGGGGCGTCTAGTGGTGTCAATGGGCCGAGCCGAGCCGGCTCGGCCCATTGTCTCACGAGCTCGGCTCGTGCAGCTCGTGGCTCGTTGGTAACGAGCCGAGCTCAGATTGCCTGGGAGATCTCGTGTTGACCTCCTTCCGTAGCCTCACCTCCACTCACGGGGCGTCTAGTGGTGTCAATGGGCCGAGCCGGCTGCGTCTAGTGGTGTCAATGGGCCGAGCCGAGCCGGCTCGGCCCATTGTCTCACGAGCTTGGCTCGTGCAGCTCGTGGCTCGTTGAGCTCGGCTCGTTACCATTTGGGCGAGCTCGGCTCGTGCCCGAGCTCGCCCAAAGCGAGCGGCTCGGCTCGCCGGCTCGCGCATTTTTTTTTTTTTTTAAATAACGCTACTAGTACTACAAGTCTATTTTTTTTAAATATATATTTTTCAAAACATTTATCGGGGCTCGTCAAAAGTCAAAACATTTATAATTTTTAAAATAGTAAATATACATTTATTTAAAAAAAAAAAAAAAAAGATAAACCCGCCTCCTTTATCCGGGCTTGGGACCGGCTACTTCAATTTCGTGTAGGCGGAGTTAAAATTGTACACGAAAATTTTTTTACGTGTACAATTTTTTTAAAAAATTATAAATGTATGAAAATAAAATTTTGTAATGAATGTATTGAAATTAAATATCACTTACTTGATTACATGCAATTTCGGCATATTTATGTTGAATTCGATAATTAGCGTTTTCCAAATCCTTCACACATATTAACGCTTCCAAAATATCTTCTTTTAGTCGACTTCGAATATCAGAGAGAACCCTCTTCCCTGCACTAAAAGCAGACTCCGAAGCTACAGTGCTAACCGGAGGTGTTAGTAGATATTTTGCAATTGCAGAAACAATTGGCCATCGACGTTCATTATTTTGCCAGAATTCAATTACATCTTCTGAACTTTTTTTAACTGATTTGTTACTAGGCATAGTATAACGAAAGTAATCAATTAATTCAGATGTCAACGCATTTGGACTACTACTCGAAGTTTGAGTACATGCAGTGGAACACATACTACTACTACTACCAGAGGAACCATATGCATATACAGTTGAATCATATCTAATTGAGTCTATGTTTTCTAATAAATTAATTACTTCAGCGTCGTCATCGTTTATATTAGTGAGAGGAGGAGTAGGTATACGAGTAACTTGTGTACCTATTCTTGAAACATATAATTCATACATCTCAGTTAACGTTTGTTCCAAATTCCTATAAGTAATAGGCATATTAAAAGTTAAAGCATTTGAAATTTGGTCAATTATAAATTTAGTACCCGATAAATTATATCGGGGGTCCATGACGCATGCTAAAGGAGATAACATAGGTAATTCTTCCCAATATTTTCTAAATTTTAATTCCATAGCATATATAACTGTATGAAAATCAGGGTCATTTTGATATCTATTAAAAGTCCTAGCAGTTATATAAAGACGTTCAAGAACCATGCAACTAGTTGGATAATAAACACCAGACAATATATTCGTAGACGTATAAAAATTTTCCAAAAATTTCTTAATTTTAAAAACTGTATTCCAATCAGATTCATTTAAGATATCATCGTCGTCGTCTCTAATATGCCTACTGTTATAAAATTCAGTGATAAATGGTTCAAAACCTTCACAGGATTTTAATAATAAGTAAGTTGAATTCCACCTATGACCTACGTCAGTAATAAAAGTTTTTGTATTAGAGTTCCCAATTTGTTCACAAAATTTTTCAAATGCTTGTTTTCTACTAGGTGTAATCGTAATATATATAAGTGCATTCCTAATTTGACTAATTTCGTCATTCACATGTTTTAAACCGTCTTGTACAATTAAATTAAAAATATGGCACACACATCGAATATGGAATAAATAACCACCAAAATCGGGTTGAAGTACTCTATGCAATTTATCGATAACTATTTTATTTACAGAAGCATTGTCAAAAGTAAAAGAACGAATTTTACTCTCGCATTTATATTCTTTAATTATTAACATAATTGCATTAAATATAGTGTTAGCATTATGAGAATACTCGACAATTTTAAAAGCAATAATTTTTTTATGCATAACTCAAAGTGGGTCTATATAGTGTGCAGTTGCAGCTATATAACATCTCTTATTAATCCCTTCCCATAAATCCGAAGTTAAAGATATGACACCCCCGTATTTTTCTAAATCCCCAATCAATAATTGCTTTGCATTAAGAAAATATTCAATTGTATTAGAACGAAGAGTATTTCGACTTACCCCAACGTACCTTGGTTGAAGATATTGTTTGACGTAGTTTACGAAATGTTCTTTGTCAACTATTGCTAGTGGCAGTTCCACCGCGGCAACGAACTTCACCATTCCCTTTCGTGCTTCCTCCTCCGAATACATCCACGTAGAATGTGGCGTAGTAGTAGCACCGGTTCTACAAGTACCAAACTGTAGTTGCGTTTGTCCACGTTCAAGAAGCCCATGTTTGGCCGCACATGCTTTGTAATGATTGTTGAGGTGAGTGGTTTCAATGCCTTTTTGTCATGCCAGTCGTTGTTGACAGTATTTACATACTGCTTTCGTTTCTGGAAGTCCATCGATCACACGACCAGTGTTAACCAATTTGAAATGGTCCCAACATTTTGCCTGCTTCTTCCCCTTTCTCTTCCCTCTTGCATCGGGAATATTTAGTGCAGGTTCTTCATCTTGTTCCAAATCAATAGGAACACTAGGATCAACATCAACGTCATCCAAATCAATCGGATCGGCTTCACGAACGTCGAAATCGCTAATGTCTTCCTCGGAATTGGTAGTTGGTTGAGACTGGCAAATTCATTCCCAAATTGATTTTGGGCAGGTGTTTCGCCTTCCATACCGAACAAGTTTTCAACAAATGCACGTGGATCCATTTGTGAATTGTTGAAATAGAATGTAGAAATGTAGAAATGAGAAGTGAATGAAGATTATGTACTAGTAGCTAGTGTATAAAATGAGTTGTAAAATGAAGATAATAATGTAAAAAAATGTAGAAGAGAATTATAGAATAAATGAATGATATATTGTTGATAATGATTTGTAAATTGTAGAGTAGAGAGTATAGAATGAAAGTTTGGTGGGAAAAAAATGTTGTAATGGGTTGGGTATTTATAGGAGAAGAATTGGAGAAAAGTAGAAAAAAAAATTTAAAATTAAGTGACCAAACGGTGTTGAAAATCGATTGACCGTTTGTGGTCACTAATTTGAAGAAACAGTCAGAAATCAGTGACCGTTCTAGTCACTTAATTTGAAGTTTATTATTATTATTTTTTAATATATGGGCTCGTCTCACGAGCGGCTCGACGAGCCGCTCGTGAATAGTGACGAGCCGAGCGGGCTCGGCTCGTCTAGCCCACCAGCCCGCTCGGCTCGTGCTCGGGCTCATTTTTTGACGAGCCCGAGCGGCTCGTGGGCGTGAACAGTACGAGCCGAGCGGGCGAGTCGACGAGCCGCTCGGCTCATTTGACACCACTAGGGGCGTCTCTTCCCATGAGGATCTGTGTGGTTTGGTGGGGTCGACAACCATGGTTCGGCCACAAGAAGGGGTTCTGTTAGATCAAACATGTATTAATATATTTCGGGGCGGCGTGGGGCTCTACTTTTGCCCGCCACGTAGGATATTTGGGGCTTTGTGAATCAAGGCGTAACAATAGTCCCTGAAATCCATGAATGATTATTCATATAATGCATGGACTTTCGAATTGGTGATGAAGAAAAATGCAGCGTAACGTATCAATTTGTCCCTGAAGTCCAAGTATGATTATT
This sequence comes from Fraxinus americana, assembly GCA_035079005.1. Lineage (NCBI taxonomy): Eukaryota > Viridiplantae > Streptophyta > Magnoliopsida > Lamiales > Oleaceae > Fraxinus > Fraxinus americana. The sequence goes on from CM068707.1 coordinate 35,608,436, forward strand.
CGTACAATGCGTGGACTTTCGAGTTGGTGAAGAGGAAAAAAGAGACGTAGCATAATCGAGGTCGTTGCTAAAGTGGGCGAGCTTGTTGGAGCAATTGATGCCTGAAATAAGGATGAATGAAGCGAGGCGAGACCCTTACTAAAGAGGGCTAGCTTGTTGGAGCGACTAAAGCCTGTGATAAGGTTAAATGAAGCGAAGCTATGCCTTTGCTAAATAGGGCGAGCCTACTGGAGCAATTGAAACCTGTAATAAGGCTAATAATGTGAGGCAAGGCACTTGCTAAAGATGACGAGATTGTTGGAGAATTGAAACCTGTAATAGGGCTGAATGAAGCGAGACGAGGCCATTGTTAAATAGGGCAAGTCTATTGGAGCAATTGAAAACTTTTGGGGTACGTTCTGTGATGATTTGAAAACATCGCTTGGTTTCAAGGCACATTAGCTACGTAGCTTGGCGGTTTCCCATAAGCATATTGTGTGCGCATTTATCGCGCAATGATGATGGCTTATGACAGCTGGCAGAAATCACTCGAACCTTGAGTGTGTGCATAACACGAAGCTATCTGAGTCGTTGATTCAAATTTTGGCAACGCCCTTTTAGTTTTAACGTGCTAGAAGGAAGGACAAGTGTACACTTAGGATTTCCCTAGAGCTAATCCGATGGTGGGGCTTCACCTTGCCTTCTTATAAAATATACAGACTTCACCATTTCTTCTCTTTTTACTCTGTAAAAACTCTTAAATGTTCAAAAATCTTCGCAGGAATTCTCCGAGACTCCAAGCCACCTTCATTGCATTTTCAACGATCGCTTGTAACTTCAAGCTTTCAGTGTGTTTGTTGCTGGAGTAAGTATCAGAATCTTACTTCATTTCACGTTTGTTGCATCTAAAGGCTTCTTCATCAAAGAAAAGCATGAAATCGGGGTTGTCCGAGGGAGTGAACATGGCGTTTATTTGCGTCGACACTAGTTTGCCTCCTGCAATCCTAACTGAGAGGATCATGGAGGCGATGGGGGTTCACATATGCGTGGATGATGCCGAGGGCCCCATAAACTATATTGATGGTGGGAGACATCTTTGTGGCCAACGAGCATAGAAGTGAGTAAGTTGGAAACCTTTAGGAAGAGGTATAGGATCCCTGATATCATAGAGATATTCGTCTCCACCTCGGATGAGCTATATTATTTCCCAATGAGGGGTGTGTGGCGGTGAGCGAGGTCATTTTGAGTGGTGGGATGAAGTTGTCCCTGCACCTATTCTTTAGATGCCTACTTAGACAATATAATTTAGCTCCAACTTAATTAGTACCAAATGCATGGAACCAATTGGAAGGGACCTTTCTTCTTTGGAAGGAGGTCGCTCTTGGTGAGGAAATACTCCCCCATGTTTTTCAGACCCTTTTTCAGCCACGAACCTCTAATGTGGGAAAGGACTGTAAAAGTCGTTACTATATGAACCCCTGAGGTCCGCATTCACCCTTTATCTGGGGTACTTTGACCTCGAAAAAGAACTGAAAGTCATTTTAGTTCTGGGTTAGGGGTCACTAGCAGACAGTTGAGGGGGATGCAGTCTTAAAGATAACCATATCGACCTAATATCGTGAGTATAATGAGTGTAACAATCTAGTTTTTTTTTGTTTATTGTTGTTTTCTACTTGCTCGCAATGCTAACTTGTCTGTTTTGTAGCTGTAGTTACTCAGTTTGAGCTCGAACCTTCAAAGTGGGCATTATTTGAGCCATTTACAAACTGTCTTCAAAGAGGAGGCATTTCAAGAACGTGCTTGGCAAATGAGCCTTGTTTGTAACACACTTTCTGATGGCGACCAAGGCTAAGCACACACCTTGTTATCTATTTGGGCGACCAAGGCTAAGCAAACGAGCATTATTTTTTATATCACGAACAGTTTGCCTTTTTGCTTGCAAAACAACATGAGAAGAAAGAATACGTCAAACCTGACATGATTTTCATGACACGCATGGGAGATGCAAAAAATAAGAAACTACTGAGCACTGACTCATCCACCTATAAATATCAAAGGGACAAGTTGTCTCGTCTATCCAAGATGAACCCACCTCCTTCCCAGAGAAGAAGAAAGACAAAGGAAAGGAGAAAGTTGACACTTCTGGGGAAAGGACCCGAAGAGGAGGTTACTCCTGACAAAAATGCTAAGGCGTCGTTTACCAATGAGGCCATTTAAGCCTTCAAAGTTAAGCAAGCTGAAGCAGAGTCGAGGTGGAGGTACTTTCCAAGGAAAATAATAAATTGAAGACATAAGTCTACCTCTGAAAAGCTGAAGAGAATGCTTTGACGAAGCGGGTAGAGAATTCAAATAACCTACATTGCTAGTTTACCAAATCCAAAACAGGACCTCACCTTTAATTCTGAGGCTATGGAAGCCCCAACGAGGTTTGGTTATTTCACACATCTCTCCAAAAGAAGGTATTCATATTAAGTCCTCCCATCAAATTGAAATGGCTTCCCTACAGTGACTTGCTCACAATACGTCATTTCATCCATAAATCGAGTTAGATAGCTCTTCCACATTTCACCCTCTTGATGGGGGCCTCTCTTTCTTTGCTTAACAAAAATTAGTTCAAGAAGGCCTTTTTAAGATCCGATGAACTTCTAAGACTACCAGACGGTATGCGGCTACACCAAATTTTTGCAACCCCAGTAAGTGTGAAGTAGGAAACTTGGCATTTCAATGTCGGCGAAGCTCCCCTAAGAGACATGTGGGTCTTATAATTTTTAAGGTGTTTCACTGGATCTCCATTTCCTTCATATTTGAGTATTTTTGGCGGTACAAAGTGGTTAGGAACATGGGCGTTCCTCAGCTTTTGTGAGAATGGGAGACATTCATCATCATCATCAAACTTAAAGGATCTGCATGGACTGTCGAATCCCCCACTTTTGCTTGGTAACGAAGCAGTTGCGAAGTTTTGGCTTGATTGTTCAAGTTTGCAGCGTTCCTCATTTTTTGCCTATTTCTAGGCGGAAGGGCCTCCTGAGGTTCATGGCCATGCCTATGTTCTTGTTGCCTCTGCATGTGGAATGACTGTTGGGGCTTATTCCTAGGCTTTGATGATCCAATTCTATCAAAGACGCTGGTGGACCTCTGAGGCTCATGTTCTTGAAAATATTCTGTGGAGGGAAGTTTTCCGTCCCTTGTAGTAAGTTATTACCGGTCAACTTGAGGTACAATTTGTAGACATATCCATTTCCACCTTCCTTTCAATTGGGCTAGGTTTCCTTCTATGTCTCAGGGGTAAGCTTCCATGTCATTCTCCTCTTCTTCCTACAAAAATGCCTTCTGCTGGGGCATTTAGTACCCAGTTTGTCCATGCATTTACATGAGTAATTGTTGCATGGCGGCATATTTTTGGGCCATGTTCTTCATGTTTATAGCCATAGTCCCCATCTCCTTTGCTAGGCGTGCGGTGGTGCCACCTCATCGATGTTGGTGGTAGGGGCGACGGGTATTCATATTCATCCGGATGACTTTTTCTTCAGAAGCCCCATCTTGTCAATTTCTACCTTAGGAACTATAATGACTAGAACTCATGGTGTAATGATGGCTTTTATGTTAAGAACAAGCTTTCGAAGATGCCTCTTCAACGTTCTCAGCCGTTCTTTCTTCAAGAACCAAAAGTAGAATAACTCACTTTTGATGGCTTCCACCCACAAGAATATTCGTAGTTATAGTGTGGTTTCCCACAGACGACGCTAATCTGTTGACCCCAAAAATGTGTGGCCAACAGATCCCAATGCCTCTCACGTCCACGTAAGCTTTGTTCCTGCACACTTGGACAAAATTGTTAGTTACATGTGGCTTCCTCCGGTGGGGCTGGAATTGACCGCGTGCACTCCGACAATCAAGTCAATTGAGAAAGTAAATATATGAGCGTGTGAGAGTTTTAGACGTGAACCTCCATTGTAAAAAGGGGAACGACTTTGGGGAGTAACAAATAAAACAATGATATGTCAAAGTTATAGCTTGAGAGTCTAAACTTGCATTACCTTCAATTGTCACTACGTGTGAACTTTTATATTATAAGAGGATGAATGAGGGTCAATGGATAAAAAGACACGTGGCCTCGTCCGTGCGGCTGATGCCTCTAATATTAGACATCAATCAATCATAAGCCTTAAATGTTAATACTACTTTAGCATCCATAATGCCTAACTTGCGACTTTGAACTTGACCAGATAGGCTGGCAGTGGCAGCAGTGACAATGAATTGTCACATCAATTATATATTAAAAAGATTGCTTGACGATTGGGTCGACAAGCATATTAGTTCAGCCACAGGAAAGGGTTCGATTAGATCATTCTCGTGTTAATACATTTCGGGGCGGCGTAAGGCCCTACCTTTGCTCGCCATGTAGAATATTTGGAACCTTGTGAATCAATGCGTAACAAACCTCATATATATATATATATATATATATATATATATATATATATATATATATATATATATATATATAAGGCTCTTCAAATAGTTCTATAGTGTATACTATAGGGGTCTATGATTTTTATATTATGTCGATGATGTTTGATCATAGTATACACTATAAAACTAATATAATATAAAAATCATAGACCCCTACACTAGATCTCTTTCGCGTGGTTATAAGCAATTTTTAAATAGAATCTAAGTGAACCAATGGTTGGAACTTTATGAAACTTTAAACTTTATAAAACTAATGTCAAATCATTAAGAAAATTAATAATGCGGAACATACCTTAATTATTTGAGAATAATTTCTTATTACTAGATCTTGAATCTTGATTGTTAGCTCTTTTGGTTCTTGATCTTGATTTTTTTTCTTCTTACTCCATAATCTTGATTGTCTTGTTCTTCAATTTAATTGCTCCAATCATTTTTTCTTGATTCTTGATTGTAATCTAGATTCTTGATTGTGGGTTTTTTGATCTTCCTCTTCAATATGTTTTCTCTATTAATTCGTGTATTGATATGATGACATAAAGAATGAGAAGTTACATATGAATTGGGGACTATAACACTATTTATGGTTTACATATATATTTGGTCTATTGTCAAATACAACTCTAATGGATCTGATCTCTACACATATAATCCGACCCACACTTTATTTAGATACCCAAAGCCCAATTACTTAATTCTTTATTAGATCATTTTAATTTTAAGCTTAATTTTAAGATAACATTTATACATAATTAATTACATATGTAGGCCCACATGACAAATTAATAAACCCAACAATCTCCCACTTGGGTAACATATGTTACCTTATAAATGTGTACAACCTTATGACATCAAAACAATTTGCTATCGTAACCAAAAGTATCTCGGAACAATCTCGTCCATTAATTTTATCAATACATGATCGTTACAAATATTATAACTAAACTCTTAACGGTCACGTATATCAACACAATCAAATGACACAGATCAAGCATGGATGTATAGCATGAAAATTATATGCAATGTAATCCAAATATGCATATTTCCAACTGATCCTACCTTATTCTTTAATGAGATCAACCATAAAATTTAATTCGAGTGAAACTGAACTGAATACTTTATTTGTGAAATAAACTGAATATTTATAGATAAAAATAATGTGTCTAAAACAAACATACGAACTCAAACTTTCGCTAAACTGGCAAATCATCAAAAGATGCAACACTCATGTAAGTATTATACTCATGAAAGATCTTTGGTGGTAGACATTTAGTAAATGGATCCATGATTATGGGGTTTGTCCTATTTTGCTTTATAGAATCATAACCGCTCTGAATTCTTTCCTTGACAAATAGGAACTTAATGTCTATAAATTTTAACATCATCAACCTCCTGTTAGAATATAAGACTGATATTATCCTAGAATAACTAATGTGGTCTTTCAAATCCATCCAAAATATGCAGCCTTGTGACAGTATTTTGCAGTCATATTCCATTATTAGAATCAGAATATTCAATGATTTCCAATTGATCTGATTTTCCTGATTGATATCATGTAATCCTTAGTTCTCTGTAAATTTCGAATAACCTAATTGGCTACTTTTCAAATTTTCATCTCATAGTTACTTAAATATCTATCCAGCATTCCAGCAATGAATGCTATATTCGAATGTGTGCAAACCTATGTATACATTAAATTCCCAACTGCAGAAGTACAAGAAATTTTCTTTATTTTCCTTTATTTAAATTTATCCTTAGGGCACTAATTGAAACTAAAATTGTCTCCCTTAGCAATAGGAGTATCACTTGGTTTATATACCTGCATCTCAAATCTCTTAAGAAAAACCTGATCGATACAACTCTTTTGTGATAATCCAAAAATACACCGAGAACGATTCCTATGTATCTATTTCCTTAATACAAATGAGGCGTCACCAAGATTTTTTTCATTTCAAAATTCCATGACAGAAATCTCTTGATTTCGTGTAATAAGCTTATATCATTGTAGGCAAGTAGTACATCATTGACATACAATATCAAAAAATATGCTTACTTCCATCGAACTTGTGATATACACAATCATCAACTAAATTCATCTCAAAACAAATGAGATAATTATTTGATGAAATTTGTGATAACATTACAGGAAACCGGCTTAAGCCCATAATGAATTTCTTTAATTTATAAACCATCTGACGTAGTTTAAGATCAAAAAGTATCACAAATGTCATAATAGTTCTAAGAAAGTCTTTCATAAAAATCGGAAAAAAAAGTCTCTTTAATGTCAATGCCTTCTTTTTGAATAAAGTCATTTGCAATAAGACGAGCCTCATAACTCTCCATATCACCATTCGAATTCCTCTTGGTTTTAAATATTCAATTACAACCAATGAGTTTCGTACCTTCAGGCAATAAGATGAGTTTCCAAACGTCATTATTACTTAAGAACTTTATCTCTTTATGCATGACATCAATCTACTCTTTAGAATTATTTCTTTTTATGGTTTAATGAAAGTTAATTGATGAGTTCTTCTTGTATCAATCAATCAATGTCATCCTTATTTTTTTGGAGAAAGACTATAAAGTTATCCGAAATTACATTTCTCCCTTTTGTAGTGGATTTCCTTAATGTCATTTGTTCTTGATGTTATTGAGTTTGTTTTTTCTGGAACAATCTCTTGATTGTGTATCTAGAATTTTGTAATATTGTCTTGATTCGAAATTGTTTATTGAAAAAGACTAGAGCAAGAATGTGTCTTTGGTCCTGATCATTATTAATTGTAGCAGAAGAAATATATACACATTCTTCCTCCAAGATAAAATCTTTAACCTAATAACCTTATCTTTCCCCGCAATCTCTACATCCTCAAGGAATCGTACATTTCCCTTTTCAAAAATTGACATAATAGTGAAATCTTTTTAAAAATTTGTAACCCTTTAACAATTGTTTTACTTAGAACTTTGTTGAGGATTTAACCTGCAATTTTTAGTGTTTCTACCTAGAAAGATTTTGATGTACTGTGAGACGATTCCACATTCCTCTAGAAATTTAGTAAAAGGCTTTAAACGTTATTTTCCTGATCCGTCATATCTGTCATAGTATTCACCTCTATGGTAAGATCTGACTTGTTAAATTATTTTACAGAGTTTTTTTTTTCAAACCTCAACTTTATATGCCTTGAACATGTCCAATGCTTGTGATATTTCATAGATGAGATATAAGTAGCCATAGTGAGAAAAATTCATCTATGAATATACTAAATTATTGTTGACCATTCCAAAAAATCGAAGTGAATGTCCCACAAATATCCGGATATTTGAATTAAGAAAAAGATTAAATTGACTATTTCTAATTGAACAAGAGTAATCAAATTTGTTCAATGTAGAAATAGAAACCAAATTCCGTCTAAAAGACGGCACCAGAAATATCTCTTTCATATTCAAATCATAACCAGCCTTTAATAATAACATAAAAGTCCGTATAACCTCGAGTTTAACTGATTTGCCATTGTAGATGAATCTTTCAGCATCAATTGACTTTTGGCTATTCAGGCAACCTCGAATAGATACACTTATGTGAGTGATGGCACCAAAATTTTATCCATTAAGTGTGTCTAGGTATTGAAACTGAATTAACCTTAAAACAAACCAAAGTGAGAAGTATACTTTTCTTTACACGCCATTGTGGTATTTAGTACAATTTCTCTTCACGTGTCCCAGATTTTCATAAAAAGTAACAGCCAAATTTATCTTCTTTAGACTTTCGCTGTTAATACTAAATCGAATTGGATGAGTTTTTTTCAATGTTCTAAAATGCGTAATGCGTTGCGAGGCGTCGAGGTCGAGAATCAAGAATCACAAGTTTAAGCGTGTCAATGCGAAGAATAAGCGCCGTAATGCGTTTCGTATTTTTTATATTATTTTAATTATTTTTAAGACATTAAATATATTTTCATATAAAAAAAATAGATTTTTTATTATATCATAAAAAATAAAAAAATTACCTTAAAAAAAATTAAAGATAAAAACGGGATTTAGGCATTTTGGAACTAAATAAATAGCATGAGAACTTAAATATTATCTAACTATTTATTAATAACTATTTATTAATAAATAGGTCTTTAACAATTGGTCATTCTTTATAGGTTTTCCCACGACCCACTCCCAGTCCTTTTTAGAATTAGAAATGAATTGGGGTTCATCCTTTTTAGAATTAGAAATGAATTGAAATATTCTCTCTCCTCTTCATCACGTGGAGAAAGCTCAAAATCCGGGACCCAGCCTCTCTCTCCTTCATCTCTTTCTCTCTCCTTCATCACTGGACGCTCATCTTCCTGCCTGGGTCTGTCTTTGACTGGGCTTCAAAGGTGTGGCTGAGAATTCATGTGGGAGTGCCGTTTGCAGACTACCAAACTTTCCTTGGATATTGCTTCACTGGTCAGATTTGTTCCCATAAATTTCGTCGTAATTTTCCTGTAATTTTGTGTCAATTCATTGGGTTGAAATCCAAAAATAGCTTCCTTGTAATTTGGCGACGAATCTGTTGCTAACTTTGGGGAGTGATTCCGGCCAAAATACTTGATGAAATTGGAAGGTGTTGGTTGCTACTTGAAGATGGGATGGAGGGCTGTCCACCGGTACCAATGTCCGGTGGTTTTGGTGGCATTTGGTCGCTGGAATGTGGGCGAATTTTTGGGCAGTTTACTGGTGAGAGAAGTAGTTTTGGAAGGTCTATAGTTGGAGGTTTAAAAATCCTATCCCACATCGGATGTAAACTAAATAAGTGGGGGAATAATTCTTTATAAAATGGTGGACCACTGAACTCACTAATTGGGCTTGTCTATGCAGTTGATGAGCCCATTAAAAGAGTTGACAAAACGTTTTTTTTAAGTCAATTGGGCTGGACCGCATTTTTACACGCATTGCGGGGATGCGATGCGTTTGGCCCATGCGTTGCGCTTGCTCGCGCCTACGCGACGCATTAAGCCGCGTTTTAGAACACTGGTTTTTTTTATTCTTTATAACTTGTCATTAGAAGTACGTGCCAAATGAGCAATATCAGTTTTATCTTGTTTTAGTCTTTCTTCTTCTTGCACACAATATGGAATACACTCATCAAGAGTCCAATTTCTCTTTTGACAGTTGTAACTGACCTTAAATTAACCTAATTGTGCAAGAATAAAAATCAAAACTAAATGCACAAGCAAGTCATTAGACAGCTCAAGCTTTAATACTTTTATTTTTGAAAACATTTCCATGATTTACTCCCTTATTTTTTCTTTACCCTTATACTTTAGTGAAATTAAGTTCGCCAAAAGGCATGCTAGTTTCGGCCTTGCCTTTTGCAAAGCGTTTTTTCAACTTCTTTAAGAAATTCATTACCTGTAGTTATCTCATCGGGCACAATACCCTTGAACGTTGCTGGAATTCTACTCTTCATGATCATAAGACTTATGGGGCTTAAACAATTCCACTTATCCGAGTCCCTTTTTTATTAGCGGAACTTTTATACGTAAGATTAATGGATTGTTGAGTCCTTAATGCAATGTCTAGATCAATGCCGTCAAGAACGATACAAACGTTCTCTTTCCATCCCTTAAACTTTGGTTTAAGTACATGAATTGAATTGATTATGACAGATATTGTAGAAGTAGATGAATTAACCGAATAACGAACTTAATCCTAAATAACATGTTTATGTAGGAATCTGTATTGGACAATCAATAATTTCAAATAATGGTGAACCCTATCACAAAAGACCGATCGCAACATTGATATTTAGTCTTTGGACAAAAATACCAACTCATAATTGGCACTCTTAGTGTAGAATCAAATATTGACAATAAATCCGATTAAATATCAAATCTATCTTTGGATCGACTCAATCTGAATAATGAAATTCTTTACAATTGTAATATATTTATCACCACATGTGTGTAAATAATTCAGTCAAATATTAATCTTCATTTGAGCCGGTCTTTACCCGCATAAATTACGTATACACAACATTCCTAATATTCCAAATAAATTAATTTACGCAAGAAAAGTTACTTTTGCAACATGTTGCTTCGACTAATCTATTTTAGAAAATTAGTAGTCCGAAATAAATTTGAAGTATCAAGATTTGAAATTGATTGCCCCCTTAGTCGTCGTCATTATTATTATTATTATTATTATTATTATTATTATTATTATTATTATTATTATTATTATTATTATTATTATTATTATTATTATTAATTTCATCAAGAAACTTCAAAAAATTCTTAATTAAAATTCATAAAAGAAAACAAAAAATCTGAATTTTTAAAATTTAAGACTAAAATTCACATCCCAAAAATTAATGTATAAATTTCAACCATAAAATTCTTTCTCAAATACAATCATAATGGATCTGATCTCTACACATATAATTCGACTCACACTTTATTTAGATGTCCAAAGCACAATTACTTAATTCTTTATTAGATTATTTTAATTTTGGACTTAACTTTAAGATAGCTTTTATACACAATTAATTACATATGTAGGGCAAATTAATAAACCAAACACCAACTTCATTGGTCCACTTAACAAAAGTGTATCTACCAAATTGTTCCACCAAACCGATTCTAAGCTCGTATTAGTACTGAACCACAACTTCAACAATTAATATAGCAGATAATGTTATTAATAGACAAATTAAGTTTGATCGAACTCTTTATTATTAAGAATTAACCCAAACAATTTAATGCTTGAAAAAGCTCAAAAACATTTAAAAACTAAACATTTTTGACAAAGGAAATGAAACAACTCAATTATCAGAGTTGATTTGGATACCAAAAATGAATTAGCGAAATGAAATCCTTCGACATGTTCCCTCCTAAATCATTAGATCACACTACTTATATTGGACTCGAAGAAGTCTGATTATTCAAATCACTTCCATTCCTGAAGATCGGCATCTCTGTGCCGTACACCTGCCTCATCTGATTTGCTTTGTCTAGTCATTGGTTCGATTAGCTATTTGACAAATTGCAACCTTTCACCACCTTTTATTGTTTTCATTTATACTCATAAAAATTAAATTTTTATTAAATTTTAAAAACAGTTTTGAAATATATGATTGAAAAATTAATAAAAATTGTAGATCCCATAAAATATATAATTAAAAACGAGTTTTAAAAAATAATGAATTTAAAGAAATGAGGGCCAAACAGAAACTTGAACAACTCTATTAGACATGTTTTATTAATATAATAAAAAAATATAATACAAATTTTGAAAGGAGTTTGGCCTATCGTCTAGTTAAAAGTGTAATAGTATATAATGGAGACGAAAAATAACATATAAACTAAAAAATTATATTTCATGATATTTAGTTACGTATCTCGTATTCATACGTCAAATGTAGTGTCTTTTCTACTTGTAATCACTTTCAGACTCACTAAAAAAGATTTTGAGTAAACTTTTCACTCGTGTTCGCATATTGTAGTCAACCAATCACACCCTTTCATGTGCATCCAATCATCAACACTAACCAGTAGTGTTTCTTGAGCAATACACCAAATTTATTCCAAACAGATTAATGCTATCTATTCTCACTAGGAATGATATCCATGTAAGGTGACATTAAATGATAATGCTAATAAAAAGGGAATGATCCCTACACATTTAGTGCTTGTTGGACACACATTAATTTATTTTTTGATTTGCTACATGATCATTTTCAACCATACATTTATACAATAAAATATTTTACACGTATATCAAAGATTTTTATATACTTTTAAACCACACATTCTCTTAAAAATACTATTTAAAACATGTTTTTCCACAATTAATGAGAATCAAACATGCACTTAATTGATTTTATCATTCTCATCCCCATCAATTATCACATCACATGTAGACGATTCCACCGAGAACATATAACATTATTCTTCCAAAAATACCTATCATCCAACCTTTTTTAACATTTCAGATAAGCTATAGACTAACATCTCACGTTCAATTTTTTTTGTCGTCTCATCCACAAAAATTACATGCATTAAGCCTTTGATTTAATAAATTAAGGACAAATGATAAAATATAAACGATAAGTTTGTGTTTCGATCATTGTTTTAGATAAAGTAATTCAATAGCTATTACAAAGATTCTAGGGAAACATAGTGTTTATTTATTTAAAGTGCTTGATCAGACAATTAGTGATATTAATTAATATATTATCTCAGTATTATTAATCTAGAGTCTAGATGTATCAAAATTAGGACCATGCTACATGTACCGAATGTTTTTACCTAATCCCTTACCGACTACTCACAATAGGACGGTGGAGACCACATCTTGAGATTTTTTTTACTCACGCGGGGCCCGCATGCATGTGAGAGGGGGTAAACAATTCGGTACATTAAATTAAGTACAAATATCTTTACCCTCAAAATTATTACCCCAAAATATGGCATCAATTAGAATGGAAAGTTTGTAATATTTCATTGTAGGGTTATGCTATATGTACCGAATTTTTATACCGAATCTTTTGCACCCCACTCACATTAGGAGGTGGAGACCACATGCCGGAATTTTTAAAAACTCATGGGGCTCGCTCGCATTGTGAGAGGAGGGACACCATTCAGTACCCCCCATTCTGGCAAAGAGGAATAATCCTTCATTGTATTACCTTGGTAACGGAAACTTGGAAAGAAAGTTAGGTCAAAATTTAACATTCGTTGGCTGTAAATTGACGTTATTTTTCTCTTTTACGTAAGTTACTAGGGTTATTGAGAGAAAGAACAATGTTATATTTCTCTTCTACGTATGTAACTAGGGTTATTGAGAGGGAAAAAAAAGTAACGCTAGTTTTGTGTGAGTTTTCTTCTTCTCTTCAAGGTTAATTGGAGTAATAGTGGGAGTGGTAAACTCATATGATACTTGGAGGGTTTGACGAGTGAAAAGTATACACGACTAACAATTTTTCGTAGTGAAGTTTTGAAAGTTTGTAAATTGTTCGTTATATTTTTATGAAATTTTTTGTTTGCTATTTTTCTGAATAAAGATCATGTGGACAAGTAAAGGGAATTGGCCTCAATTCTCAACAATGATATTAGAACGTCAAGCTATTCAAAGTGGTGGAGCAAAAAGAAGACATGTTGATCAAATATGACGTGGATTTTGTGGAGAATCAATTTTGGCTTGTGCATTTCAAGTACTAGTCATGAATATTTTGATTCAGTCTGGAATGCACAAAGGCTTGGAAAGAGAAATGAATCCCTAGTTTTGACAAAGGTGTTGAAAAATTTAGGGTGTGTTTGAGCCACATTATTGAATGTATTTTGGAATAATAGATTGATGGAGAATGTGTGATTGAAAAAGAAGAAAAAATTATTGATGTGATGAAAAATATTATTTTATTGAAAAATGTGTGGTTAAAAATTAGTAGAAGAATGAGAATGAAAATTTTAATGTGGTTCAAAATTACAAAACTCAACAAATAAAATTTTGTTCTTATTATTTTAAAAATTATAGATGTTTTGAAAAAATGTATATTTTAAAAAAAATAGAAAATGTGTATATATATTTTTTTGAATTTAAGGTTTAGTTATAATAGTGTTTAAAAAAAAAAATCATCAAAACTGACGAGTCGGCGAGCCGAGCGGCTCATTTTGGGGCGAGCTCGCCCAAAACCAAAAATCAACGAGCCGCAAGTCGAGCTCGCCCAAAAACCAACGAGCCAAGCTCGTGTGAGTATGGGCCGAGCCGAGCTATAGCTTGATTTATATAGGTCTCACCGGGCCATTTTCGTAGCCAGGAAAAGTCTTAGGGCATATAATTAAATCTAAGAATTGTACATATAATTTGGTCAAAGTTTGATCGACTCAACGGTCAAACCCAAATTCTAATTAATTATAAGTCAAATTTTGGATATGACCACATAAGTTAAGTTTGACCAATCTTAAGATACTATAATGACTAAAATCTTCTTGAAACGAACAAAACATTATTGATGTGGGGTTATTATGATTTTGAAAAGTATGTTTTTGTTAGAAGCTTGAAAAATATGTATGAAATTCTTATAAATTTACAAGGTATGAGTTATTTTATTTATTTATTAGTCTATGATAATTATATTAAACATAAAAAATGTCCTATTATGCCTATGCTCGTAACCCATAAAGCTTAAGGCTTGAGGATTGACCTCAACATTTTATGCCTTTTAGAACCTTGCTTTTAATAACTTCTCTTTATTTTTGGTTTAGCCAATGTTGCCCTTTTTGCATTGAATCAAGCATTTAAAAAGTAAGTTGTTTAAAAATATTTGAATATCAAATGGTACTAACTTAAATTTCTTTGAAGTTGAGCCATACTTGCTAGTAATGTTTTCCTTTTTTGCCTTTGAAACGTGCCATTTCAAATTAGTTGGTATATACTAAAGGGGATACCTACTGCTTATACGTAACATTATTATTTCATGTCACGTGTATACCTCGTAAAATATTGATGTAATATTAGTCTCCCAACCGTGGGTTGTGCATTTTTGCTACGGTTAGACTTTCTTTATCAATTCTTTTGTGTGCTAAAGATTATTGAAGAGTGAGTACGCACGTCCCTTCCACTTTAGGTAGAGTTATAATAGAAAAAAAGCTAGTGTAGCCATATGTAAAACACATATTAAAATTATTTTTCATATTTAAGATTCTAGTTTGTATGTAAAATGTTTGTTTTTTGTTTTCTTGTTTCCCTTTCTTCTTAACTTCGTAGGAAAAATTATATTCAAATACTAATACTAGAAGCCAAAATTAAAGCAAGAGAATCACTTTCTTTTCAAAAATTCCATTATAAAGCTTTTGCAATCAAGTTTCTCAAATTGCACGTCGAATCTACAAAGAGGAACAATCACTTTCGAAGTCATTGTCTTCCGAAATTAAATTCTATCATTCTTTCACTTTGAATTACCAAAATTCCTATGATTAAAATACGCTTTGATTCTTGACATTGATTTTGAGAAGTGACATAACTCATAGATAGCGATACATACCATACGAAATTGTTTGCTCTTGTATTTTCATCTTTCTCATTTTGCGCCTTTAATGCTCGAGGAGTAAGGGTATTAAAGTCAAACACTAACTATCAAACAAATTAATGCTTAGTTAAGAATTGAACATAGTAAAATTAAAAAAAAAAAGTTATGTAATTGATTCTAAATTTTCCATGAATAAAGGTTTAATAATTTATATTGTTTGTGTGGAGATAAAAGTTTGCAATTTTCTAGGATATTAAAAATTGTCCACTGATTGAGCAATTACTGATGAGTCATCACACATTGATTAGGTTTGATGATGCTTCCAAAGTTGGGCCTTGCAAAATCATGTAAAGCAAATTTTAGGTGGATATGACCATAATTTTCCAACTAACTTGTCTAGCAAAAGACTTGCCCTATCACTATTTATTATGAGACGAGATGTATCTTGTAGTTGAATTAAATTCACTTCTATATATCGAAATAGAACAAGACCAACAATTTGGTTGTTCATTTGCCAACCAATGTAGAATAATAACTAAACAATGTTGAGCCTAGGAAGCCTGGCCCACCAGCTTGCCTAGTCCAAAAAATCTAAACTATGTTAAAAGAGATTCATGGCGCGTGTCCCTCCCAACTTTGTACATAATTTACCCCCCCACAAGAGTGAGAATCCTTTTGAAGAAGAGTAGTGATGGATTGAACTAGAAAGTCTATACAATCAATCTTCATTTCAACACGTCGAACTAATTGATCAGAAGGCCTAACTCTCTCAACTTGCCCAACTCATCGAGTTGGACGAGTAGAGACCCAACTCTCCTAATGCGCCCAAATAATTGGGTTTTATCTTATAATTGAAAATTAAAATGAATACTATCCCACTTTTTGACCTTCAAAATGAAGTTTTTTAAAAGAATTCCTCGCCGAAAATAGAAAATCTCGTGTCCATTTTCTATGGGACCCCACATCACTTAGCTAATGATTTTTCTCCAATTTGTTGAAATTGCATCATGCGAGCAGAACAAATAAAGGGACCAAAAATGGTTAACAACAGCTGGTGTAGAATAATTGAGAAAGTGTGGTCCTCTCCAAATTTGAAAGGCTAACAAAAAATATGGCGCTACCTACCGACCATTAAAAACTATTTCCGCGTTGAAGAATTCAAGAACCATACTCAACTGGATAATGGGAACAAAGAACCAAGAAAATAAACTATATTCCAAATTAATGAAAGAAAAAAGGTGTCTCTTTCACAACATGTAATTTGTATGGCTAAAAATCTAGAAAGGGGAATAACATGACTTAGAGTCAGCTATTTTCTTAGTATTTCTTCGGCGTTCTTAGCCACTGATGGCTTCATCCACATCTTTTGGCCTTGTAAGATGGTCAAGGAATTCAGTGTACCAGAATCCCCACCCTGAAGAGGAACACCTCCAGGGTGATACAGGACTAAAGAGAGAGTCCAGATAGGATCTATTGTGTCCCTTTGACCTTTGTTCTTTGAGAATCACAAAGATGACTTTCAACCAGCAGCCCCAGCTTATCCTTTGCGGATTCTGAAAGGGCAAGAGCCACCCCTGAAGTTTACTTTCACATTAAGTTCTCCAATATCTAATATCTGAAAGAAAAAGAGATATATATTAATAGGAATAATTCGTCTATTAAGGAGGATTCCCCAAATACCTGAAATAGAGAGAAAATTACAAATTATAGCTGACAATACATAGACACAGTGTGAAATTGATCATAAAAAATTTTAGTTGTAGTCCATACTGAAAAAGCACAAGAAATCATGCAATGGTCTTTAGTAAGAGAATTGGAGTAGGGAAATAACTATTCAGCCCAACTGTCCACAGATGCATATTTTCACATAGAAACCAGGGTTGTGCACAACAATGGTCTTATTGTTTTTACAACTTATGAGCGAGTCTGAAGAAATACAAGATGGAAAACCCTCGTGTGTGAACGAAAGTTTTGCAATTAAAAACTAATGAAGTTTACAATTACAATATAAATATTCAAGTAATTATAAACCTTTGTTACATTCATAAATACCATATCATTTGAGTTAATTGTCAGATTTTTCTTTGATAAATTTTATTTCCCTAGAAGACAGACCAAAAGGAATAGAAAAGCAGAAGGAAAAAAGGAAAGAAGTTGTATTGTTTCCTGGAGAAAAAGCAATATACAAGAGAACCTACGAAAGGAGAAATACTGCCACTATAAATGTTGGCACAAGAGATGCAGTAAGACAGTAAATTCTGGCGAGCAAACACTTGGAAACAAAATTTGGTGAGTGAACGCTGAGCAAGCCATTTTAATAAGTGTAGACCTGCATGGCTATTCAATCAAGGAAACCAAGTGATACTAAACTGGTCAGACAAAACACAAAGACAGAGAGAAGAAAATATAGTGAGAATGTGAGAAGACGAGAAGAGAATTTGGCAGGGAAATTTTCAATCACTTTGCGACCAATGCCGACTCCATCACATGTTTCATCATTTCACCCCGACCGACAAAAACTCAATCCTAATGAGCTAAATTGCAAAGATCTATCCAAGGGGGATGATTTTTCCTTCGAACTAATTATAGACGTTAACAACCTTATATTAACAAAACATAAAGATCCTTAAAACATTCACAATCACGTCATCTGGCTCCACAGAATAGGAATACGAGGAACTAGTACAGAAGACTATCTTGCAAAAACAGATGAAGGCAACATCGGAGGCTTGCCTCGACAAGGAAACAAATATGCTACATTGGAATCACAACTTATATTTAAATATGATGATTATTAAGATGAATAAACATTAAATCAAAGTGATTAGGAATGAAGTTTCTTGACAACATTTATTAAAATCCCACATTGCTTGAGAAAATATAAATGATCCACTTTATAAGGTGAGGGCAATCCTCCCCTAATAAACCGGTTTTATTAGGTGGAGTTAGGCCCAAAATCCTTTCTAACATGGTATCAGAGCTAGGTCCAATTATGCAATGTTGGGTGCCACCCAATATCGATTTGTTCACAATTGTTTGGCATGGTCCACGCTGTGCGTGAGGGGGCGTATTAGAATCTCACATTGCTTGGGAAAATCTAAATGATCCACTTTATAAGGTGAGGGCAATCCTCCACTAATAAGCCGGTTTTATTAGGTGGAGTTAGGCCCAAAATCCTTTCTAACAACATTTTCTGGCCATTACTCACCTCAAATGCGAATCATGACACAATTACCCTTCATGGACTTTCTACACGATCATAACAAGCTTATAATTTTCATCATGTAAAGAAATTTTACGTTTTATCGCAACATAAAATCACAAAGATGGTAAGAAAAATCTTGGGCTATAGCATGATTGTATTTATAGCAACACATGAAGTAAATGTAATTACAGAGTAGAGAACAAAATGTGTATTTTTAGTAAATTCGTCCACAACTCTTAAAATTTGTCCTCGTTTGGCACGAATTAAAATTCAGATTTTAATCTAAATAAAGTCAACAATTAATTTTAACCGCATATTTCATGAGTTCCAAAATTTTTCAACCACATATTTTATTAACTTCTATCAAAATCTACTGAAAATCCGATTTTAATCCCAACCAAACAGGGGCTTTATGTCTTCTAGTAGTTTTACATAACTTTATATAAGTTCACACCAATGGTTATGTGAAATCAGAAGTAGAATGCATAAGAAGTATTTTGTTTGTCCCTGCTTGATAAGTATGACATTGAGAGAAAAAATAAACTAATATTAGCAAGTAGAATTAAGAAACTAGATAGTGATTAATTTGATTCAATATTTTCACGAGCAATGACACGACGCTTTCTTTTACAAACAATAACATGCACAATACCTTTTCTATGAAATGTACTGCAAATTGAAGTCGAATGGGAGAGAGAACGAAGAAAGAGATAAGAGTGAAAGAGAGAAGAAAAACAAGAGCATTTGGAAGGGTAATTTCAACACCAGACTGTGACCAATTTGTTCGTCTACATAATCCAAAAAATCCTACTCCTATTTATGTTAATGAATATGGGAAGTTCCAAAAAGACAAAAAAATGATATCTTAAATTCTGAAAATAATAAATCAGAATACAATCAATCCAATTGAACAAATACAATCTATTTCTTAATCCTACTTGATTAAGTGTGTATTTTTGGCATGTTTCCAAATGCCTCTTTGACCAAGACATATACTCTCTATCAATGGATGGATTTTTATACAAAAGGCAAAGAGCAGATGCTACGTCTAGTTGCTGTAATAGTATGTGAAACAGTCTACAACTAATGCATGTAGATTTGGGTGGACTGGAATCACACTTCTTAGAGATGTTAAGGGGGGGAAGTATAGTACCATTTACGATTAATGAAACTTCCACTTAAAGTGCATCAAGAAGAATGAAAGACTAAAACAAAAGTATGATATAAATATGTTTCCTGTTGGACGTTCTACGTTAAAAACAGCCCTTAAACATGGATCATGGGAGACTGGAAGCTATTTTGAAATAATTATATGCTGAATATTGACAGATGATGCCAAGTTTTGAGTAGAGCATTTTCATAAGCCAAATAAAAATCTAACGTGGTTGAGCAGTGTTAAAAGCCATGACATTTACACAGTTTTATTTTTTAGTCAGAACCATCAAGATGCTTAAAAATTAATAAGCTTGTTCAAAAGAATTATTAGACAGCACATGACAGCTGGATTGCCAACCAACATTCTGTTATTTCTGTTAATCCTCCAACTGTAAAGCTAGTTTAGTTGTAGTCTATTTTAGAAGAAGATTAGCTTTTGTATAGTTATGTTTTTCATTCCTCAGTTTAATAAAACTCTTTTCCCGCTCTTCCTTCATTTCCGCTCTCTAGATTCAATATGGTATCAGAGCAATTCCTGATTCAATCTCTTTGATTTCTTAATTTTCTGATTCATCAACTCCATGGCAACTGATGCTCCAGTTCTACCGGAAAATTCAGAGAATTCAGCAGCTGCGGGAAGTAATTTCAATATTGATGATGGATTGAGTCCTTATTTCCTCCATCACTCAGATAGTCCGGGGCTTGTACTAGTTTCTCAACTACTGGTTGGAGATAATTAAGCCTCTTGGAGCAGTATGCTGATAGCTTTGTCGGTGAAGAATAAATTAGGCTTCATCGATGGATCTATCCCAAGGCTAGAAGGTAATGATAACCTGATTGGTGCTTGGATCTGAAACAATAACACAGTCATCTCATGGATACTCAACTCAGTGTCCACGGATATATCAGCTAGCATCATTTATTCGGTATCTGCTTATGAGATCTGGAATGATCTCAAGGAACGGTTTCAGCAGAAAAATGGCCCACTCATCTTTCAGTTAAGGCGGGATCTGATGAATCAGGCTCAGTCTCAACTATCCATAAACAATTACTTCACTAAGCTGAAGACAATCTGGGAGGAATTAAGTAATTATAGGCCATCTTGCTCGTGTGGAAAGTGCACATGCGGAGGAGTCAAGGCATTTGCAGATCATCACCAAACTAAGTATGTAATGTCCTTTTTAATGGGGTTGCCTGATTCATTTGCTCAAACACGAAGCCAAATCCTGCTCATGGATCTATACCCCCAATCAACAAGGTATTTGCTCTTGTCTCTCAAGAGGAACACCAGAGGAGCATGAATATTGCGGGAGGAAGTGGAAATAATCCCATGGCTTTTTTCACCAAAAATGAAGGTAGTAGATCTAGTAGCAATCATTATTCTGGTAAACACCAGAAAAGGATCGTCCAGTCTGTACTTACTGTGGATTTACTAAACATACTATAGACAAGTGTTATAAGCTCCTGGCTTTCCCCCTGGATTTAAAGTGAGACAGAAAGCTTCACCTCCAAATCAAGTGGTTAGTGCAGCAGCTAACCAGATATCAGAAACCTCTACTCATCAAAGGAACATGGATAAGTTTGTCCAAACATTAAATCCTAACCAATATCAGCATCTATTAGCTATGCTAAATTCCCATCTCGTATTAGCCAAATGAGACACAGAGGTTGATGTGAAACATGTACACTTCAGGTATTGCATTCTCCATTTCCAATCATCTTGTACTTCATTCCTCTAATAACTGGATAATCGATTCTGGAGCAACAAACCATGTATGTTTTAGTCAGTCTTCATTCCAGAACATAACTCCTATTTCCAACTCATATGTTACACTTCCAAATAAATCTCGCATACAAGTCAAATTTTCTGGTTCAATTCAAATCAGCCCTTCATTGACATTATATGACGTACTATATGTTCCTTAATTCCACTTTAATCTGTTATCCGTTGCCTCACTGAGAAGAAACTCTTCTCTCCAAGTTAAGTTTCTCACATATTGTTGTATCATCCAGGAAGTGCACACTTTGAAGATGATTGGCAAGGGTAACAAAGTTGCTGATCTTTATGTCCTTGATCTTCAAGTGGTTTCATTTCTGATTCATTACTTTCTGTTGATTCTGTTGCTTGTAATCCCTCTGTTACAAATGTAAATAATGTGTCTTCACAAATTTGACACAATCGTCTTGGACATTTATTGTTTAAACGATTGGAATTACTGAGAAACAAATTGTCATTTACCTGTAGTACTTGTGAGAATGCACATTGCTCTATTTGTCAGGCGCCTTTCTTTTGTTTCCAACAATAACATATTTTAAAAGGCTTTTGAATTGATTCATTGCGACACATGGGGACCATACCACACACCAACACATAATGGTTATCACTACTTCCTCACTTTAGTTGATGATTGTACTAGGTTCACGTGGTTATTCCTCATGAAACAAAAATTTGATGTTAAAGCCATAATTCTCAAATTTTTCTCTATGATTGAAATACAGTTTGGCAAGCTCATTAAAAAAATTTGTTCTGACAATGCGCCTGGATTGCAGTTTACTGATTTTTCAACTCTAAGGGGGTCTTACATCAATTCTCATGTGTGGAACGTCCTGAACAAAATTCAGCAGTAGAGAGGAAGCAACAACATCTTCTTAATGTTGCCCGTGCCCTGTTCTTTCAATCTCAGGTACCTCTGAAATTCTGGGGGGAATGTGTGCTCACTGCCACATATTTGATCAATAGAACCCCTTTTCCATTGTTACATGGTGAATCTCCTTTCCAACTTCTATATGATTCCCCTGTTGACTATAAACATCTCAAAGTTTTTGGGTGTCAGTATTATGCCTCAACTCTACCCTCTATTAGAAAGAAATATCACCCTCGAGCAGTGGCATGCATATTTGTTGGGTATGAACCAGGCATGAAAGAGTACAAATTATACAATATCCAATCAAGAGTTTTCTTTGTTTCTCGTGATGTTATATTCCATGAGTTGTTATTCCCATTTCAGTCCATATCTCATCAGAATGACATTGTGGATTGATAATTACTTTTGCACACTTATTTAGGTCACAAAATATGGAAAATTGTTGATGTATATGTTGAAATATGGCTTAATTAGATATAATTTGTGTTTGTAGGATTACAAAGATGGATGGAATGAAGAGTATGAGAAAACGAACGAAAAAGGACCAAAATGGAAGAACATAAAACTTCGAGGACCAAAATGCAATTATTCAGAAGATGACCCGAATGATGAATCAAGCATGGAATTTAGCTAAGTAACACATTGTGATATCATGGGAAGTTAGAAGAAGAAGGAGAATGAATCAATGTCAAAAGGTGGATGAAACAAACTTGGGGACCAAAGTGAATCAAAGAGAAATAATTTCTACCATATGCAGTCACAGGTAGAAAGTCCATGCAGTCGCCCAAGCACCAACAGGAGATGAACAGTGAAAAAATTGTATAACCATGTTGTCGCATGGTTCATTTTGGGCGCGAATTTTCTAGTTTCCTTATTTGAATCAAACACTTATGGTGACACATCTAGAACTTCTTTATAACCTTAATCTCGTCCAAAAAGAGGGGCTACGCATTCTTTGAGAGAAAAAAACACATTGGAGAGCTAACAAGAAGGCGAGAACAAGGATTTCATTCAAGATTTCAAACCTAATTTCTAGTTTTTGGGTGATGTCTTCTCTTTACTATTTTTATTATTCTTTTATTTTATTCATGTTAGACTAGACTTTTTATGTACTAGGTGAACGATGAACCTCACAATATGATCTTTTAATTCTCTATTTTGCAATTTGATATTCAAACACGATTGATGGATGTTGAATGATTTATATACACTTTCTTACCTCCATAGTTAAATGCATATGATTATGTGAGATTGGGTGATCTATTTTATGCATTCGAAAGAAGAGAAATATATTCTACTAGGTATACATCATCGTAGGGTTCATATGGATAGAAATATACAGCTATACTTTACGTGAATTTCTAAGTGTTTACAAAATGTCATGCATTCTTGTATATTGCATTTGTCATAGAAATATAGTCAAATGGTATGCTAGAATATGTTCAATTCTACTTGAAAGAGATTGTTGGATAAGTTAAAAATATTGATTTTTCAACCAATTCATCGTGTTATCAAGTTGTGGAATGGGGGTTAAAAGTGAACTTTGTTTGGTGATTCGGGATCCTAGTATGTTTTTCATTCATCAATTTCATCAAACTTTTGCATTCAAGATTATTCTTCATTTATTTAGTAACTTTAGTTTAAATTGCATGTTAGTCATAGTTTAGTTATTAAAATTCAAATCTCTAACCATCTTAAGTTTAATAGATTCGGTTAAGGTTTTGATAATAGAAATCAAATCAAATCAATCCTCGTGGGACGATACTCGAAATTTTACAATTTTCACTTTATTACTTGTTAATGAACTATACACTAGCGGTGATTTACAAAGCGAACATATTTTCCTGAACAAGTTTTTGGTGCCGTTGCCGAAAATTGAATTTTAATTTGATTTGTGTTATTTAGACACTAATTCGAACTTATTTATTTTTATTTTAATTTACATTTTATTTTCTAGTTAAGTTTATTCACTTAGGTTGAGCTAAGTGCTACTATTTTTCGCTTCTTCAGGTCTTGCGTGTGAAGATTAGTTGGCGATAAATTATTTCCAATCGATTTGGAGATTGAATGGACTTTTCATTGAAGACAGAGGATAGTGAGTGCATCACATCAGGTCAATCAAGGACAGATACAAATAGCCGATCAACAACTGGAATAGAGAGTAAATCCTGTAGCTCCAGCCATTGCAGAAACACAAGATGATGGGAACGCTTTGCTTGGGGATTTTTTGTCACTGTTCGTCATTCAAAGACAATACAGTAATTTTCAGTTGAAGACAAATGTCATCCAACTCTTTCAGAATGGACATCAATTCTACGGAATGGCCAACGAGAATCCACACACACATGTATCTCGTTTCTTGGATATCCATGTGTCAACATTTCAAATACCAGTGGATATCAGAAGATTCAATCAGACTGAGGTTGTTTCCGCATACTCTTCGGGATAAAGCACTTGAGTGGCTTGATTCACTCCCAATGGCAAGTATAACTACTTGGGACGACTTGACTTATAAATTCTGCACCAAATTCTTCTCATCGGCTAAAGTGGCAAGACTAAGGCATGAAATATCAATATTCAGTCAAATTGAAGCTGAATCCTTTGATGAGACTTGGAACAGGTTCAAAAACATGATACGGAAGTGTCCTCAACATGAGTTCGAGAAGACAACATAAATCAGATTTTTCTACATGGAACTACTTCCAGCTTTCAGAAGCATGGTAGACTCATCATCAAATGGCTCATTGACCACAAGAACGATTGATGAAGCTTAGGAGTTGTTTGAGAGAATGGCTAATACTTCAGCCATGTGGTCTTCAAATCGAGGGGGCCCAAAGAAATCAGCTGGAGTCTACGAGGTAGATACCTATTCGACATTATCTGCAAAGATTGACTCCTTATTTCACAAGATAGAAGGCATAACACAGACCGTGGATTCGGTACAAGTGAGAAAACCAAATTGTGAAGAATATGGAGTAGATCATGGTACAGTTGAATGTCCTATCGTTACACAAAGGATGGAACATGTGGACTTTGCTCAATGGGGTCAACATCATCAAAATAATCCTCACTCTGAAACATACAATCCGGGATGGAGAAATCATCCAAACTTCTCTTGGGGTGGAAACCAGAATCACAATCAGAATCATAATCGGGCTCAAGGGCAGTTCCAGCAAGAGAAGAAACCTCATTTGGAAGATATGTTTGCAAAGTTCATGGAAACCACGAATCTGTTCATCAAAAAGACTGAAACAAACTTCCAAAATTAGGGCGCGACTCTTAAGAATCTGGAAACTCAAATGGGACAATTAGCTCTCTCTATGACAGGAAGAGCACCTGGTGCACTATCGAACAACACAGAAATAATTCATAGGGAGCATGTTCAAGCCATTACTACACCAAGTTGAGTTCAACTACCTGAGATACATGTTAAGAGGCCAGGTTCAAATAAAGAGCAAGTGGAGTCTTCTGAAGAAGAGACTGAGAAACAGGTTGATAACACCAAGAAGACACCAGTAAGAGAGAGTCTAGAGAAATCATAGTAAGAGCCAGATAAGTCGATAAATCCCTACGAGCCACACATTCCATTTCCAAAACGGCTGAGGAAGCATCAATGGGAGCAACAATACAAGAAATTCCTAGAAGTTTTCACGAAACTCCATATAAATATCCCATTTGTAGAAGCACTGTTCAAAATGCCTGGCTATGCCAAGTTCCTGAAAGATATTCTATCCAAGAAACAAAAGCTAGATGAACATGAGTCAGTGATACTAACAGATGAATGCAGTGTCGTGATTCAGAAAAACTCCCACCAAAACTGAAAGATCCAGAGAGTTTTACTATACCTTGCACTATTGGTGAATGCTACTTTGATAAAGCTCTTTGTGATCTTGATGATCTAATGTCTCTATCCGTTTTCAGGAAACTTGGACTAGACGAAGCCAAAGCAACTACGGTGATACTTCAGTTAGATGATCGATCATTTACACATTTGAGGGGGATAATTGATGA
The DNA here is from genome assembly GCA_035079005.1 of Fraxinus americana. Classification (NCBI taxonomy): domain Eukaryota; kingdom Viridiplantae; phylum Streptophyta; class Magnoliopsida; order Lamiales; family Oleaceae; genus Fraxinus; species Fraxinus americana. The sequence continues at coordinate 35,634,900 of CM068707.1, forward strand.
CGTGCTAGTTAAGGTGGACAAATTAATTTTTCCATCGGATTTCCTCATTTTGGATATGGAGGAAGACAATGATATCTCACTTATCTTAGGCAGGCCATTCCTAGCTACCAGTAGAGCTCTAATAGATGTTGAAAATGGTCACTTCAATTTGAGATTTGGCGAGGAGCAGATCATTTTTAGCGTCTTCAATGTTATGGATGATCATGTCAAGTCAGATAGTTGCTATCAAATTGATGTGGTAGAGGTGTTGTAGAAAATAATTGTGTTTTAAAACTTTTCAATTGCTATTGATGACCATAATGTGCATTTTCAACCCGAACAAAATCTTGAGAAGCAAGAAGGTTACATTGTTGAGTTGGAGGCAGTTGATGAGGGAAAAATAGATGACACGGATAAAGATAAGGCTAACGTTTGGAAGAACGCTGCAGTAAGAGAGAAAATGTCATTGAAGAAGCTAATCAGGACCTCCAAGGTTATATTCAACGTACCTTAAAGACTAACATGGTAGAGTCGAGCTATAAAATATAAACAGCACTGGATGTGAGATAGCCCATCGTTTCTACTCTTTTATTTATTTTACCTTAAGCATTCGATTGGTAATTTCTTCTTCAAGTTTTTTTTAATAAGATTACTTTTTTATCGTCTCTACAGGTAATAAAAGAGTCTATGCATGGTCCACACTTCTTTTTCCTCCACCATCTTCACATTCGCATCCCCATCGATCAGGGGAGTATTCCTCACCCTTCTTTATCTTCTGTGAATTTGTCCTTAACTTTATGCGCTGTTAAGTTTGTATTTTATTATTCTTTAAACATTGAGGACAATGTTCTATATACGTTTGAGGGTGAGAATATGTTAATATGTCATTTATCATGTTATTGCAGTTTTTGTTTTTGTGCGATTGTGCTGTGTGAAAAAAAAAATTGTTTCAGTTTTTCATTATTCTTAGATTTACACATTTCTAATAGTAGTTTAGAATTTTGGGTACTTGCGTAGGCTTGACAATTCTGCCAACCATGATGATTTCTATTGCGCTAGATGTGGACCATCAATGGTGAAAACTGTGCATCATTAAATTGATCAAAACATGTTTATGTGAAACTTGATTTACTTTGCGCACGACACTCATGTTTACGTATTGGGCTAATGAGTTGACTTATTACTTAGAAATAGGCGAACTTAGAAAATCCTGAAAAACTTTTCTTGTGCTAAACCATGACCAATTTTTAGAATAGTTTGGAGGTGATTGAACTATTGCAAGGGAACACAAGATGAATAGGGGTTCCGTGCATGATGTTATGTGTGAATTGTCTAAAACCAACGAAATGAAAATGAAGTGAAAGTTTCAAATTATGGTGTAGTTTTAGAAACTGGATGTCTAGAAGAAAAGAAGCATTGCACTAATAATTGAATAAACAAAAAAATCTGTTCGAGCTTGTATAACTTGAGCGATTAAACCTGTAAGGGTTTAAAACCTAGTGTCCTATGATCATCTGATTTGGGAGTCATCGGCCTAAATCTCGCTACAAAGGTTATATAGAAAGCAAATGAAAGATGTTATATAAAAGAAAAGAGAAAGAAAAAAAAAATGGTATCTATCTATTGATGAAGTACATACGTACTCTTGTGTATGAAATGCATTGATTAGCCCTAGACACTCGGTTGATAAGACTATATCTCTAATGCGAGGCAACTAGCTCAGTTTAATCTCAATGGTTGAAGAAATCAAAAATAGGAGAACCTCTGTTTATTAAAGTGTGAAATTGTGTTAGTTTAATTCATCCGAACTGAGATAGGGAAAGAAATAGATATAAATAAGTTCAGCTTTTGAACACACCCCGGGATAATTGAGTGAAAAGAATAAGTTTGGGGGAATGTGTATCTTTCGAGCGCTTCAAGGATCGAAATGGAAGAACCTTAGTTTAAATTGTATGTTAGTCACAGTTTAGTTATTAAAATTCAAATCTCCAACCATCTTGAGTTTAATAGATTTAGTTAAGATTTTAAAAATAGAAATCAAATCAAATCAATCATCGTGGGATGATACTCGAAATTTTACAATTTCCACTTTATTACTTGTTAACGAACCGTGTATTTGTCGTGATTTATAAAGTGAACATATTTTCGTAAACATGGATCCATTCCTAGATTTAGTTCTGCCTATACCAGCATAAGATATATCCAATTCTAATCCACTTCCATATGTTTCATCAATTATTCCAGCATTTTATTCGACAACACTTTGTTCTGCTTCTACTTCACCTTTTAAAAATAGTCCTAATACCCAGCACATGACTGAAAATATCCCAACAAATGACCTAATGGTTCGAAGGACCTCTAGAAATGTTAGACCACCTTCTTATCTATGTGACTATCACTGCAATTTACTCTATCATCATTCTCTTCCTTCTTCCAACACTCCATACCCTTTACAAAACTGTATTTCTTACACATCTCTTTCTTCTTTCCACTGCAACTATCTCCTCAATGTTTCTTCCAGTTTTGAGTCATATTTTTATCACCAAGCTGTTCACTATCCACATTGGAGAGAGGCTATGATACATGAGTTAAATGCTATGGAGTCAAATCACACTTGGTCTGTCCAACCTTTACCCAATGACAAACACTCAATTGGGTGTAAATGGATTTACAAAGTAAAATATAGAGCTGATGGTAGTATTGAACGCTATAAAGCACGCTTGGTAGCTAAGGGCTATACCTAAAAAGAAGGCCTAGATTTCCTTGAGACATTTTCACCTGTTGCAAAGCTACTTACGGTGAAAATGTTGCTTGCTCTGGCTGCTATAAAAGGTTGGCATCTCTTCCAACTAGATGTTAATAACACCGTTTTAAATGGTAATTTGTTTGAAGAAGTGTATATGGACCTTCCCTTGGGCTATGATGTACACGGGCAGGTCGCAAGTAAGGGGGAGAAATTAGTTTGCTGCTTGCACAAATCAATTTATGGCCTAAAGCAAGCTTTATGCCAATGGTTTTCTGAGTTCTCACAAGCCCTCATTCTGCATGGTTTCTCACAATCAAAATCAAATTACTCCTTTTTCACAAAAGGAGCAGGTTCTTCCTTTGTTGCTCTACCGGTATATGTAGATGACATCATCATTGCGGGTTCTGATTTGATTGTCATTGAAGAGATTAAGCAATTTCTGCATAGTCAATTTAAACCGAAGGATCTTGGTGTTTTGAAATACTTCCTTGGGTTGGAAATTGCAAGGTCTGCTCGAGGCCTATTTTTATCTCAACGCCATTATACCTTACAATTGTTGGAAGATTCAAGTTTCCTTGCTTGTAAACCTACTTTTTCGCCTATGGAATCAAAAGCAAAGCTCAGCTCTTTTGATGGTGAATTACTTCCGGATGCTTCTTCGTATAGACGCTTAATTGGTCGCCTGATCAACCTCACTGTGATACGGCCAGACATCACATTTGCTTTCCATAGACTTAGTCAACTTATTTATTCTCCTAGACAACCTCGTCTGGAGGCAGCACATCATCTTTTAAGATTGTTGAAAATATCCCCCGGACAAGGCTTATTTCTTTCTGCCTCTTCTGATCTCCAGATTCGTGCATTTTCGGATGCAGATTGGGGATCCTGTTTGGACACCCGAAAATCCATGACTGGATTTTGCATCTTCCTCGGTGATTCTCTGATTTCCTGGGACGTGTCACGATCTTCAGCAGAGGCTCAATATAAGGTACTTGCCTCTACAGCTAGTGAAATCGTTTGGCTACATCAATTGTTGACTGATTTTCACATTCAACAATCTGGACCAGCAGCTCTCTTTTGTGACAACCAGGCAGCCATAAACATTGCAAACAATCCCTCCTTCCATGAATGAACGAAACATATTGAAATAGATTGCCATTTTATCCGGGTTAAAGTGGCTAATGGTTTTATCAAACTCCTTCCCATTTGCACTCATCGTCAACTTGTAGACGTGTTCACCAAGGCACTGCCCTCACATCCTTACTACCCTTAGTGTCCAAGATGGCGGTTCTCGACATTGACCGGCCACCTTGAGGGGGAGTATTAGATAGCACTTGACAGCTGGATTGCCAGCTAACATTCTGTTATTTCTGTTAATCCTTCAACTGTAAAGCTAGGTTAGTTGTAGTCTATTTAAGTAGAAGATTAGCTATTATATAGTCAAGTTTTTCATTCTTCAGTTGAATAAAACTCTTTTCCCGCTCTTCCTTCATTTCCGCTCTCTAGATTCAACTAGTGTGTCACCCGTGCGATGCACGGATATTGTACTAAAAAAATAAATTTATAAACGCTGAGATTAAATATTTCATTTGACTTAAAAAAGATTATTGAGGTTGTTATAAAAGTATATGAAATAAGTATCATATATGCGTTACAATTGTCATAAAAAAATTAAACCGATATTCCAACTACTACAAATTTTGGAAAAGTTCATTGAAAACACATTTGTCGTTGAATTGCTTGATAATTTACAAAGTACTAATTTAATTTTTTATTCTTATTATTTTTTTTCCTTTACTAATATTCATCTTCAAATTTTAAAACAAACATATAGACATTTTCTTCCATGGCTTATAGTAGCAAATTTATAATTTTCAGGAAATTATACCTCTTGACGAAAAGAATACAAATTATACCTTAGAAATTTATTTTATGCCATATTTATAATTCTTTTCTCACTTTCATATCCTAAATTTCAATCTGCAATTAACATGTTGCATTAGATATGTTAATACCAGATCCACATGTAAAGTTTGGAATGGGATAGGAAAACTTACTTCACTGTCACGCGAAATGAACTCCAAGCTATATGTTTCATTCGGATTTGTGATCTTTGGCAGCTCGTAAACACGGATAACACGCACTTTTAGCGCCCAATTAGTCTTCGTGACGTTGATATCTCGCACAAGATCAAATATCGGTTCCATATGCACTTAACTATTTTCGACGTGGTAGAAAGTGAAAAAAAGTTAAAATCGTGAAACAAAAAAAAAATATGGTCATTAACAGATGTATTCGAAATAGAATTGCTAGAATGTCACCCGGACCGCGACTTGAACGATATACTCACAAAAATGTTGCACCCGCAAAAATAATTCTCCCGAGACGAATAGAAAACGAAGTCTTCAAATTTCTTGTAAATGTGCTTGCATAAATCAAATTTGAAGTCTTGTTTACACTGCTAAAATGATGAGCAATGAGGTAGAATGATGGATTTTGAAGTAAAATATTGACAAAATTGTAGTATTTCAAAATGGTTGCACGTCCCTACTCGGAAAACGAACAGTCACTCTGCCTCTTTATGTGCAAATCAAATTTAAAGGAAAAATAGAAATAATTAATACAGAACAACTTTTGTAACATTGGTTTACCTCATTTTACTATTAATAATTATTAATTACTTGGGCATCTAAATATCTACTGGGTTTCATAATTCAGAATTTTAATCCATGATTTGAGCTAACCATGGCTAACGGCCTTTGTTCAGTAATTTATATTTACTTGCACCATATTAACGTGGTATTTAACATGGCACACATTTCACGAATACTGTTATAATAATAATAATAATAATAATAATAATAATAATAATAATAATAATAATAATAATAATAATAAAATCAAACATTAATTAAGTTTCAAAACCATAATAATAATGTAATTAGCACACACAAAACAACTTAAACGTTTAAAATGATAATAATCCAAAGAAGTTTACATATAAAATGCAGGTTATAGTGACTTTTCGGTTTTCGAACATTTTTTTTAAAAAAAAGAATGATTTAATGAACACAAAACTCAACAAATGAAATTATTACTATCAATAAAAGCATGCTGTAATGTTTGACTAATGGGTAGACGGACTTTAATTAGAATTCTATAAGAGGAAAGTACATTTTGGCGGGAAATTTTTTTTGACGGCACTTCTGTTTTTATATATATATATAGATAAGAATCCATAAGCCATACAATTCATATGTACTACAAATTGCAAATGCAAACATGGACTAGTTAAAAAGGCCATGATTTGTGAATTTTAAGATTATATAAAAACTAAGCTCATTTCAACATCATAAAAATTCAACATCCTTTCTCATCAGGACATGCCCGACAACTGACACGTTATCTTATGAGATTGTATATCGGATGAAGCTCCAGAGATGGAATACTAAATCTGTGTTGACTGATTTACCATTTGACAATACTCTGGTTATTTATCCTTGATTACACAAATAGTTATGACTTAAATCAGAGAATCACTACTAAAAACAAATGAGAGTTAGGCCATCATCTTTGCTTAAGTTTCCAGGACCCAAACTCTTGAGAATTGCCATGAATAATTCCCTAAAGCCTTTGTAGTAAGCCAAATTAGTAGAACCTGAATTTCTTCTTACCATAAATTGACCAGCAAAATGAGCAAACTACTTCAAGTTGGTTTTAGATTATAGATCAGAAATCAACTCACTGATGCATTTAAAGCGGACTATTGCAAATATCTATAATCAGAATTTTGGATTATGTGATCTATAATGAATAGGTCAGCTCATGCTTTTTCATGTTATAGACTATTGATGGCATGTTATCCAACATCTGCTCTTGGCATGTAATAAGACAGTTTAGCTCAAATTTTAAGCATTGCACCGAACAACCTCGCCAATTCATTTGCAATACTCATTCTCTACTACAAGTTCACATACTCGTAAGCTAATAACTTTCAGCAACTTAAAAAACTTGTTAAAAATGCGTGAGGAATTCCATAAACATCAAATGAATTGGTGTTTATACTTGATGTAAAACATGCTTGCATGCTTCTAACGGAAATTCAAATTGTAAAACTTACTTGAAACCACTAAAACAAGGTTGAATCACTTGCCTTTTGTTTGCATGTCTCCTACACTGCTTTGTACTCACTCATTGGTCGAAAATTCGATCACAAAGGAAGGAATTTGATAGCCACAATCCAAGAACCAATTTTAGAGATGATATACTTCAAAAAAAGCCACCACCCACATGTATTTTTCTCTCTTGATTTTCATACGAATTTGTGTATGCATATATTTTCTTTTTGTGGTGGAAGTTGTACATGAGAGTTGTGGGTTGTGAGGAGTTGAGTTTCAAATTCAATTTTCTCAACTTCCTCAACTTCTCCCTCCAATAACACTCTCATATCATCCAGGTCGGGTCGGGTCGGGTCACATGGGCGACCCATTTTCTTCCAACACTACAAAATAAATGTACTCATTGACACACATTTACGAAAACTTGGCGAACAACATACATGAATATTTGCTACTTAGGAAAATTTTAATTCACCCACTATTCAATTATCAATACAGCCAAAATCTGAATTAGATCAAAACAAATTAGCCAAAACTACCATAGTTTTCATAAATGCAAACGAAACTTCAGCGAACACTTAAACATGGCCGCAAAGAAATCCATAAAACCGCACAAACAAATTTAACAACCCAATATAAAAAAAAAAAGAAGAAGCAAACTTTATGTCAAAAATTTACCTCCAGCAAATAGCAATCCCTCCACCTTTGAAGTTCTTCTCCTAGACAGCAGGACACGACCAGAATTTCTGACTCCTTCACTTTTTATTCATATACCCCTTCCCATGTATCTTCTTTAAATACATTTTTTTCTCTTTTATTTTCAATTACAAATTCTTCAATAAAATAATATTGCACGTAAATCTAATTATTATTATTTATTTTTTAACCACACATTCTTTATGGAAATATTATTTCAGAATGTATTTTGAAAAAAATACGACTAAAAAAGGATCATAATGTTGTACACTTTTAACTTAGAAACACAATATAAATGAAGTGAATGGTTTCTGATTTTGGTTAGGGGTGGCAATTAAAGGCAACTCATCTTGTAAACACGAAGGCTAAGATCATCTTCAATTGAGTTTGGATTGTACTAAAAAGTTCGCTATATTGTGACAATGAAAAAAGTAAGTATATAGGGTGTGCTAAATACTTGATTTTTATAATTTATTTCAATCGAAAAGTGTGCTAGACATAATCCACCATTTAATTTTTTATATTTTATCCTCACATTCTTTATATGTCTCTTATGTGTGAGTTTATTAATTTTTTATGTGGGCCTACATATGTAATTAATTATATATAAGACTATTTTAAAAGAGGAATGCAACATGTATAACACTTGGTTACAACATTGGATGACAATCTCTCACAAGGGGGGTGGGGCTGGCGACTTGTGAGAGATTGTCATCCAATGTTGTAACTAAGTATTGTACAATGAGAATTATTCATTTTAAATTTAAGCCCAATTAAAATGATCTAGTAAAAAAATAAATTGTTTGGTTTTGGTATCTAAATAAAGTGTGAGTCAGATTGTATGTGTAGAGATCGGATCCATTATGGTTATATTAGACAGTTGGTCAAATACATATGGAAACTATAAATAGGGTTATGGTCCCCAATTCATATGTGATTCTTATTTTTTATGTCATCCCATCAATACAAAAATATAAAAGAAAACATATTGAAGATGAAGATAAAAAATCTATAATCAAGAACAATTATTGAAGAATTCAAGAATCCATAATCAAGAATCAAATTGAAGAACGAGATAATCAAGATTATGGAGTAAGAAGCCAATATTAAGAACTCAAGAATTAAAGGAGCCCATAATCGAAATTCAAGATTCAATATTAGGAATTTTTCCCAATAAATTAAGGTATGTCGAGCATTTAATAATTTACTTGGTGATTTGACATGGTTGATCTTGACAATTAAGTAATTAGGTTTTCAATGTCACGAGGTTTAAAGTTTCATAAAATTATAACAAGTGGTATTAGAGCCAACTCCATGTTAAACCATTGAGATTAAAGGAATAATTTAAGGGTTAAAATTCATGCTTTGGATTTTTTGATTTTGGAATGTTAATTTTAGAAATTTTGGATTTTAGGCATGTTGTTGAATTTTATAAATTTTGGATTTTGGGAAAGTTTTAACTAAAATTGATTGTTGAATTAAGCTTTTTGTGTATCTATTATGGCAGTGTAATTGAATGAATAAAAAAAAGTGTTAGAATTAATTATGATAAGTTTCCTTTTGACACATTGATTGACCGAATGTGTGGCCACACAAATTCTTATTAATAAACATTAAATTCATCCTTCAATTACGTGGCTTTGGGCAGTGTTGATTAATTTTTTTTTAATGAGAAGGGAAACAAGATTTATAGTTGCGGCGGTTGTCGACGCAATTGTTGTTTGGCGCTGCGATGCAGAATTGCTGATTATTTTATTTTATTTTTATTTTTATTTTTTTGTGAAAAAAAGAAAGAAAAATTAATAATAAAATAAATAAAAACTAAGAGGGCAATCAAATTTTAAATCATGGAACTAAAATTTATTTCAAATTACTTATTTTTTAAAATAGATTAATTGAAACAACATGTTATCAAAGTAACATCTTTTGCCTAAATTAATTTATTTGGAATAATAGGAAGGTTGTGTGTACGTAATTCATGAGGATATTCACTTGCCCAAAGGAAGGTCAATATTTGACCAAATTATTTACACACATGTGGTGATAAATATGGGACAATTGTAAAATTTTTCATTATGTGAACATTGAATCGGTTCAAAGATAGACTTGATTTTTTACTAGATTTATTGTCAATATTTAATTACTACACTAAAAATGCCATTTACAAGTTGATATTTCTGTCTAAAAACTAAATATCAATGCTGTGCTCGGTCTCTTATGATGAGGTTCACCATAAATTATTGATTGTCCAATATAGATTTTCATGTGAACGTGTTAATTAGGTTTAAGTTTTCTATTTAGTTAATCGATTGACTTCTGCAATATTTGTCGACATCAATTTTATTCATGTACTTGAACCAAAGTTTAAGGGCTGGAAAGAGAACGTTTGTATCAATCTTGGCGACATGTATCTAGACCTTGCATTAAAGACTGAACAATCCACTATTCTTACAGATAAGAGTTTCACTATTTAAAAATGAGACTTGAATAAATAGGATCGTTTAAACCGCATGAGTCTTTTGATCATGAAGCGTGGAATTTCAGTAACATTTAGGGGCGCTAATGTAACTACTGTCAAGGAATTTATTAAAGAAATTGAAAAAAAGGCTTTCTAAGAGGCGATAAGGCCGAAACTAATACGCTTCTGGCGAACTTGATTTCACTAAAATATAAGGCTAAAGAAAATAAATGGGAGTGCATCATGAAAATATCTCATCTTGGTTCAAAATCAAAGGCATTAAAGTTTGAGTTGTTTGATAATTTGGTCGTGCATTTAGTTTTGATTTCTATTCTTGCACAATTTAGTCAATTTGAGGTCGTTCCAATTGTCAAAAGGGGAAGTAGACCTTGATGAGCTCATTTCATATTCTGTGCAAGAAGAAGAAAGTCTAAAGCAAGAGAGACCTAGAAGTACTCACTTGAAAAATACCTATAAGGACATTTAAAGGATAAGGAAGTTGCATTTAGTTCAGTTCAAAAGGAATAGTAAAAGCCTAAAAATGATTAATCATCTGGCTATTTCTTTTGTGAAAATCTGGAACACATAAAAAAAGACCGTACTAAATACCCCGCTTAGCGTGTAAAGAAAAATACACTTCTCACTTTGATTTATTTTGAAGCTAATTTAGTTTCAATACCAAGACACATTTGGTGGATAAATTCTGGCGCCACTACTCACATAAATGTGTCTATGCGGGGTTGTATGAACAACTAAAAGTCAATTGATGCTTAAAAATTAATCTATGTAGGGCGATGTCAAATCAGTCAATGTTGAGCCTATATGAACCTTAGGTATCATTAAAGATTGATAATTATTTGAATTTAAAAGGGACATTTCTGGTATCATCTTTTAGACAAAATTTGGTTTATATTTATACATTGGACAATCCGGTTACTCTTGTTCAATTGGAAATAGCCATTTTGATCTTTTACTTAATTCAAATATTGTGGGTAGCAGTTCTTTATCTAGTTAAGATAACCTATATTTGCTTAATACAATTATCTCTTATAAAGAAACATTACATGTGAATTCACATGGTATTAAACATAAATTAATCAATGAGATTTTTTCTTCGTTATGACATAAGCGATTAGGTAACTTCTCTCAAAAGAGAATGAAAATTCTTATGTCAGAAGGAATTCTTGATTCCTTAATTTTTCAGATTTAAGTGTTTATGTTAATTACATTAAGGAAAAACAAATAAACATAAGAAGATATGTGCCAATATGATTTCAAACAAGAACTAATTTATATGGATATCTGTGGGCCATTCACTTTGGCTTCTTGGAATGGTCAACAGTAATTTAGTATGTTCATAAACAAATTTTTCTCACTATGGCTACCTATATCTCATCTTTGAGAAATCTCAAACACTGGACATGTTCAAGGCATACAAGGTTGAAAAAAAAAAAACCCTGTAAAAGAATTTAACAAGTTGATCTTACCATAATGGTGAATACTATGACATACATGACGGATTAGGACAATAAGATCCAGGGTCTTTTGCTAAATTCTTAGAGGAATGTGGAATCGTCTCATGGTACATTAGAATCTCTCTAGGTAGAAGTACTAAAGACTGCAACTTTAATTCTCAACAAAGTTCCAAATAAAGTAATTGTTAAGGGGTAACAAATTTTGTAAAAGATCTCACTATTAGGTCAATTTTCAAAATGAAAAATGTCTGATTCCTTGAGGATGTATAGTCTGTTCTTTGTGGGGGAGGGGAGCGATAAGGTTAAGGAGTTTGTCTTGGAGGAAAAATATGTATATATTTCATCTGTTGTAATTGATAATGATTAAGATCATGAACAAATTATTGCTCTAGATCTTGTTCAAGAAACAATTTTGGATCAGGAATATATTACAAAATCCCCTATATACAATCAAAAGATTTTTTCAGAAAAACAAACTCAACAACCTCAAGAACAAACGCCATTAAGGAAATCCACTATGAAAATGAGAACGGCAATTCCAAATGTCTTTATAGAATTTCGCCAAGAAAATAAGGATATCATACAATGATGGAAGAAGAACTGATCAATCAACTTTTATCAAACCATGGAAATGAATAATTATTATGAGTAGATTGATATCGTGCAGAAAGAGATAAATTTGACATGTGAGCTTACATATGTAATTAATTGTGTATAAAGCTATCTTAAAGTTGAGCCCAATTAAAGTGATCTAATAAAAAATTAAATTGTTGGGCTTATGACATCTAAATAAAGTATGAGCCAGATTATATGTGTGGAAATCTGATCTATTATAGTTGTATTTAACGATGAGTTAAATACATATGGAACTATAAATCGGGTTATGATCTTCAATTCATATGCGATTCTAATTTTTTGTGTTATCTCATCAATGCAAATATATTGAAGAGGAAGATCGAAAACCCACAATCAAGAACAATGATCGAGAATTCAAGAATCCATAATCATGAATCAAATTTAAGAACAAAACAATCAAGATTCTGGAGAAAGAAGCCAATATCAAGAACTCTAGAACCAAATGAGCAAATAATTAAGATTCAAGATCCAGTATTAATAAAAATATTCTCAATGAATTAAGGTATGTTCTGCATTTAATAATTTTTTTTTGGTGAGTTGACATGAAAGATCTTGACAATTAAGTAAATAGGTTTTCAATTTCACGAGGTTTAAAGTTTCATAAAATTATAACATCTTATACATATGGTCAATTTTCCCAATCCACAATCTATTGGAGATGCTGTTATCTCCATCCCTATTTTGCATGCCAAATAACCACCCAATTGTTGTACTGGAGATGTTATAATCTTCCATCGATAGTCACATTGTCGACAACGGAAGTTGAATATATCACACCAACAGAAGAACTAAAAGAAGCTATTTGGTTCAAAGGACTTGTAAGTGAGTTAGAAGTTCAAGAAGTACATGCCACTATTTGGTGTGATAGTTAAGTACTATCAAAGTATAATTTATCTATCAAAGAGCCAAAATACATAATAAAGAACGAAAAATTGCATGATAAAACTAAGAGTCTGTTTCAGCTTCATTTTTTGCTTAAAATACATTTTGGAATATTATTTTGATGGAGAATATATGGTTAAAAAATAAGAAATTTTTTGGACTTGCGTGTAATAATATTTATCAAAGGACGTGTGCTTGAAAATAAGAGAATAAAAAATGTATTTTGAAAATCATGGGCTCAAACAAGGGCGATTGATGTAAGGTTACATTTTATCTGAGATATTGTAGCTCAAGGTATTGTTGAATTAAAAAAGTATCCAAGAAAGACAATCCAACAAATAACCAAAACACCCTAACCAAGACACAGCTTGGTGCCAAAATCAAGCATTGCTGAATTTGGTGAATGGCAACGATATTGAGCAGCCTTATTGATGGGCCAATAAAGGTGTTTGGAAGAACACTTATTTGGATTTCACTTTAGGATAATTTTTGAGAGATTGAACATCTTAAAAAGGATCTCATATTATATAATCTCTAAATTGACTTGTTATAAAAAACAAGAGAGAACCTGTATTTATAATGTTGATCCCAAAAAATGGTCCTATGGCGTGGCTAACAAAAAATTAGAAACTTAAGTCCTTGTGCACCAAATCGCAATATGCTCGCATCCAACTACCAGCTATAGTGGTGAATCGACACAGGGAATGGTTTATAACATTTTGTAGGTTGTTATTTTAGGTTGTATGGCGCGTAAAAAGGGGGTCGGCCTTCGGGTGTGATGGAGAGAATCAAAGTTTACTTCTCATGTGTAAATTCGCATTGTCCCTTTAACGTATGGAGTGTAGGTTTTTTATATATCATGTTGGTTGAATGGGGTCCGTTCGATGGTAAATGATCTAATGGTTCTTATTAGAGCCAATCAATCAATCTATCCATTAATCCTTAGACCCCTTTATATTTTCCTCTGACACAAGATTCGACAGTGTAGATGTATAGGGACGACATCGGTAGTATGTTGTCTTGTCAATCGCATCCTTAGGTCCGTCGTTAGTTGACTTATTGACTCGCCAATGATGAATCTATGGTGGAGGCCTCTGTTAGCAGAGGGCCAGATGAGCAACTCTGAGTTGGGTTTGCTTCGGTGTACATAGTATCGAGTCACCCACTGTCCACATGGCATATTTATTTTACAATCGTTTACATAAGTAATATTAGTCCCCGAAGTCCGGTATGATTATTTATATTATGCATGGACTTGTGGGGTTCGTCATGTAACTGCTAGGATTGGTAACGAGGCTTTCTTGACCTGGTTCGGGTGTGTGGAGTGGGATGACCCTTGAAGTGGACGAGCAGTGTGAAGATAGGGCCTCATTGTAAGGATGAGCCACGTGAAGGTAGAGCCTCCTTGTAGGGATGAACCGCGTGAAGGTGGTGCCTCCTTGCAAGGATGAGCTGAATGAAGATAGAGCTTCCTTGTAAGGATGAACCTAATTATAAGATGACTTGGTGGGTGCTGGTTTCTGATGAGTGACAACTGTATATTCTTAGTCATTCCCTAGACTCGAGTGGTGTTAGCGTAATGATGATGATATTTTGCCCCCATTCAGATACATGCAAATTTCACACGCGTGTGTTGCACGAATTCATCTGGACCCTTGATTCAAACCCAAATGAGTGCCTTTTTGGCTTCTACGTAGATGGTGAGGCTGCAGATGGAGGGCTTGGATTAAGCCAGGAAAGCATCCAAAGATGGGGGTTTATTTGCTAAGCCTATATAAAGAGTTGATAACCCACTTTTCATCTTTTTCACTTTCTGAGATTTCGTGAAACCAAGTGTTGAAGCTTCATTCCCTCCGAACTTGCAGCTTTTGCGATTATTGGCGATTTTTTGTTTTTCCTTTACCTCGAGACCACCAGGATTTGGGTTTTTTAGAACTTGTGTAAGTATCTTTTTATATCGAGTTGTTTTTATTCTCTCTTAATTTAATTGGCGTCTTCGTCTAAAAAGGGTATGGTGAGGGGTCCTCCAAGATGGAGATTGCCCTAATTTGTGTGGAGGTTGGAATTCCTCCGGTGATTCCTACCGGAAGGATCATAGAGGCTATAGGGGGTTCCCATAGTTCTAAGGCGATGCGTGAGGATCCTGTTGACCGTAGCATTAGGTGGGGGGCCTCTCTATGGCCTACTGACATAAAGGAGGACGAACTGGAGAAGTTTAGGGAAACATATAGAATACTTGATGACATAGAGATGCTTTTGCTGACCCAGGAAGAGAGAGCCTGTTTTCCCAGGGAAGGGTGCGTGGTGGTAAGTGCAATGCCAGGGGGATGAGGTTATCCTTACACCCATTTTTTAGATTTGTCCTTAGGTAGAATAAATTAGCCCCCACCCAGTTAGTACCCAACGCATGGAGCCAGTTAGCAGGAGCTTTCCTTCTCTGGAAGGAGGTCACGCTTGGCGAGGATATGCCCTCACATGTTTTTCAGACCCTCTTTCAGTCTCGAGTTTTTAATAGGGATAGCGATTGTGAGGGGTGGTATTGCATGAACCCCTGAGGCTTACATTTCTCCTTTGTTTGGGGGACCTCTACCTCCATAAAAAACTAAAAGTCTTCTTGGTTTTGGGTTAGGGGTCATTGGCAGACCGTCGAATGGGATGTGGTCCCGGAGATAACTGTGCCGACCTAGTACCACGAGTACAGAGAGTCGAGCCTCCATCTATTTATCCTTTCTTACATATTGGTTCCTAGTTTATCCATTATTAAATTGGTGTGGTGTTTTCTTGCAGCCGCTGTAGATCGATTTCGACTTGAACCGTCCGAGTGGGTTACGGTAAGGGTGATTTACGCTTTACCTGCCGAAAAGAGGTATTTCAAGAATGTCATCGCCAAGCGGACCTTATTTGTCATCCATTTCCTGATGGCTTCCAAAGGTAATATCGGTTCGGTTGATAATTGTGATCCTTTGTAGTGGTTGTTTTTCATTTATCCCTTATTTGTAGGTCAACACGAGTGGATAAAGACCAACATGTTCCAACTGTGGAGCTTGGGAGAGACTCAGGGAAAGAAATCCCTAAGTAGTAGCTTTACTACTTACAAAAATCAGAGAGACGAGCTAGCCCCTTTTTCTAGGGTGAACCCCCCACCTCTTACGTCAAAGATGGGAGAGAAGGATGAGAAAGATGAGGGTAGGGCCTCTGAAGACAAACCTTTAAAAAGGAAACTCGTCTTGTCAAAAAATGTCGGGCCGTCTCCTCTACCCAAACACCAAACTACACTAGGAGAATCCTTGAGGCGTCCTATCCTTGCTGAGCTCATCTCAACCCTAAGAATGGCCGAGGCTAAAGAGTCAATAGACGAAAGGGATAGCCTATTGAGGAGGAAGAAGAAAGGAGTCGAAACAAGCGTCCTTCGTGAGAACAAAGCCCAAAACTTCTTGGGTGGGCGATCGAATGAGATCCCTCCTGCAGTAATGGAGATGCTTCCTGTCGAGGCCCAGGGGGTAATAATTCTTAGTCACAAGTACTGGACCGACAAGTACTCTTCACACGCTAAGACTTGTGATGTAACCGACCTGATGGAGGCAGGGCTTGCCATGCAGGCCAGTTCCCAGAATTTCTTCATCCACGCCCAAATAGAAGCGAGGTGGATGTAAGGGGTTGTCTAAGATTATCTCAACCGGGCTCAAAACGCTGAGGTTTCCACTATCAAGGCTAATGTTGAAGCTGCCACTGCCACCAAGGCTGCTGAGGTCGCTAAGTTGAAATGTGCTGAGGCCCTGTCCAAGATAGAGGCTCTCTTTAAGGAGAATGAGGGGCTGAAAGATGAGGGTCATCTCTGCAAGGCCGAGGTGAATGCTTTGACTAAGCGGGTGGAGAATTCTAACAACCTTCAGAGGATTGCCTCAACGACACTAGAGGTGGCCAACAAAGAGAAGTGAGAACTGAGGGCCCGCGTTGCTGAGCTTACTGCCGAGGCCTCAACTTTTAAAGAGCAACTGAAGAAGGCGGGGGAGGTGGTGGTGCATGACTATATGGCCCATTTCCACGAAATGGTAGATTATAAGGGGATGGAAATTCACTGGAAGAAGGTCGCCTATGCTGAGGTCATCGGAAGGCTGGCCGAATTGCATCCTCAGCTGGACGTGGCTACATTGAGAGGAGAATTCTTATCTATCGAGCCGTCTACCCCGCTCGTGAACAGTGACGAGCCGAGCGGGCTCGGCTCGTCTAGCCCATGAGCCCTCTCGGCTCGTGCTCGGGCTCGTTTTTTTACAAGCCCGAGCGGCTCGTGGGCGTGAACAGTACGAGCCCACCCAAGTAAAAAAAAAAAATAAATAAAAATAAAATTAAAAAGTGACCAGAACGGTCACTGAACCAGTGACCGTTCTGGTCACACAAGTGACCAGAACGGTCACTGGTTCAGTGACCGTTTGGTCACTGTTTTTGAAAAAATTTTTTTTTTTTTTTTTCTCTACTTTTCTCCAATTCTTCTCCTATAAATACCCAACCCATTACAACATTTTTTTCCCACCAAACTTTCATTCTATACTCTCTACTCTACAATTTACAATTTACAAATCATTATCAACAATTCTATAATTATCTTCTACATTTTTTTACATTAATATTATCTTCATTTTACAAATTCACATTTCTACATTTCTACATTCTATTTCAACAATTCACAAATGGATCCACGAGCATTTGTTGAAAACTTGTTTGGTATGGAAGGTGAAACACCTGCCCAAAATCAATTTGGGAATGAATTTGCCGGTCTCAACCAACTACCAATTCCAGAAGACATTGACGATTTCGACGTTCGTGAAGGCGATGCCGATCCGATTGATTTGGATGACGTTGATGTTGATTCCAGTGTTCCTATTGATTTGGAACAAGATGAAGAACCATCACTAAATATTCCCGATGCAAGAGGGAAGAGAAAGGGGAAGAAGCAGGCAAAATGTTGGGACAATTTCAAATTGGTGAACACTGGTCGTGTGATCGATGGAGTTCCAGAAAATAAAGCAGTATGTAAATACTATCAACAACGACTGGCATGGCAAAAAAAAATTGGAACCATTCACCTCAACTGTCATTACAAAGCATGTGCGGCCAAACATGGGCTTCTTGAACGTGGACAAACACAACTACAGTTTGGTACTAGTAGAGACGGTGCTACTACTTCGCCACTTTCTACGTGGATGTATTCGGAGGAGGAAGCACGAAAGGGAATGGTGAAGTTCGTTTGCCGCGCGTGAGCCGCCACTAGCAATAGTGGACAACGAACATTTCGTAAACTACGTCAAACAATATCTTCAACCAAGGTACGTTGGGGTAAGTCGAAATACTCTTCGTTCTAATACAATTGAATATTTTCTTAATGCAAAGCGATTATTGATTGGGGATTTAGAAAAATACGGGGGTGTCATATCTTTAACTTCGGATTTATGGGAAGGGATTAATAAGAGAGGTTATATAGCTGCAACTGCACACTATATAGACCCACTTTGGGTTATGCATAAAAAAATTATTGCTTTTAAAATAATTGAGTATCCTCATAATGCTAACACTATATATAATGCAATTATGTTAATAATTAAAGAATATAAATGCGAGTAAAATTGCGTTCTTTTACTTTTGACAATGCTTCAGAAATAAAGTAGTTATCGATAAATTGCATAGAGTACTTCAACCCGATTTTGGTGGTTATTTATTCCATATTCGATGTGTGTGCCATATTTTTAATTTAATTGTACAAGACGGTTTAAAACATGTGAAGGACGAAATTAGTCGAATTAGGAATGCACTTACGTATATCACGATTACACCTAGTAGAAAACAAGCATTTGAAGAATTTTGTGAACAAGCTGGGAACTCTAATACAAAAACTTTTATTACTGACGTAGGTCATAGGTGGAATTCAACTTACTTATTATTAAAATCATGTGAAGGTTTTGAACCGTTTATCACTGAAATTTATAACAATAGGCATATTAGAGACGACGACGATGATATCTTAAATGAATCCGATTGGAATATGGTATTTAAAATTAAGAAATTTTTGGAAAGTTTTTATACGTCTACGAATATATTGTCTGGTGTTTATTATCCAATCAGTTGCATGGTTCTTGAACGTCTTTATATAACTGTTAGGGCTTTTAATAGATATCAAAATGACCCTGATTTGCATGCGGTTATATATGCTATGGAATTAAAATTTAGAAAATATTGGGAAGAATTACCTATGTTATTTCCTTTAGCATGCGTCATGGACCCTCGATATAATTTATCGGGTACTAAATTTATAATTGACCAAATTTCAAATGCTTTAACTTTTAATATGCCTATTACTTATAGGAATTTGGAACAAACGTTAACTGAGATGTATGAATTATATGCTTCAAGAATAGGTACACAAGTTACTCGTGTACCTACTCCTACTCCCACTAATATAAACGATGACGACGCTGAAGTAATTAATTTATTAGAAAACATAGACTCAATTAGATATGATTCAACTGCATATGCATATGGTTCCTCTAGTAGTAGTAGTATGTCTTCCAATTCATGTACTCAAACTTCGAGTAGTAGTCAAAATGCGTTGCCATCTGAATTAATTGATTACTTTCGTTATACTATGCCTAGTAACAAATCAGTTAAGAAAAGTTCAGAAGATGTAATCGAATTCTGGCGAAATAATGAACGTCGATGGCCAATTGTTTCTGCAATTGCAAAAGATCTACTAACACCTCCGGTTAGCACTGTAGCTTCGGAGTCTGCTTTTAGTGCAGGGAAGAGGTTCTCTCTGAAATTCGAAGTCGACTAAAAGAAGATATTTTGGAAGCGTTAATGTGCGTGAAGGATTGGGAAGACGCTAATTATCGAATTCAACATAAATATGCCGAAATTGCATGTAATCAAGTAAGTGATATTTAATTTCAATACATTCATTACAAAATTTTATTTTCATACATTTATAATTTTTTTAAAAAAATTGTACACATAAAAACTTTTTCGTGTACAATTTTAACTCCGCCTACACGAAATTGAAGTAGCCGGTCCCAAGCCCTGATAAAGGAGGAGGGTTTATCTTTTTTTTTTTTTTTAAATAAATGTATATTTACTATTTTAAAAATTATAAATGTTTTGACGAGCCCCGATAAATGTTTTGGAAAATATATATTTAAAAAAAATAGAAAAAATAGACTTGTAGTAGTAGCGTTATTTATTTAAAAAAAAAAAAAGGCGAGCCGGCGAGCAGAGCTTAAGCTCGGCTCGCCGAGCCACCCGCCTTGGGCGAGCTCGGGCGCGAGCCGAGCTCGCCCTAACGGCAACGAGCCGAGCTCGCGCTCGGCTCGTTGCCGACGAGCCACGAGCTCGGCTCGTGCAAACACGAGCCGAGCTCGTTTGTCAATGGGCCGAGCCGGCTCGGCTCGGCCCATTGCCACCACTACAAAGAGGTAGAGAGCCCTATAGAGGTGGTGGACATGTTTGAAGAGCCTCAGCAGAACGCCATTGTTCCTTAGGAGAGGTCCCCTCCTTTTCCTTTTGTAATGGGTCCCTCTCAACGAGCTTATCTTAGTTATAAATAAACTTTTCCAATCTACTTTGATGATTCATTGACTTGTTGCTTTCGCATTCATGATAGATAGTATATACGAGTATTAATTTTAACTAACAATTTCATCGCGAATGGGCTAGTCATGGTTCAACTGTCATCGATGCTTTAGTTAGCCACATTTGAACAATCACTTATAAGTTTGTCATAAATTAACCATTGAGGGAGATGCGTATGAGCTCGTCATACTTAATAATAATTTATGAACTTGTAATAATTGAATAATTTGATGGAGATATGGGCTCGCCATATATTAACCATTGAGGGAGATGCGTATGAGCTCGTCATACTTAATAATAATTTATGAACTTGTCATAATTGAATAATTTGATGGAGATACGGGCTCGCCATATATTAACCGTTGAGAGAGATGTGTATGAGCTCGTCATACTTAATAATAATTTATGAACTTGTCATAACTGAATATGGGCTCGCCATATATTAACCATTGAGGGAGATGCGTATGAGCTCGTCATACTTAATCATAATTTATGAACTTGTCATAATTGAATAATTTGATGGAGATATGCGCTCGCCATATATTAACAATTGAGGGAGATGCGTATGAGCTCGTCATACTTAATAATAATTTATGAACTTGTCATAATTGAATATGGGCTCGCCATATATTAACCGTTGAGGGAGATGCGTATGAGCTCGTCATGCTTAATAATAATTTGTGAACTTGTCATAATTGAATAATTTGATGGAGATAGGGCTCGCCATATATTAACCATTGAGGGAGATGTGTATGAGCTCATCATACTTAATAATAATTTATAAACTTGTCATAATTGAATAATTTGATGGAGATATGAGCTCACATATGTTAACCATTGAGGGAGATGCGTATGAGCTTGTTATACTTAATAATAATTTATGAACTTGTCATAATTGAATAATTTGATGGAGATATGGGCTCTTCATTTATTAACCATTGAGGAATATGCGTATGACCTCGTCATACTTAATAATAATACGCAAAGGAAAGTTTTTATTGATCACAAACGATGCATACAGAGCAGAACCTTACTGTTAATACATTCGGAGGTGCTCCACATTCCACAGATGGGGCTGCACCTTCCCGTCGAGATTCTCAATTAAAAAGTCCCAGGCTTGACCTCACATGCGATGTGATAAGGACTTCCCAATTCGGGCCCAATGTGCCTACCCCTAGTTCTTTTGATGACAGGAACACCCTTCTAAGCACTAAATCGCCTCTTCGGAAAGATTTACGTTTGATTTTGCGATTGTAGTACAGTGTCATTTTTCTTTGGTAGATGGCCAACTTAATATATGAAGCCTCTATTTTCTCATCAAGGAAGTCGAGCTCACAGCGCCTTATTTCTTCGTTCGAGATTTCGTTGAACTGTAGGCGCCGAGGCGACGGTAGGCCAACTTCAACTGGGCTCATGGCTTCTACTTCGTAAGCCATGTAGAAAGAGGTCTTCCAGTTGCCATTCGACTAGTAGTGCAAACTGTCTACAGCACATGGGAAAGTTCGTCCACCCACGCTCCTTTCGATTCGTCCAACTTCTTCTTTAGAAGGTGTTTTATGGTCTTATTGACCGCTTCAACTTGACCATTCGCCTGGGGGTGATGAGAGGAGGAAAAATTCTTTTCGATACCCAGTTCATCACATAGATCTCAGAGCCTCCTGTTGTCAAACTGTCGCCCATCGTCTGTGACTATTGAGTGGGGGATTCCGAACCGGCATATGATATTTTTCTATAAGAATTTTGATATGTGAGCTTCAGTGATTTTTGTTAAAAGTTCGGCCTCAATCCATTTAGTGAAGTAGTCAATGGTAACAATTGCTTAATTCGAGCCCCCTCTTCCCTTTGGAATGGGCCTTATCAGATCGACCCCTCATTTTGCAAAGGGCTGTGGACTAGATACTACCATTAGCTCTTGTGATGGTTGCCTTTGAATTGAGACGAAACGCTAGCATTTGTTACATTTCTTTACAAATTGAAGGGCACCCTTCTTCAAGGTCAGCCAATAGTAACCCTGCATCAGTGCTTTATGAGCTAATGCTAGGCCCCCAGTGTGGTTGCCACATATTCCCTCGTGGATCTCACTCATTACGTAATCCGCATCATCTCCCCCTGTGCACCTTAGGAGGGGTACCGAAGCATAACATTTTGTAGGTTGTTATTTTAGGTTGTATAGCACGTAAAAAGGGGGTCTGCCTTCGAGTGTGATGGAGAGATTCGAGGTTTACTTCTCATGTGTAACTTTGCGTTGTCTCTTTAATGTATGGAGTGTAGGTTTTTTATATCTCATGTTGGTTGAATAGGGTTCGTCCGATGGTAAAGGATCTAATGGTTCTTATTAGAGTCAATCGAGCCATTAATGCTTAGACCCCCTTATCTTTTCCTCTAACACAGGATTCGACAGTGTAGATGTATAAGGGCGGCACCGACAGTGTGTTGTCTTGTCAATCGCATCCTTAGGTCTGTCGTTGGTTGACTTACTACCTTGCCAAGGATGAATCTATGGTGGAGGCCTCTGTTAGCAGAGGGTCAGATGAGCAGCTCCGAGTTGGGTTCACTTCGGTGCACATGGTATCAGGTCGCCCGTTATCCACGTGCATATTTATTTTATGATCGTTTGCATAAGTAACATATAATGCTCAGTAGACTCTTCTACATACATCTCAAAAATCAAAATAAATACATTTTTCATACTCTTTAACGCAAAGAAATTCTAGACAGTGGACTATTTTAGAGAAAATAGGACTCATTAAATTATAATAATTAACAAGTCCAAATAAAAATCCAAATAAGCGCTTAATCTTAAAAAAACTAATTTTTTTAAATTAAAAACTTTGTAATTTGGTTACTAACTGGTGCATAGTAAAAGTAATACTTCTAGTCATGCTCTCATTGTAGGGGAATTCTTGAGCTACATTAAATCCTTTGTTTTTTGTGGTTGCCCATTTATTTTCTCTATTTCATTCATTCTTTCCATTTCTTGCTAGAGTTATTTTTTTTATAAGGGCCATATGGGCTATGATAATGTCAGAGGGTCGGCCCCTTGTAATAGGTGGGGGAGGGGAGAAAATTTTTCCCTCCCACCCATTACAGGGGGTGCATAGTAAAAATAATAGATATAGTTTTTCTTTGGATGTAGGGGAATTCTCGAGCTACATTAAATCCTTTGTTTTATATGCTTTCCCATTTACTTTCTCTATTTCATTCTTTCTTTCCATATCTTGCTAGGGTTATTTTACTTTACTACAAGAAGTAAGCTTGATGCTGAATAAAAATGATTTCTTATTGGACACGGTGATAACAAGTTGGTTATCATTTCTGGAATGATCAAACTTGAAAGAAAATCAGGAGCAAGGATGTCATCTTCAATGAAAGTGTCTTGTATTAGGGTAGGTTGGGAACAGACCTTAAAGACTCAAGTTTTGAAGTTAAGAAGCCTTAGTTGACCCATTGAAAAATCTTCCAGTAATTGAGGTAGAGAGTTAAGATGGTGAAAATTGAGAAAATATAGCTCCAAAAGTACATCAGCATACTCTTGTGACTCAACCTGCAAGATCCAGCAAAACTACTAGACCTCCATAGAGATATTCTTCAACGCTGCATTCTATCAGTGAATCAGAATGATGCTAAACATTTTTGTTACGTCCAAATTACTATTGGCAATTTTGACATTTATAATCGGCAATTCCTTAGTCAAAATCATGTCTTGGTTGAATTGCATTAGGAGTTTATCAAATTGTAATAAAAGTCAAAATAGGAGTTATTGAGTCTTATAATAGTCCTAATTATAGCAAAAGAGTTGAAATTGGTAGAGGTGTCAATCCGGGTGGTCCGGGCCGGGTCGGCCCGCCAACATGTGAACCCGGTAACGGCCCGCGTGAAAAAAAGCCCGCCCGTTGAGGGTTCCGGGCCGGTTACGGGTCGGCCCACAATTTTGGACTACAACCCAGGCCCGCCCGCTGACCCATCCGGGTCGAGCCCATGCGGGTCACGGGTCGCGCGGGTCGCGGTTCGTTCCGATTTTGCTCGTATGATTGTATAAATAAAATTATAAAAATATAGAATTTTTCCGGCTTGGCCCATATGGAGAGCAACTATCATTGAAAATAGGATTTTGAGAAGAAGAATCGCGAAATCCATAATATAGTAGGATTAAAAAATTTAGTAGTGACTAGTGAGAACCGAGAAGAAAGAAATATAATCAAGATGATGATGATATTTGCAATTGAATAATTGTAATTGTAGTAAGGTAGTAACAAGTATGAATTATGAAGTATAAATGTATAATAACTAATGAGAGGGTATTGTAAAAATAAATGTAAGAATAAATTGGAATTTATCGATGAAGGGGATGATATTACAGTTAGAAAATTTATATTACCATTAGTTAAAATTAAAGAAAAAAAATTGACCATGCAGCAAGCTACGCCTTTTTTTGAATTTTTTTTATTTTTATTTTTTCAAATTTTTTTGTTTGGCTCTCTCCCCCCCTTTTTTTAATTTTTGTTTTATTTTTTTTTTCAATTTTTTTTTACGGGTCGCGGGTTAACCGCGGCCCGTGGGGGTGCAACCCGCGAAGCCCACGGGTTACACCTCCTTGGCCCGTGAACCGCCCGCACGGGTCACGGGTCGGCCGGCGGTCCCGGTTTTCACGGGCCGGTTTTCACGGGTCATGGCCGGCCCGTCCGTCTTGACACCTCTAGAAATTGGTAGTATATGCTTAAAGGAGTCCAAAATATCCAAAAAGATTACATATGATCAAGGAAATGCAATTAGAAGTCTAAATAGTGTTAAATAGTCGTAAGTTATGCTCCAAATTCTCAGTTGCAACTTGTAACACATTTTTAACATACAAACATTGGAATTTGGACAAGGCTATTTCTATAAGAATGGTATCCTTTTGAGTTAGCTTTTCAAATCATTTTGAATCACCTCAATTGGACATTGAGAGGGAAAGTTATGATCAAAATACTGACAACTGTTTAGCTACTGCTCGCTTGTAGCTAGCTTGGCGCTCGTGCGACAAGTCGTCGTTCAAAAATCTATTTTGCTTCAAACACTTGGTCTTCCAATCCCATTTTATTCCAAACACTTTTCCATATATATACTTTACCCTGTGAACGTCCAAAATTATGTTGAATCAGATTTATTCCATATAGATCAATTCTTTGATAATCCAAAACATTCATTGATTCCGAGATTCAACCAACAGATATTACTTGATTTATAAATTCTTCCAAAACATATTTTGTTGATCAAACCATATTGTTTCATATAAAACCACAAGATCTTTTGATTAAACACTAAATCATGTATTCCACCGGAGATAAATCGATATGAGAGATCAGGAGCTATTTCAAAAGCACAAATCCAGGAGGACTAAGGTGAGGTACCAGGAGTCGGGATTTGGCGTTGGATCACGCAATCTAGGAGGGCTAAGGTATAAATCAAGAGTCGAGATTTGTTTTGAAGGAACATATCTCTATTACGATCAGGAGAGATTACAAGAATTGAGGTAAGAAGTTCTATGGGATAGACGGTTCTGGACCGTACTGTAAGTTAGCTTCGATTTATAGTAGAATAGTGACTGACAAAGCGCCTGAAGTTTTTGCCCAGTTGGGGTTTCTCCGTGATCATCTTTGATGTTCTTTACCACTTTAATTAATGACTGTGGTATTCAAATTTAGGATAAATTGACTTGTTTGATCTAACTGATAAGTGTAATTTTTACACTTATTTGGGACCTAAATTAATGACATTTGATAGGTCTTTTGATAAAATATATTCTAAATTATTGTATTTTATGTTTAATAGGTAAAACTCTATGAATGGAAAAAGAATTGAAGGAAAGAAGCAAAAAAATGGCGAAAAATGACAAAATCCAAAATTACGAGGGCTAGCTTTCATTACTTTGAAAATTTGGAACTTTCAAGAGAAATATTACATTCATGGGTTGGAATTAAATGGGCCAAAACCAATTGGACTTTTAGGGATTAATTAAAATAAGGGCTGCCTACTTATGTAGTGTATATATAATTATATATATATATATATATATATATATATATATATATATATATATATATATATATATATATATATATATATATATATATATATATATATATATATATGGGACACGGAGCCGAATCATGAGGAGGGGGAAAAAAAAATAAAAATTGGGCGGCCGTGAAATTCAGAGAAGAATACATGCACAGACAATTTGTCGAGAGAAGGGACGCACTGAAGATAATAGAAGTTGCCTTTGCTGAATCAATATAATATATATACACACCAAAAAGAGGAAACTTTGGAAAGATTATACACATCCACATGGAAACCGAGGCAAAAGACAAATACACACAGTTTTTGATCAACTTGGTGGATGTATTAATTATACATACACACATATCTACACAGAAACAGAGGCGGAAAATTGTGGCAGAATTTATTCCAGATTTGTTCACGTTTCGTCAATCTCCGGTGATGTCGTTTCTCTTTTGCGTGTTTAATTCCAATATTATGCTAGACTAGATTTTTATATTGCTAAGATATTGATGAACCCTTATTTTGAAATTTTTAGTATTAATTAATTATTTTGACATCTAGTTTGTGTATTTTGTTT
The DNA here is from genome assembly GCA_035079005.1 of Fraxinus americana. Lineage (NCBI taxonomy): Eukaryota > Viridiplantae > Streptophyta > Magnoliopsida > Lamiales > Oleaceae > Fraxinus > Fraxinus americana. The sequence goes on from CM068707.1 coordinate 35,662,129, forward strand.
TTTGGATGTTTATTATTGGTTTCACCGACTTTTCAATTAATTAGCTACTAATTGGAATGATTTTTTGGAATCTATTACTATCGAGAGAGATAATAGGGTTTTAGCTAAAAATAATAAATATTGTAAGGTTCGATAGAGGATAGAGATATACCTGTATGCTTTACATGGTTTTCATAGGTGTTCTAGATCGTTTAATGCATTTATCATTTTCGTATCTTTCATCGAAAGATAGGAAGGTCACATGAGAGGAATAGATTTGATAATTATCGAGAGAGGTTTTCAATTAAATTAGGAACACTGACCAACAAGAATGATTACAAATTATCACTAGTAAACCACGACCTTCTATTCAGAAAGCACCAAATCTTGAGCTCAAGCAACTGCCACCACATTTGAAATATGGTTACTTGGGAAAGTCATCTACACTCCCTATGATTATTGCAAATGAGATGACCGATGTGGAAGAACAGAGACTACTGAGAGTTTTGCAGGAACATAAAACAGCTATCGGGTGGTCTATAGCAGACATCAGAAGAATTAGTCCATCGATATGTATGCACAAAATCTTGATGGAAGAAGAGTATAAGCCAACAGTGGAAAATCAACGTAGATTGAATCCCGCCATGAAAGACGTTGTGCGAACAGAGGTATTAAAGCTCCTTGATGCAGGCATCATATGTCCAATCTCTGATAGCAAGTGGGTTAGTCCGATTCATGTTGTGCCAAAGAAAGGAGGGATAACGATGGTAAAGAATGAGAATAATGAGCTGATACCGACTAGGACAGTCACGGGGTGGAGAGTGTGCATAGACTACAGGAAGTTGAATAATGCAACTCGAAAAGATCACTTTCCCTTACCCTTTATTGATCAGATGTTGGAAAGACTTGCAAGGCATTCACATTACTGCTTCTTGGATGGGTACTCAAGCTAGAATCAGATTGCAATAGTTCCAGAGGATCAGGATAAGACTACATTTACGTGCCCCTATGGTACCTTTGCATATAGAAGAATGCCATTTGGGTTATGTCATGCTCCCGCCACATTTCAACGATGCATGATAGCAATCTTTTCAGATATGGTGGAGAAAATCATTGAAGTCTTCATGGATGACTTTTCGGTGTTTGGTTCATCATTTAAGAGCAGCCTCTCATATTTGGGAATGGTCTTGCGGAGATGTGATGAAATAAACTTGGTGTTAAATTGGGAGAAGTGTCACTTTATGGTTCAAGAAGGAATAGTATTGGGGCACAGGATTTTAGCGAATGGTATCAAGGTAGATAAAGCAAATATTCAGGTGATAGAAAAACTACCTCCACCAACTTCAGTTAAGGAAGTACGTAGTTTTCTCGGCCATGCAGGGTTCTATAGGAGGTTTATTAAGGATTTCTCCAAAATCACCAAACTATTGTGCAGCCTACTCGAAAAAGATATCCCATTTAATTTTTCTGACGAGTGTTTGGCATCTTTCAACACTCTTAAAGAAAAGTTAATTTCAGCACTGGTTATAGTTGCACCGGACTGGGAACTGCCATTTGAGTTGATGTGCGAATGCCAGCGACTATGCAGTGGGGGCAGTACTTAGTCAAAGAAAGGATAAATTTCTCCACGTCATTTACTACGGGAGCAAGACTTTGACAGATGCACAGCTGAATTATGCCACCACGAAAAAAGAGCTGCTAGCCATTGTATTTGCTTTCGATAAATTCAGATCATATCTCATTGGACAGAAAGTAATTGTTTATACAGATCATGCAGTTCTTAAATATTTACTATCTAAGAAAGATGCAAAGCCTAGGTTGATTCGGTGGATACTTCTGCTTCAAGAGTTTGACTTAGAGATTCGAGACAAGAAAGGCAATGAAAATGTGGTAGCCGATCATCTTTCAAGGCTTGAACAGGCAGAACACAGGGATGAAGGTAGTATAAAGGATTCTTTCCCAGATGAGCGTATCTTTGCTGTTGACTGCGAGCCATGGTATGCAGACATAGTGAATTACTTGACGTGTAATGTGGTTTCATCTGAGTTAACACATCACCATAGGGAGAAGTTCTTTTCAGAGTTGAAATATTATTATTGGGAGGATCCCATACTATATAGGAGGGGTGCTGATCAGATAATTCGAAGATGTGTGCCAAATGAGGAGATCCCTCAAATTTTGGAGCGTTGTCACTCTTCAGCTTATACGGGGCATTTCGGATCTTCGAAGACAGCAGGAAAAGTTCTACAATCAGGATTTTATTGGCCCTCACTATTTAAGGATGCTCATGAATTTGTAAAACACTGTGATCAATGCCAACGTATAGGGACTATCTCTAAAAGGCATGAGATGCCATTGAATTCAATTCTCGAAGTGGAACTCTTCGATGTTTGGGGGATAGATTTTATGGGACAATTTCCATCCTTTTACAACAATCAGTACGTTTTAGTAGCAGTTGATTATGTATCTAAATGGGTAGAAGCAGTAGCAGTACCAACTAATGATGCTCGAGTGGTGGTTAATTTTTTGAAGAAAAACATATTCTCGTGCTTTGGCACCCCTCGTACCATTATTAGTGATGGGGGTAAACACTTCTGCAACAGGCTTCTGGAGTCAGTATTGACAAAATATGGGGTAAAACATCGTGTTGCTACACCTTATCATCCCCAAACAAGTGGCCAAGTGGAAGTGTCAAACAGAGAGCTGAAGAGAATACTGGAGATGACCGTGAACGGCTCAAGAACTTATTGGTCAAAGAAGCTTGATGATGCATTGTGGGCATACCGGACTGCTTACAAAACACCAATCGGCATGTCACCATATCGCCTTGTGTTTGGGAAAGCTTGTCACCTTCCAGTGGAGTTGGAGCATAGAGCATATTGGGCAGTAAAGCAGTTGAACATGAACATGACAGCAGCTAAAGAAAAGAGAATGCTACAGCTGAATGAATTAGATGAATTCCGGATGGATGCTTTTGAAAATGCAAAGCTTTATAAGGAAAGGACAAAGAGACTACATGATAAAAACATACAAAGGCGTGAGTTCACTCCAGGTCAAAGTACTATTGTTCAATTCTAGGTTGAAACTTTTCCCTAGAAAACTGCGCTCCAGATGGTCTGGACCATTCACAGTTGTTCAAGTCTTTCCACATGGAGCAGTTGAGGTGACTCATGAGACAAAAGGCAACTTCAAGGTAAATGGGCAGCGTTTGAAAGCATATTGGGGTGGCGATTTTGATACAGAGAAGTTATTCATCCAACTCTATAACCCGAAATGATCAATCTGCCAAGTCTAGCTAAAGACTATAAATTCAGCGCTTGTTGGGAGGCAACCCAATTTTCTAATCCTTTTATTTATTTTTCGTATTGCATTTTACTTAGTTCTATTTTTAATTAATAGGTTGCATTAGTTATTAGCATGTTTCAATTTATAGGGCATCATCATCCTATCATGTTTTCTCTTATACTTTTGAATTTATTGTTGGTCGTTTCAATTATTTGGGCTAAGTAACACATGTTCTAGGTTATTTGATCTTTATTGTTTGATTTGACTAATATGTGCAGGAACATGACGTTGTGAAATACTCAAATCAACATAGACCAAGGGAAAAACATGATGTAGAAGATTGTCTAGCTGTCACGTATAGTGCCTCATGCCTTCAACATAAATTTTGGGGAGTACCTTCTTCCTTTTCTTCCCCGTTCCCTTATATTCTTATTTATGTTTTATGACATTGAGGACAATATTGATTTTAAGTTTGGGGGTGGGAAAAATTTTGAGTTTTTACTTTTTGTGTGTTTTTGAGTGTTTGTATGTTTGTTTTTCGTTATTGCTTTAGTATATAATAGAAAGAAAAAATTCATAAAATTTTAAAAAAAAAATTTCAAAAAAAATAAAAATAAAATTATATCTTCTTATTTTAGGCTGTGTGCTTGTGTGGCTTAGACAGTTTGGCCAACAATGATGATTAAATTTGAAATTTGGTGTTGATTTATGAACTGTGATTATGTTGCATACTAGGCTAATTGATGCTTAACCGTGCAAAAACTCGATATTATACGTGTACTAGAATTAAGTTGGACATTATGATGCTATGAGTTAATTCATACAATTGATAGGATGATATAGTTGGACGCAGATGCTTTACCCAAATCATACTTATTATTTATCCTTGGACCAAATTTAGCACAGTTTGGGGGTGATTTTACTATTGTATGAAAATACAGATGTGGACAGGGATTCCACGTGTGAAAACATTTGTGTGGATTGTCTTATATTAACGAGATAAAATTTGACGAAAATCTTAAATTGGAGGTCGATTTGCTTGAATAGGTGTTTGATAAGGGGCATTGCACTGATCAAGGCATAAATTTTTAAATGTGAATATTCTCTTCGAAGCCTTTTTAACTTGGGTTATTAAGTCTGTAAGGGTGTTTAAAATCTGGTGCCCTAAAGTCATCTGACTAGGGAGTCATCGGCCTAAAACTCATTACATGGGTCATTTAGAACGCTTAAGGGAGAAAATATATATATATAAAAAAAGCATTTGAAAATCAAAGAAAAAAAGTGCATGAAAAAAAAAAGCACTAAATGCCTTGGTTACGGTCCAACACTTGTTTGACGGAATTTGACTTTTGATGGAGGATAATTAGCCTAATTAAGCCTTGGATGTCGAATCAATCAAAGAATTGGAGAATCCTTGTTTATGGATGTGTTGACTTGCAATTGGTAAATTCCACATGAGCTAGAGTGGGTGAGGTTAGTGATTAAAAATTCAACTTTAGATTACACACTGGAAAAAGAGTGAAAAAAAAAAGAACAAGTTTGGGGGTGTATGAATCATACGAGAGATGAAATGATATATTTGACCACAAGGGGTCGGGAATTAAAGTAACTTGTAAAGTCATGATGTCTAATTAGTTCTTCACACACACACGTCAGTTTTGCATTGGAAGAGTAGATATTAATTTGGTATTGTGACTTTGAAACGGTTTATAGATTTAATACTGTGATTTCAAATACTGAGACAAAAAACCAGATTGTCTAACCAATAATTTTGCATGTTTGCATGTTTGTTGTTATTTAGATTATAATTTTGTTTGGGGACAAACAAATATTTAAGTTTGGGGTTATTTCATAAGTGTAACTTTTACACTTATTTGGAACCTTAATTAATGACATTTGATAGTTTTTTGATAAAATATATTCTAAATTATTGTATTTTATGTTTAATAGGTAAAACTCTATGAATGAAAAAGGAATTGAAAGAAAAAAGCAAAAAAGTGGCGAAAAATGACAAAATCCAAATTACGAGGGCTAACTTTCATTACTTTGAAAAGATAGAACTTTCAAGAAAAATATTACATTCATGGGTTGGAATTAAATGGGCCAAAACCAATTGGACTTTTGTGGATTAATTAAAATAAGGGCTGCCTACTTATGTAGTCTATATATATATGGGACACGGAGCCGAATCATGAGGAGGGGGAAAAAAATAAAAACCTAGGCGGCCGTGAAATTCAGAGAAGAATACACGCACAGACAATTTGCCGAGAGAAGGGACGCACTGAAGATAATAGAAGATGCCTTTGCTGAATCAATATAATATATATACACACCAAAAAGAGGAAACTTTGGAAAGATTATACACATCCACACGGAAACCGAGGCAAAAGACAAATACACACAGTTTTTGATCAACTTGGTGGATGTATTAATTATACATACACACATATCTACACAGAAACAGAGGCGGAAAATTGTGGCAGAATTTATTCCAGATTTGTTCACGTTTCGTCAATCTTCGGTGATGTCGTTTCTCTTTTGCGTGTTTAATTCCAATATTATGTTAGGCTAGATTTTTATATTGCTAAGATATTGATGAACCCTTGTTTTGAAATTTTTAGTATTAATTAATTATTTTGACGTCTAGTTTGTGTATTTTGTTTCTTGGATGTTTATTATTGGTTTCACCGACTTTTCAATTAATTAGCTACTAATTGGAATGATTTTTTGGAATCTATTACTATCGAGAGAGATAATAGGGTTTTAGCTAAAAATAATAAATATTGTAAGGTTCGATAGAGGATAGAGATATACATGTATGCTTTACATGGTTTTCATAGGTGTTCTAGATTGTTTAATGCATTTATCATGTTCGTATCTTTCATCGAGAGATAGGAAGGTCACATGAGGGGAATAGATTTGATAACTATCGAGAGAGGTTTTCAATTAAATTAGGAACACTGACCAACAAGAATGATCACAAATTCTCACTTTAATTCATTATGCTAAAAATGGATTAACAAAGGGAGATTCGACATCTTAACAATACTTTCGCATATTTGAAAATCCCAGTTAAATTGGCTTTTACTTTAGTTTATAATTTAGATATTAGTACAGTAAACTCAAAACATATTTGCTATTCGATTAAAGTTGGAATTAATTTTAACTCGATCTAACACATAGTTCTCGTGGGTTCGACACTCTATTCACTACTTTATTACTTGATCACGATCTCGTTCACTTGCGAAAAATCAAATGATCAAGTTTTTGGCGCCGTTGCTGGGGAAAATTTTATGATTTTTTTTCTTTCTATTATATACTAAAGGAATAACGAAAAATAAACATACAAACACTCAAAAACACACAAAAAGTAAAAACTCAAAATTTTTCCCACCCATCTAGAAACAATTAACAAGTGACTTGTTACTTTTCATTGTGTAATTCCGCACATTACGTATAAATATTTAGATAATTTAAAACTTTCAAGTGGTATCAAAGTCTAATAGTGATCTTTGACCCAAAAGTTTGTCTAGTTGAGTCAATTAGTTTTTGATTAGAGATCTGAGCGTGGTATGGAAATTCGGGAGGCTTATGAACAATTATTTGAGGAGAGTCTTAATATTAAGAAGGTCAATAAAGTCGTGCTTAAAAATGTTAATGCACTTGAATTAGAAAAAGAGTTTTATAGCCAAACTTGAAGAGACAACTAGATGTTTTAATGAATTAAGGGTTGAGAAAAAGTCTTTAGATGTTAAGGTTAAATGTCTTACGAGTGATCTTGAAAAATCAAATGCCCAACTTCAAATGTTTTCTAGTGGATTTAAGAAAATTGATAATATGATAGTTCTAAACAAACCAACTGGGAATATAAAAGATTTTGACGATAATGAAATAAATTTTCATACTACTTCATCTTCTAACAATACGTTTGTACCTGCTTCAAAGCCTAAAGTTTAAAACTTGAAACCTAGAGTTGCTCCTAGGTTCATCCCCAATTGTCTCCATTGTGGTAAGATATGACACATAAGACCTAAATGTTGCAAGATATTGATATCCGACCAAGAATGCAGATATCCGAGAACCGAAATTATCGATACAACATAGGTTTCCTCCACCTAAGGTTCAAAATTTGAAATCTATGATTATTCCTAAATTTATTCCTGCATGCTTCAATTGCGGTGAGTTAGTTAATATAAAACCTAGATGTCATAAATTTCTGAATAGAAATAGAAATCAGGATTTTGATAGATGAATTGATTTCCTCACTTATCAAGCGAGTCATTTGACCAAGTTAATGATACAGTCGACTTAGAATAAGTCTTCCACTAACAGGTTAAGGTGAAAAAGAGTGATCTGAACATTATTGCATGCATCTCATTTTTTTGGTTGTTTTTGCTTTTTAGGTAGTTTGATTTTAAAAAAAATTGAAAAATTAAAGAGAAGGAAGGATTTTTTTTACTACATGATATATGATTTATTTGTACATGTGTGTTGTGACCAAGTGTGAGTTTAATTGATCTGCCGTAGCATATTTTTCATTACTTTGTTTAGGTTTATGTGGAGTACTTAGTATATGTTTCTTTATATACCATTTGCACTGCACACACTATAATCATGTGAGTGAGTCTTGACCGCATGTATGAGATTTGTGATGGTTGTCATCTGTTGGTAAGGTGACATTGAATATTGATTGAACTTAATTTAGTAGACCTAAACTCTAGTATATCCCCTTAAATAAGAGGAAAAAAATGTTTCATTTTATACTCTTTTTCGAAACCTATTTTACTCTAACAATTAAGCCCGGGAGGTTTTTCATAACTGATGTCCTATGGTCAACTGACTTGGAGTCATCGGTCCAAATCTCATTACATGGGTCATTTTAGTCTCTTATACAATTTACACGGAATCAGTGGTGCTTAACACACATGAGTCACTTATACAATTTACTCTATTTAGACTTGAATTGAGTATGTGAGAAAATTTACTAATAATTGATTATGATTGCGCATGCTATTACCTGTATCTTTGAGTTATTATATATTGTTGTTATAGTTCCCTTCATCATTTGTGGCAAAAAGGGGAATAGTAGCAAATTTTAATTTAGTAATTTAATTTTAGTCATGGCATGTTGTATTTTAATTTTAATTTTAGAAAGTTTGCAGTAAGGGGGATATGATAGTATTTGGAGTTTTTTTTTAATGTTTAACTTTTTTTGAATTTTGATATTTTGTGATATTATTGTTATAGTTGGTGCTTTGATTAACATTAGTATTACTTAACTTTTCTTTGTTATTCGTGATAAAACGAGGGAGAAATGTGTATTTATTTTAGGGGTTGATTATATGAGTTAAAGTGAGAGATGTGTATTAATTTTAGGGAGTTGATTATATGAGTTACGAGCAGAATTTTAAAATTTTTTATTGATAAATGACTTAAGGGAAGTCATTTGATATATTTGTTGAAATTTTATTATTGATATAGTTTTGTATTTTGTCTATATTGATATAAAATTTTATGGTTTATTTCTAAATTTATAATTCACATGATATTGCATGTTTCAGTGTTACACGTGTTTTATTTAACTTAGTTATATAATTTTGGTTTTGATAGTTTTCTTTTGCTTTTTTACTTGGTATTGTGGTTTCCATATGTTTCAGGAAACATGTTAATAAAGTAATGAAGAAAATTTTGGGAAGTTTATTTTTGGATAATTTTGGACTCATTGACTTTGAAACAAATATGATTTTGTCATGGAACGCCAAATTGGGAGATTGTGAAGTCCAAATTGAATTGGCAATTTTGAAATTTATAATTGGCAATTTTTTAGTCAAAATCATGCCCTAATTAAATTGTATTAGAAGTTTATCAAATTGTAATCAAAGTCAAAATATGAGTTATTGAGTCATAATTATAGTAAAAGAGTTGAAATTTGTAGTATAGGTCTTGAAGGAGTCCAGGAAGAGCACATATAATCTATGGAATGCAATTAAAAGTCTAAAGAGTGTCAAAAAGCCTTACAAGTTATGCTCTAAATTCTCAGTCGCAACTTGAAACGCATTTTTCACATAAAAAAATTGGAATTTGGACAAGTCTATTTTTAGACGAATTGTATCCATTTGAGTTAGTTTTTCAACGCATTTTGAATCACCTCAACCGGACATCGCCAGAGAAAGTTATGATAAAAATACTGAATACTGCTCAACTGCTGCTCGCCTGTCACTGACTTAGCGCTCGAGCGATATGTCGACGTTCAGAAATATGTTTTAATCCAAACACTTGGTTTTTCAATCCCTTTTCATCACAAATACTTTTCACTATATATATCGTACCACATGAACGTCCAAAAGTGTGGAATCAGATTTATTCAATAGAGATCAATTCTTTGATAATCTAAAACATTCATTGATTCCAAAATTCAACCACCATATATTACTTGATCCATAAATTCTTTCAAAACATATTTTGTTGATCAAACCATATTGTTTCATACAAAATCGCAAGATCAAAATACATAAAATCTTTTGATCAAACACCAAACCACCTAATCTATCGAAGATAAATCGATATCAGGGATCGAGAGGTGTTGTAGAAGCAAAAATTCAGGAAAACTAGGTGAGGTACCAAGAGTGACGTCGGAGCGCACAGTCCAAATGGCTAATATATAAATCAGGAGTCGGGATTTGTTTTTAAGGAACACACCTCCAGTAGGATCAAATGAGACTGCAAGAATCGAAGTTCTACGGGGTAGAAGGAACTGGACTGCACTGTAAGTTTGTTTCGATTTATAGTGAATTACTGACTGACAAAGTGTCCGAAGTTTTTATCCAGTTGGAGTTTTTCCGTGATCATCTTTGATGTTTTTGCTACTTTAATTATTGATTGTGGTATTCAAAGTGAGGATAAATTGAGTTCTTAGATCAAACCATCTAGAAACAATTAAAAAGTGACTTGTTGCTTTAAATTATATAATTCCTCACGTTGGGTCTAAATATTCGATAAATTTAAAACTTTCAATTTTATAAATAAATTAAGTGAGAGTTATGAAGGATGAAATTGACTCATTATTGTCCAATCAAACATGACAATTAATAAAGTTACCAAAAAGAAAGAAAGCTTTGGAGAATAAATGAATTTACCGATTAAAAAAAGAACATGATGAAAGTAAGCGATATAAAGCAATACTAGTTGTCAAGAGAATTCAATAGAAAGAAAGCATTAACTATATTTAGATTTTCTCTCATGTGATGAATTAACCACAATTAGAGTAGTTTGTGGACTACTGATAATGGAAGACTTGCACCTAGAGCAGTTGGATATAAATACAGCATTTCTTCATGATGATTTCAAAAAAGAAATTTACATGATGCAGCCACAAGGTTTCGAAGTACAAGTTAAGAAGAAAATGGTGCGTATATTTCAAAAACATTTATATGGTCTTAAAAAAGTTTCAAGATAGTAGTATAAGAATTTTGATAATTTTATTAGTAATAAATGAGCAGTCACCTTCTACGGAGCATGAACGAGTCTACATGGTCAAGGTGTCCTATGCCTTTGCTATTAATTGTTTTATGTATGCCATGGTGTGTACAAGACCAGACATAGCACATGTAGTGGGAATTGTGAGTAGATATATGAGCAATCCACGCAAATAGCATTGACCGATAGTAAAGTGAATTCTCATATACTTGAGAGATACTTAAGATTTAACCTTTTGATTTAGGATTAAAGGGTTATGTAGACACCGACATGGCATGAAGACTACTACTGTATATATTCACATTTTAGGTGGTAAGTAGTTAGTTAGGTGTCCAAGTTTCAAAAGATAGTTTTTCTTTCAACTATCGAGGCTTAGTATGTTGTTGTAATAGAAGCTAGCAAAAACATGATATGGTTGCAATCTTTTTTGGAAGAATTAGGTCACAAGTATATGAATAGTGTGTTGCATTGTGACAATTAGAGCACTATTAACTTAGCAAAAAATCATGTTTATCATGCAAGGGCAAAACATATATATGTCTGTTATCATTTCATCATATTGGACTTGGATGATGTAATATTAACATTTGAGAAGATTTACGGGAGTCAGAATTCGGCTGATATGTTGACGAAGGAGTCATTGATGGTGAACTAGTTTCAAGTGGGAGATTGTTAAGTTGTGGAACCTAATTATTGTTGATCATAACTATTGCTACTTCGTGAATCATAATTATAAAATTCTATTAAGGAATTGGAGTCATTATAAAATTCAATTTTACCCTAATTTATCTTATAAATAGGAAATTGTCATTAGGCTTTATAATTATGTTGGGGTATTTCACCCAAAAACACGTAGATAGAAATTAACAACACCCAAAATGCATACTGCAGAAACGAAAAAATAACATCAAAAGTAAAGCCTAATTTCGGAGGTTCAGGGGTAAATAGAGCTCGTCACTATGCAAGAACCTTCCAAGAGAGAGTGGGATAATCAATACAAACCAAGACTCATACCAAGACTCGAAATTAAACCTAAAACACTGAACACAATTCAAAATTACACTCAATAACCAATGCTCAGTTCTGATTCAACTATACAAAACCAGTAGATTAATATAACTCCAAGATTCTAAAGAAACCCTCGAAGAATCACACCAAAATAGCCTCACAAAGAGAAAGAGTTGAAAAATCGTACGAAAAACTAGAAAGAAAATGACAGTGCAGAAGCCACCAGTGAAATATATGCATTAACCCTCAGCCATAGATCAAATCCAACCGCCCAAGTAAGTTCCAAAGAAAAACAGATCTGAGTGATGTTCGATGAACCAATAAAATCACGCCAAGTGGATAGACCAAGAAAAAACGCATTTTCATTTCCAAAAACGGGTTTTAGAACCTTAACTCACAAATTATCATCAAAAAGAGAAAGAGGGGTTAGAGAAGATATGACTGATTTTCTCTTGTAAATCTTATATGATCTTGAGTGTTTTTGATTTTCTTTCTTTGAATTGATTGCTCTCATTGAAATTGAATTAAAGTTCATAATTCTCTATAAAACATATATTCATGATTACTAAAATTGGTTTTTGCATTAACAATATCAAACTAAAAGGTCATTTATTAATAGACAACGATATAAACAGTGCCTAGAAGAAGGAAATAATGCAGCTCAACGGTAATCGATGAAGAAATATAGCATTCGGAATATAAAGAAAAGGAAAAGCCTGAGAACACAGACAAGGAAACATGGGATCTTTGTTCACGAAAATATGTTTAGAATTTAAATCCCGCAAGCGTAGAGATCATTCACAAGTAATAAAGTGGAAATTCAAGAATTTCGAATATCGTTCCCACGAGGATTGATTTAAAGTGATTTTTATTATGTCGACCTTAACCAAATTTATTAAACTCAAGATGATTGTTTTTGTGATTTTATGATGAAATTATGACTAATATGCAAATTAAACTAAAATTGCGATCTAAATGCAAGAATAATGGTTGAATGCAAAAGTTGATGAAATTAATGTATGAAAAGCATACTAGGATCTCGAATCCCCAAGCAAAGTTCACCCCTAACCCCTATTTCACAATTTGACAACACGAGGAATTGGTTGAAAAATCAATGTTTCTAACCTATCCAACAATCTCTTTCGAGTAGAATTGAACCTATTCTAGCATACCATTTGACTATATTTCTATGACAAATGCAATATACAAGAATGCATGAAGTTTTGTAAACACTTAGAGATTCACGTAATGCATATCGATATATTTCTATCCTTTATGAACAAAACAATGATTTATACCTTGTTGAGTTTATTTTCCTTCTTTCGAATGCATAAAATAAACCACCCAAACTCACACAATTATCGTGCACTATAATCATGGAGGCAAGAAAGTGTATATAAATCATTCAACATCCATCAAACGTGTTTGAATATCAAATTGCAAAATAGAAATTAAAAGATCACAATGCGAGGTTCATCATTCACCTAGTACATGAAAAGTCTAGCCTAACATGGATAAAATAAAAGAACAATAAAAATAATAAAGAGAAGACATCACCCAAAAACTAAGAATTAGGGTTGAAATCTTAAATTTTGAATGAAATCCCTTGTTCTCGCCCTCTTCCTTGCTATTCAATGGTGTTTTTCTCCCTAAGAATGCGTCGCCCCTCTTTCTGGACGAGATTAGGGTTATAAAAAAGTCCTAAATGTATTACCATAAGTGTTTGATTCAAATAAGGAAACTAGAATTTTCACGCTCGGAATGAACCATGTGACTGCATGGTATAAACCCATGCGACAGCATGGCTATACAAAATTTTTACTGTTCAACTCCTATAGATGCTTGTGCGACTGCATGGGTTTTCTACCATGCGACTGCATGGTAGAACTTGTTTGTCCTTTGATTCACTTTTGTCCCCAAGTTGGTTTCATCCACCTTTTGGCCTTGATTTCTTCTCCTTCTTCTTCTAACATCCCATGGTATCACCATATGTTACTTAGCTCAATTCCATGCTTGATTCATCATTCGGGTCATCTTTTGAATAATTTCATTTTGGTCCTCGGAGTTTCATATTCTTCCATTTTGACCCATTTTCGTTCATTTTCTCATACTTTTCATTCCATCCATCAATGTAATCCTACAAACATAAATTATATCGAATTAAGTCATATTTCAACATATACATCAACAATTTTCCATGTTTTGTGACCTTAATAAGTTTGTAAAACACATTTATCAAATCCCCCAAACTTGAACTATTGTTTGTCCTCAAACAAGATAGTGACTTAACTTGACACAAAGCATGGTTTAACAGCCTGTCATGTCTCAGGATCAGAATTCAGTAATAAACAAAATGAACAGTTTCAATAGTGCAAAATCAAATGAATCTCCATTTATCATATGCAAAACTTGATGTGTAGATGTGTGCATACTTATGTAAAACATACCATACTGATGATGGTTGCAAATCCCGACCTACAATAGTCAAATTTTTCCCTTCTTCACTCAAGAGATTCACACCCCCAAACTTGTTCTTTTCGCTCAAAGATCCCGGAGTGTGTTCTAGAATAGAGTTTTTGATTTACTGAAGTCCTTACCCTCTATTAGTTTGAATAGATCTCGCAGTCACAAGTTCACACTTCAACAAGCAGGGATTCTCCTATCGCTTTGATTGTTTCAACCATTTGGACTAGACTAAGTTACTTGCTTCGTATCAGAGATATGATTCTATCAATTGGATGTTTGGAGCTAATTAATGCATTTCATACATAGAAGCATGTATATTATTCTTCAATGGATAGTTTTTTTTATAACATCTTTCATTTGCTTTCTATATAACCCTTGTAGCAAGTTTTAGGCCGATGACTCCCAAGTCAGATGACCATAGGGCACCACGTTTTAAATCCTTGCAGACTTAATCACTTGAGTTATACAGGCTCGAACAGATGTCTTTATTTATTCAATGATTAGTGCAATGCTCCTTTTCTTTTAGACACCCAGTTTCTAGAATTAACCTCTAACTTGAAACTTTTACATCTTTTTTTGTCTCATTGGTGATTGGTCTAATCCAATCCACACAACACAATTTTCACGCATGAAATCCCTACTCATCTCAATGTTCCCCTGTAATAGCTAAATCATCTCCAAACTTCAAAAATGATGGTTTATCAATAAGTGCAATAGAGGTTTTCGGGGTTGACCTATCATGTACAACTCTACTATGATTCATATATCCCATCATTAGCTTAGCATGCCCAACACAAGTATTGTGCGCAAAAAAGAATGTCAAGTTTCCACATAGACAAGTATCGATCAATTTAACTTGCACAATTTTCATAATTCATAGCTATATTGCTTCTGATATTTTCGTCATTGTCGGCAAGGCCATTAAACCCATACAAGCACACAAAATTCTAAACTACTACTAGAAATGCGTAAAACTAAGAATAACTCAACAAAACGAAAAACTATTTTTTTCACATAATCACAAAAAAACAAAAACTGCAGTAATATGATGAATGACATATTAACATATTCTCACCCCCAAATGTATACAGAACATTATCCTCAATATTTAAAGATAATAAAATACAAACTTAGCAGCGCATAAAATTAAGGACAAATTTACAGAAGGTAAAGAAAAAAAAGGTGTGGAATGCTCCCTGATCGATGGGGATGCGAATGTGAAGATGGTGGAGGAAAAAGAAGCGTGGACTATGCATATGCTCTTTTATTACCTGTAGAGACGATGAAAAAGTAATCTTATTAAAAGTTATAAAAAAACTTGAAGAAGAAATTACCAATTGAATGCTTAAGGCAAAATAAATAAAAGGGTAGTAACGATGGGTTGCCTCCCATCCAGAGCTGGTTTATAGTCTATAGCTCGACTCTACCGTGTTGGTCTGTTAAGGAACGTCGAATATAGCATTGGAGGTCCTGATTAGCTTCTTCAATGACATTTTCTTTCTTAATGCAGCGTTCTTCCAAACGTTAGCCTTATCTTTATCCGTGTCATCTGCTTTTCCCTCATCAACTACTTCAAATTCAATAATGTAGCCTTCTTGCTTCTTGAGATTTTGTTCGGGTTGAAAATGCACATTACGGTCATCAGCAGTATTTGAAAAGTTTTGAAACACAATTGTCTTCTGCAACACCTCCTCTACCACATCAATTTGATAGTAACTATCTGACTATCTGTTCCTCTCCAAATCTCAAATTTAACCGACCCTTTTGAACATCTATTAGAGCTCTATTGGTAGCTAAGAATGGCCTGCCCAAGATAAGTGGGATATCCTTGTCTTCTTCCATATCCAAAATGAGGAAATTCGTTGGAAAAATGAATTTGTCCACCTTAACTAGCACATCTTCAATTATCCCCCTCGGATATGCAAATGATCGATCAGCTAACTGAAGTGTTACCGTGGTTCCTTTAGCTTCGTCTAGACCAAGTTTCTTGAAAACAGATAGAGGCATTAGATTAATATTTACACCAAGATCACAAAGAGCTTTATCAAAGTAGCATTCACCAATAGTGCAAGGTATATTAAAACTCCCTGGATCTTTCAGTTTTGGTGGGAGATTTTTTTGAATTACAGCACTGCACTCCTCTGTTAGCATCACCGTCTCATGTTCATCTAGCTTTCGTTTCTTGGATAGAATATCTTTCAGGAACTTGGCATAGCCGGCATTTTGAACAGTGCTTTTGCAAATGGGATATTTATATGGAGTTTCATGAAAACTTTGAGAAATTCTTGTATTGTTGCTCCCATTGATGCTTCCTCAACCGTTGTAGGAATGGAATGGGTGGCTCATGGGGATTTATCGACTTATCTGGCTCTTGCTGTGATTTTTTTGGACTCTCTCTTATTGGTGTTTTCTTAGTGTTGTGTCAACCTGTTTCTCATTCTCTTCTTCAGAAAACTCCACTTGCTCTTTATGTGCACCCGACCTTTTTACATGTATCTCAGGTAGCTGAACTCCACTTTGTGTAGTGATGGCTTGACATTGTTCCCTAAGATTTATTTCTGTGTTGCTTGGTAATGTACCAGGTACTCTTCCTGTCATAGAGATAGCTAATTGTCTAATTTGAGTTTCTAGATTCTTAATAGCTGCACCTTGATTCTGGAAGTTTGTTTCAGTCTTTCTCATGAATTGATTTGTGGTTTCCATATATTTATCGGTTTTTTCCATGAGTTTCGTAAACATATCTTCCAACTGAGGTTTCCTCTCCTGCTGAAATTGCCCTTGCGCCCGATTATGATTCTGATTGTGATTCTGGTTTCCATCCCAAGAGAAGTTCGGATGATTTTTCCTTCCCGGATTGTATGTCTCAGAGTGAGGATTATTTTGCTGACGTTGACCCCATTGAGCAAAGTCTACATGTTCCATCCTTTGTGTAAGGATAGGACATTCAGCTGTACCATGCTCCGCTCCACATTCTTCACAATTTGGTTTCTTCACTTGTGCTGAATTCACGGTCTGTGTCATGCCCTTTATCTTGTGAAACAAAGAGTCAATCTTTGCAGATAGTGCCGAATAGGTATCTACCTCATACACTTCAGTTACTTTCTTTGGACCCACTCTATCTGAAGACCACATGGTTGAGGTATTAGCCATTCTCTTGAACAATTCCCAGGCTCCCTCGACTGACCTAGTGGTTAGGGAGCCATTTGATGAAGAATCCACTATACTTCTGAAAGTTGGTGTTAGTCCTACATAGAAGTATCTGATTTGTTCTTTCTTCTCACATTCATGTTGAGGACACTTCCTTAGCATGATCTTGAACTTATTCCACGCTTCATCAATTGATTCGATTTCATATTGGCTAAAAATTGATATGTCATGCCTTAATCTCACCACTTTGGCTGGTGAGAAGTATTTGTTGCAGAATTTATGAGCCAAGTCGTTCCAAGTAGTTATACTTGCCACCGGGAGTGAATCAAGCCACTTAAGTGCTTTATCCCGAAGAGTGTGTGAGAACAGCCTCAGTCTGATTGCATCTTCTGATATCCCTTGGTATCTGAAATGTTGACACATATCCAGAAAACGGGATATATGTGTATGTGGATTTTCTTTGGCTGTCCCGTAGAACTGATGTCCATTCTGAAAGAGTTGAATGACATTTGTCTTCAGTTGAAAGTTCGGTTGTTCGAATGGTGGGTAAATAATGTTGGATTGGCTTTGAATGACGAACGGTGCCAAAAAATCCCCAAACAAAGCATTCCCATCATATTGTGGTTCAACATTGGCTGGAGCTGCAGGATTTACTCTCGGTTCCAGTTGTTGTTCAGCCATTTGTATTTGTCCGTGAGTTTCCTGCTGTGCTGCTCTTGCTTCCCGCCGTCTGCGATGAAAAGTTCATTCAACTTCCAAATCAGCTTGAAGTAATTCACAGCTGATCGATCTTCGTACGCAATACCTGAAGAGGCGAAAAATAGTAGCACTTAGCTCAATCTAAGTAAACAAACTAAATAGAAAATAATATGTAAACTAAAAAAAAAAAAGTCCGAATTAGTGTCTAAATAACAAAAACCAAATTAATACTCAATCCCCCGCAACAGCGCCAAAAACTTGTTCACGAAAATATGTTTCGAATTTAAATCCCGCAAGCGTAGGGATCGTTCACAAGTAATAAAGTGGAAATTCAAGAATTTTGAATATCTTTCCCACGAGGATTGATTTAAAGTGATTTTTATTATGTCGACCTTAACCGAATCTATTAAACTCAAGATGATTGTTTTTGTGATTTTATGATGAAATTACGACTAATATGCGAATTAAACTAAAATTACGATCTAAATACAAGAATAATGATTGAATGCAAAATTTGATGAAATTAATGTATGAAAAGCGTACTAGGATCCCGAATCCCCAAACAAAGTTTACCCCTAACCCCTATTTCACAATTTGACAACACGAGGAATTGGTTGAAGAATCAATGTTTCTAACCTATCCAACAATCGCTGTCGAGTAGAATTGAACATATTCTAGCATACCATTTGACTATATTTCTATGACAAATGCAATATATAAGAATGCATGAAGTTTTGTAAATACTTAGAGATTCACGTAATGCATATCGATATATTTCAATCCTTTATCAACAAAACAATGATTTATACCTTATTGAGTTTATTTTTCTTTTCTCGAATGCATAAAATAAACCACCTAAACTCACACAATTATCGTGCACTATAATCATGGAGGCAAGAAAGTGTATATAAATTATTAAACATCCATCAAACGTTTGAATATCAAATTGCAAAATAGAAATTAAAAGATCACAACGCGAGGTTCATCATTCACCTAGTACATGAAAAGTCTAGCCTAACATGGATAAAATAAAAGAACAATAAAAATAATAAAGAGAAGACATCACCCAAAAACTAAGAATTAGGGTTGAAATCTTGAATCTTGAATGAAATCCCTTGTTCTCGCCCTCTTCCTTGCTCTTCAATGGTTTTTTTTCCCTAAGAATGCGTCGCCCCTCTTTATGGACGAGATTAGGGTTATAAAGAAGTCCTAAATGTATTACCATAAGTGTTTGATTCAAATAAGAAAACTAGAATTTTCGCGCTCGGAATGAACCATGCGACTGCATGGTATAAACCCATGCAACAGCATGATTATACAAAATTTTTACTATTCAACTCCTGTAGATACTTGTGCGACTGTATGGGTTTTCTACCATACGACTGCATGGTAGAACTTGTTTGTCCTTTGATTCACTTTTGTCCCTAAGTTGGTTTCATCCACCTTTTGACCTTGATTTCTTCTCCTTCTTCTTCTAACATTCCGTGGTATCACCATATGTTACTTAGCTCAATTCCATGCTTGATTCGTCATTCGGGTCATCTTTTGAATAATTGCATTTTGATCCTCGGAGTTTCATATTCTTCCATTTTGGCCATTTTTCGTTCTTTTTCTCATACTTTTCATTCCATCCATCAATGTAATCCTACAAACATAAATTATATCCAATTAAGTCATATTTCAACATATACATCAACAATTTTCCATGTTTTGTGACCTAAATAAGTAGGTAAACCACACTTATCAATCTTCATATGAATAAGAGGAAATTATCAACTATTTTTTTAATACTTACAATGTAGTACTCTTAGTATGTGATATTCAGTTAAAGTTAATTTTCCTTTATATTGATATGTGGAACGTGGATGTAAATTGATAGTTGTAGATATTTGTGTTATTCGAGCGATGTGTTTATGTGTATTATGGTATTAGGAAAAAGACTTTGTTGATTTGTTGATACGAATTATGTAGTTTTAGTTGATTGTTGGTGGATGATTTGTTTTCGTTGAATGTTATCATATAGTATAAAGGTCTCTTTAAAGAGAAAGAACGTGATCTTGTGATGGCTTCCAAAAACTTTTTTTATTAAGAATTATAAAGTTCGACGATGACTTTAAGAATGAAGACTATTACAACTGTTATAATTGTTTTATTGATGCTATAATTGTTTTAAGAATGATGATAGTATAACTTATTGATGCTTTGTGACAAATATTTGTTGTCACAGAAACGTTGACATTAGAAAGTTGTCAATGGACAGCAAAATACGTTGCTTTGAGACCAAACCAATGTTTTCTTAGTTTCTCAAAACTTCTCTTTTTATTAACCTACTTGGGATGTACCACTTGACACTTTATGAAAGACCTTGTTTTAGAAAAAAAAAAAAAAGATTTTTAATAAAGTTTGATAAAAGTTGAAGAAATATTTTGTTAAAAAGTTGTCAATCTTACAAAATATTAAGATTAAAATTCAATTAAAATTGAAAATATAGCCGTTATTGGGTCCCGCTCGTCTAATAAAAGTCAACAATAACGCCTAGTTTTTCAATTTTAATCCGATTTTAATCTCTATCAAATATAAGATTAAAATTAATTGTTGATTTTGACTTAAATTTTAATTAGATTTTTTTGCTGAATAAAACTGGGACTACGTTAGTTTCTGAATTGTTTAAATGACAATTAGAGGATTTCTCAATCCTTTTCAAAATTTACACTTCTAGTAAATTTTCCTTACCTATTTTTAATTCCCTAGTATTCATAAACAACTAAAGTGGAAATTAAAGTTATCCGTGTTTTTCGTGTCATGTCAAAGTGACAAATTTCTTGGTTCAAAATAAACGTTCTGAAATTTCTTGGTTAGCAAGTACCAGAGTGATGGAAACACTTCAATGGTACGTTTTACAATTGGGCTTCAGGCTTCCTAAGGATCACAATCTCCAGAATGCCCTTCTGAGGGCTGCATTTTTATCTTCACTGCCCTCCAAATTATAAAACAGCATAAATCCTAGCTGAGGATCAATTTAATGAATTCTATATATGCATGATACACCATTTACAGAAAGTTAAAGCTTCAATAGGTTCCAGTTTTACTATATATATGCAAATATGTAAATGATATTTGTTTGTATTTTGGCATTGGATATGAATCTACAAGTTGAGCTAGGGAAACAAACCAAGGTACCTTAGTAAGCCAAAAGCTAAAGGCAATGTCCTTGTTACTCTCTCTCTCCTTTTCAATCCTAACCAAATGACACAAGCAAGCTCCTGTTGGCCAAGTTTATCACCGTTCACTCCTTTTTAAAGTCACGAGAGCCTCTGTCCTGTGACGTGCTTTCAATTCTCCAGTGGGGCAGGCAAAAATAAAATATAAAAACACAGAAGCTATCCTTTCTTCACCATCACTTAAATAGCCTCTATATTTCAGTCCCAAACTCAAAGTCTTATAATTTCTCAAGCTTTAGTTCTCTTCCGTCTGAAAGATTTTTCACCACATTTTTTCTGTCTTTCTCTGTCGGGGTATCATGTAGGTCTCACCCCACAAACTCCCTCTCCCCATATTTCCATCTCTCTATCCTTGTTCTTTAACTCTTTTTTATCACCTTTAACTTTAACTTTAACTCTCTCTTTATTATTATTTTTTTTTTTTGTGTTTTTCACAGGAGATCAGAGGAAAATCCGTTAGATCTCAATATCTTACCTGAAGATTACACAAGAGATGATAAAGAGATTTATGATGACAGTTCTTCATCTGCTGGTATATCCCTTTGTCTTAAATGCTATTAAATGTGTTTTAGAGTTCATAATACTTCTTTTGGTTGTGTCTTTCCTAATTAGAAAGCCAACTGGAGTTGAACCTTTTCTTAAAAAAATTTCTGAAAAATTATTAGCTATCCAAGAACAAGAGAAAAAAACCCTTTTTGTTTGTGGACTCCATCTTTGAGATTTTCTTTTGTTTCTTTTTTCTTTTTCTTTTTTATCTAATTCTTTTCCAGTAAGCAGTATTTCTTGGCTTTTGGAGTATCAATGCGAAACCCTAGACAATAAAAGGACAAGACAGGAAAAGATTGTGGCTGGAATATTCATTTATGATCCGGGCAATTAGGGTTTGAGTTTAGGTATAAACTTAGGTCATCAAAATTGCTTTAATTGGCATTTTTGCAGCTGCAGGCTACAGAAAAAAGAAAAGCAGCGTTAAGGACCGAAAAGATGATTCCAGTAAGGTCCATGAGTGTAGGTTTTGTTCCCTCAAGTTCTGCAAATCTCAAGCCCTAGGGGGACACATGAATCGACACCGCCAAGGCAAGTCCTTTCAGTTAGATTCATTTCACCTTTTAAAATTATATTTTCTTTCTTTTAGGCATGCATAGGATACAAAAAAACTGGGTTTTCTGCTTTCTTCTTCAAAGATCAAGAAAGGTAGTAGCTAGGGCATGAGTTTCAGTAAAGTTAGTTATAAAATATTGAAAGACTAGACATTTGTTGGCCAATGATTTTTCCTATTTTGAAGCATTGTCATGTCAATCTAGTTTTTCTCACATAAAAATTGTTGTAGGATCTTTCTTTTTTGTTGAAATTCTTGGTAGCATGATTTGATTTGATTTGATTTGATTAATCCGTAACTCTGTGTATGTTCCTCAGAGAGGGAGACAGAAACACTGAACAAGGCTCGTCAACTGGTCTTCACTAACGATTTAGCTCCAGGAGCACATCACCTAGGATATCTTCCAGGGTATTTGACCCCCCCGCCCCCCAAACCACCCTCCCTCTTTTCATTTTTTCCCCTTCTCTTCTCTCTTTTTATGCATTTTTTCATCTGTCAAAGGGCTTGAAATGCTTAAGACTTCGTCTATAATTGTCAAATTTTCTTTTTATTTCTCACTTCTTATGCATTTCACCGGGTGCTTTTGTTTAATGGTTTGAAATGCTTAAGCTTTTATTTGATGTTTAAGCCTTATGCTTCTTTCTTAATTAATGTGTGTGTTATTTTGGCAGTGGCCAACCAATTCCACATGGAGGGTTTCATCAACCTCCAGGCAGCATAGGTGATGCAACAATGCCATTCAGATCAATGTACCCTACAAGGCTTTATTCTGCTTCTTCACCAATCTTGCCGCCACCTCCACCAGGCCAGCCTCTAGCACCACCACAGCCACCGTACATGTACACTTCTCTGTCACGTCTCCTCCCTTTGCATTCTCAGTATCCCGCACCACCGGTGAATGACTACTTTGTTGGCCATGCCGTCTCTGGTTCCAATTCTAGTTATTCAGGACCTCCACCGGATACTAATTATACCTGCATCGGTGCACCGGTGGGGCATGGATTTCCAAATGGCACTGGCCCCAGCACCGCCCCTGGTGTAGATGGTGTTAGAGACATGTCAATGCACATTCAAGACGAAGGATTGAATTGGGGCCGGAGGTAGAACACGACAATAGTGAAAAATTTGCATCTTATATTGAACAATCAGTTTCAAGAAGGATTCTATATTAAATCTTACTGTGTATTGTTTTTTGGTTTTTTCTGGCTGAACGAGAGTGCAAGTGTTAATCTGCTGTATGACACGGCACTCTCACTAACTAACTGACAAATGGGGATGTGCAAAGAGAGAAATTTTGGTTTTTCTACAGGTTTTGTGAACAGGCTTTTTGAGATCTCACGCATTCGCACGAGCCTGCTATAAATTTGAAGCAGGGATTAAATGGATTTTTCTTCGGATGTATAACAGACCATAAAAAATGTAGGTGAGGGCGAAACAACTAGTTAGATTTCAACAGAAAGTAGCCAACCAGTTTAGAATTTTCCCCTTTGGGATAACTTTTAATACTCTGCTTCTTCTCTCCCATGCATATATCACTTAAAAAAAAAAAAATCATAGATTTAGCCATAAATTTTGTTAGGTTTTACAATTTGAAATCAAGTTATAGCATCGGTTTTTGGTGATTATAGAATGAAAAATTAAGACATATTTGAAAGACTAAACGACCCACCACAAAAATGTGAATAATAATAAAACGGTTAACACACGAACGGATGTTTTGTTCAAATTTTGCTCGAACGAACTTCATAACTATTTGGAATTCACCAATTAATAAAAAAACTGAAATATGTTATTAATCAATAAAAATGAATGTATTATTCTTACAACATTAGTGCGTATTTATAGACTCAAAACAAAATTTAATTCAAACAAAACCTTGATTCTGTAAACCAATCCAACTAAACTAGAAAAAGGCAAAACGAATCCAATTAAAACTAACAAACTGCTAAAATGACGAAAATACCGTTAAACTAACTGAAAATATGAAAACGCAAAAACAGACACCTAAAAGCAGAATTGAAAAACAATTTTAGATTGTACTCAGGAACGAAAATTCGACATTTGCGTTGAAAGTTATGCATGTTTTCGTATATCCTTCTTAGTTCTTCGATTTTCTAATTGATTTATGATTTTCTCTTCTAATTCATCCGCATTACTAAAGGAAATGGAAAAAATAAAATAAATTGAAGATGTGTGCTTAATTCTAATATAATTGTGGTACGCGAACATATTAAACCATGCACATACGATATTCGAAAGTTTTCCAACATAAAAATAATCCACAAGGGTACAAAGTTTGTACTCATTTATTTTCTTCTTATCGACGGATTACTGACAGAATTTACCCACAAGTTTCTGTAGGTAATTTAACCTTTTTTTTTCTAAAGTTATTACATATTATCAAAATGGATGGCTAAGACTTGATGGGATCCAAGCTTAGTGTAAACTGCTTGGAGGATTGTCCCAGCAACCACAAGTTAGTACTCTAATCACGAAAGATTTAACACTCCATGGAGCTTGGAAATATTTATGGACCATAATAGACTTCCATTGTTGAAAATGTTGCCTGCAACCGAGGTTCGAAATGACGCGCCTAGAGTGATGTTTTCTATGCGATAATTTAGCGGTCAACGAAATTGTTATCATTTTAAAAAAATTTTTTGTGCACTATATAAATTTTTCAAATATTAGGCCAATAAATTGAAAGGCTCAAAAAGTTACTTACCCACTTATTGGTCCACTAATCTATAAAGGGAATCTCCAAGGATTTTATTGTAAACTTTCGATGTGGGATAAAAATCTTTTTGGTTTGACCGTAGTACATTTTACATTTTGCTTCGCTGTAATATATTGTACAACGTATTATACTTTTGATTTGACATTAGTATATTGTATTATTGTATATATAGTTATTTATATTTTATTAAGTTAATGAATCATTTCCCTATATTTTACTAATTAATAAAAATTAAAAACACTCCAAATATTTCAATTAATACTATTATAATATATCATGTTTATCCTTAAAAAATAACACTCCAACGATGTACTTCGTGTGTCTACTATGACATCCTTCGTTAACAAATTGAACGACTTTGTCACTGCCTTGTCACTTCCTATTGCAATGTTATGATCCCATAAGAGTTTAAGCCTCTTAACAATTTTTCTATCGTTGATAACGTTATCCATGAACACAAAATCAATGACCCATTCCATTAGTGCCGAAGAGCGGTTTTTTCATATGCCACAAGATCACAGTAGTGAATTTCTACTGAGCTTTCACCATGATTGTCAGAATTGTGAGCATTGAACGATGAAATCTTACTGTGTTGAGCCTCTCGTAGTGATGGCAATGGATTGAGTCAAGCCGGGCTAGCAACCATATAGAGTTAGCTCAGTCCACTATGGGAGCAGGCTCAATCACTTGTCATGAGCCGAGCTTGGGCTAGCTTGTTGACCAAGGGCGCATGCTTTACCTGTGATTAGCCAAGCTGAGCCAATCTATCCGGGAGCTTTTTAGTTTTATCAAAACATAAATTATACAAAATTGTAAAGAAAAATACGAGATATATAACCACTCTATTATTTCCAAGCTTGTGATCAACTACATTAAACTTAGGCAGAGTTGAAATTATATATATAAAAAATATTATGAGTTAATTTTTTTAAAATTAAAAATTAAGGAAATTTAATGTAATTGTTAACAGTACGATGACCTAAATCCAGTTTGGCCTGACCTGAAAAGTTCTTGGTGCGACATATATGGCGAAATCAAAATTATGAGAATTTTCAGAGGTTTGTGAATTTTCTGCTCCTCTACCCGTGATTTTTCCCATCTTGAGTTTTCACGTAATTTTTTGTGTTCTTTTTCTTATTTTATGCATTGCTTATTCTTGCTTTCGCGGAATATCAATTAACGGTTGTAATTTAAGAAAAATCAAACTTTTGTTCCGAAAGTAAAGCAGCAATTTCATTCAATAAGTCTGCAAACCCCGGGCAAAATAAACCAAGGAATACAAATGTCCAACGAGTTAGCCGCATACCTATAGTAGCATGAGAAGCCATTATGGGCAACCCTATTTTTGTTTCTGGGAATAAAATGACAAGGACCACAACTAGCATCTATCAGTAAGGCTACAATATGAAATAAGATAACCGCGTTCGTGCCAAGCTAAAATCTGTCTGGAGACTATGAACCAAGCGTTGAAAGTCGCATTGCACTTCAGGTACCTAAAACCAGACTGTTTTGCAAACACGAGACCCTCCCTTAGTGCAGCAGCTTCTGCATCTTCTACTGTAGGCCTTCCGGTGAGTCTTCAGGACTGAGCAACAAGAACAATTCTCCTATGATCAAGAAGTACTGTCGCTCCAAAACTGTCATCCCCAGCATGAAGTAAGGAATCTGTGATTAATTTGACCTTCCTCAGCTCCGGTAGTGACCAGCTCGACGTGCTGGTGGTGTTCATTTTTCAACTGAACCCCGTTGCTGCACAAAAACTGCTGCATTATCGATCAGCAGCCCCGGATCCTTAGCATTTCCGCCATGCACCATGTTGTTTCTCTCCCCGACCCACACCAGACAACAGAACATACTAGACGAGTGTGTTACCATATCGATGTCAATTAACTTCAGCAGTATCTCCCGGATATCCTCATAGTGTACATCCAGTTTGATGGAAACCGAGTAACACGCTTGCCGCCATTCTTCCGTAGTGCATGAGTGGTGTCTCATGCGCCCTACAAAAATCACAATTGCTGGAAATGTGATAACTGTAATTACACGTATATCCATACTATTAAACTAGATAAATAATTCATAATGGATTTTTACATAATTTAGTATAAATATTTTTTTTACAGTAAAACTCAGATTTGAATGTAATTGGAACAAAAAATGACAATATTATAATGGAATATGAGGTACGTTATTATGAGCTAGATATGAAGTGTGAGCCTCAGTTTCAAATGTCTATATTTGCTCAGTTATGCCGACAAATGATCGAAGTTGGAAGGTCAAATACTTATAATATAGTAACTAGGTTGATTCTTGTACTGATATTTGCAATTCATCAAGATAGTTACTAATTTGTTTTCTAAACCTCCAATGAAAGTGGTTCACAACTTGCTTCTTGTCGTTCACCTAGCTCACCCAGCTCGAATGATGCTCCTTGCAATGGTAATTGCCAAACAAAACAAGTTGCTTGTTATAAACCTTTCCATTGTGACAAATAATGATACAACTCCTGTTTGGTACTGATTAAAATTCAAATTTTAATTTTAATCAAAATCAATATTTAATTTTAACCACATATTTCATAAGTGTCACAACTCTCCAATCATACATTTTATCATTTTTTATCAAATTTATTAAAAATCTGATTTTAATCTCCATCACAAGGGCATAGTGCTCAAAAGCTCTTTTCA
Source organism: Fraxinus americana (assembly GCA_035079005.1). Taxonomy (NCBI): domain Eukaryota; kingdom Viridiplantae; phylum Streptophyta; class Magnoliopsida; order Lamiales; family Oleaceae; genus Fraxinus; species Fraxinus americana. The sequence continues at coordinate 35,689,933 of CM068707.1, forward strand.
ACTTTTCAAAAGTCATGTCAAACTTGCTCTTACTACCTTTGAATTTTTTTCTATTTTAAGAATTTTTCATTTTGTTTTAAGCACATGAAAATCTTATGTGTTATTTCATATTTCAATAGGAATTAGAGACTTCTCATGAGTAATGAAACAAAATCCTAATATTAGAAAAGTTCAACAAGAATTAATTTTTTATAACTTAATGAAACAGTGGTTTGATCCTTGAAAAAGTACAATTCGTCCCAGATCACGAGGGATGGAGGCTCCTAAATTGAGCCGAATTTTATTTTATTTTATTTTTCCAACCTATAATGATCCCTAAGTGCGCGATCATGCACGCGAGTGGTTGAGAATCAAAGCTGATATGATTAAAGATAAATGGCAACATCCATGGAATAGAGTATTGTGATAAGATTTGAGTGATTTCCTCCGTATCATGCATGTTACATACACTTATATATACAAGTTACCATTTGCAACTGCAAAAGTAAGAAAGAAAATGATTGTGTTCTAGTCCTTTTTCCCTTTTCCCTCTTCGATTTTGGCAAAAATTATAATCTTCCTAAAATTTGAGTTTAAAGTCACTATAATTTTAATCACGCATTCACAGCTAATATCCACTTATTATTCACACATTTCGCAAGACCAATTACTCATTTTCATTATAATCTCATTATAGTGTATCCCAAACAAGCATGATCATTTATGCTAATTGATGCAAATAATCTTTTTTTTTTTAATTCTTCCAGTTTGAGTTATATTGTGAATAACATAAAGGGGTTTTGCTACAAGTACCCCGAGGTTTACACCCTGGGTTATCCGACCCCACGCCCCCCTCACAATGGGGGGCCCGTTGATTATTTAATTCTTTGGCCCCACCTCATTGTGAGGGGGGAGGTGGGGTCGGGTATCCTGAGGTGTAAACCCCCGGGTACATATATCATTTCCCAACATAGAGTTCTATTGTATTTGGTTATCATTTACAAAAAAAATAAATCTATTTTTAATGGGTTTTATTATTCTATAAAAGCTTATCTATCCCTAGGCATTCATGACATAGGACAATTTCCTAGCCTAAATCACAATGATTCAATGACCATTGAGTTATAAGGGGGTCGTGTCATGAAAACATAACTTGGACCAATTATTCTTTTCATATGCTTGAAAATTGGAGAGACAGTCGGTTTAACTCAAACAATTAAGTCAATTATAGCAGTTCTATCAAAAATCTGGATAAAGTGTCAAAGTCAATCTTTTATGCTCGAAGGTAACCTAAGCTATTTATAGCTAAAGGCTAAAGTCCTATTGATTTTGTATAAGATTGTGTCGTGGTTTGACCCAAATTTTAATGGGTATTGAAGTTTAACTTGAGGTGGTCTTGAAGAGATCAAAATTATGGATCGGAGGAAAAAATCGTCCCGTTTTTGCTAGCGCCAGGACGTTTGAGCAAGCCTAATAGAATACAACCCGAGACTTGGTCGTTCGCGTATCGCCCGCCGTTGCTCTGGCCCATACCCGTTTTCATTTTTTGACAAGACTTTGGACTCCTCTTCTTCTACATCTTGCTTTCTAGGGTTCATATGTGTGTGTGTGTGTGTGTGACACGACTTGTATTGAAATGAAGAAGATTCATACAATATCTTGAGAGCTTTAGATTTTAATTGAATGCATTGAGAAATTTGTAACACAATTGTTATTGATTATAGTGGATTTCTCCTTCTTTGTCCGTAATTTTTTCCCGTATTGGATTTCCATGTAAATTTTGGTGTTTATTTTCTTCTTATTTATTTCATTATCGTCATTATTTTGTAATCCAAATTCATAACACATTGTGTCCCATCTCGTGAAATTTGTTGACACACTTCAATTACATCTCTAATGTTCTGAACTTATAAAGCCCTACTACTAGTAGAGCGTTGAGCAAGCTAATGTCAAGGTGATCTACATGAACCGTACTTGATTTGCATAACTAAGTTCATAGCTCCACAATGGTTTCTCTATACAGTTGACTCAAAGTTTTTAGGTGCCATGACAACTCGATCGAAGCTTTAAATTTGGATTGGCATTTTAGCTCGACATTGACTTGTCACTAACTTCAGTGTGACATAAGCTCAAACAATCTAGCACTGGTTGTCTAAAACACCCATTAGGACATAAAACAACTTATTTATCAATCATATTAAAATCATATACAAATACAAAAACGTGACAAAATATTTTGACAAAAAAGTATCCTCATTGACGAAATTTGTTAATTAATAGATGGTTGAAGAAGATTATTCGATAAAAAAAAAATTAGCAACATTTATTATGAGCAAAAGTTAAAGACTTTTGAGTACAAGTAAAAATGTGGTGCAACAAATAAAAAATTGGTGATTTTATATATAAGAACTGATTTATTTATGATTAGGGCACTGAAATATGGACAAAAACCAAATATTGGATAATCAAATATTCTAGCTAGCTTGACCTAGTGGATGCAGTTTTCAGGGTATATGGACTACAGCTAGGGCGATTACTATGTAGGCTTTAGTCCCGCAGCTGTTTGCATGTGGCATGCACGTCGAGTTGACCTGCACCCAATTAGAGTGCGGGTTTTGACCATTCAGACATCCTATTTTTGCACTTGTAGGCCAAGATTGGAGCTGTAATTCAGAAAACGGCTATACAGTTCCTATAATATTCCTAGGCTGTGTTTTGTTGTCCCTATGCCCAGCGTATGAATTTCAAGTCTTTTCTTTTCTTCAGATTCTTGCACAGATATTCATACTATTGTGAAATAAAATAAAAAACTAATCAGGTTTCCTTTTTAATTTAAATCAAAATCTATAATTAATCTTAATAATATATTTTATAGGACACACAACTTTTCAACAACACATTTCATCAATTTTTATCAAAATATATTAAATATATGATTTTAATTCCCATCAAACAAAGACCAGATTTGATTAATTTGTGTTTTGTCCCACACTGATTTTAACCAAGTTTTTAATTGCTAATATCTTAATAAATGTACGTGGTTGTCCAAATTGCAAATAGTCTTACCAATGATAGGCATTATTAAGATTTTAGCTTATTTTATTCTTAAATATTGCCTAAGTACATTATTCAACCCTATAATGCCTATCATTGGTAAGACTATTTGCAATTTGGACAACCACGTACATTTATTAAGATATTAGCAATTAAAAACTTGGTTAAAATCAGTGTGGGACAAAACACAAATTAATCAAATCTGGTCTTTGTTTGATGGGAATTAAAATCATATATTTAATATATTTTGATAAAAATTGATGAAATGTGTTGTTGAAAAGTTGTGTGTCCTATAAAATATATTATTAAGATTAATTATTGATTTTGATTTAAATTAAAAGGGAAACCTGATTAGTTTTTTATTTTATTTCACAATAGTATGAATATCTGTGCAAGAATCTGAAGAAAAGAAAAGACTTGAAATTCATACGCTGGGCATAGGGACAACAAAACACAGCCTAGGAATATTATAGGAACTGTGTAGCCGTTTTCTGAATTACAGCTCCAATCTTGGCCTACAAGTGCAAAAATAGGATGTCTGAATGGTCAAAACCCGCACTCTAATTGGGTGCAGGTCAACTCGACGTGCATGCCACATGCAAACAGCTGCGGGACTAAAGCCTACATAGTAATCGCCCTAGCTGTAGTCCATATACCCTGAAAACTGCATCCACTAGGTCAAGCTAGCTAGAATGTTTGATTATCCAATATTTGGTTTTTGTCCATATTTCAGTGCCCTAATCATAAATAAATCAGTTCTTATACATAAAATCATAATCAATTTTGTAAACAAGGTAAAATTAAGTATAGTATTAGTCTCCAACCTATTATTCTTTAAGAAGTTCATCTTCAACTTTCTTAATTGCACAATCAGTTCCTAATAAAAAATTTATATAAGTTTATGTTAAAACGTGACGTGATTCTCATAGTTTAACTTTATGAAATTAAATTTTGTTATCAACTTGGATTTTGAAAAAATTAAAAGTGAGATATATTTTCACGAGGGTTAATTTCACAAACGATCACTTAACTTACCTAAAAATTACAAAACAGTAACTGAAGTTTAAAACTTACATAAACAGTCACTGAAATTTCATGCGCTTTTACAAACGATCACTGAAGGACCGTTAGGATTTTAATTCAAACTTAAAGGACCAAAACGCATAGATATAGAAGCTTGACCACCTCAAGTGCAAATTTCTTGCTATTAAGTGCCACCTTTGGAGCCTCGAATCACCACCCTCCGGCCACCAAGACCACCAGAATCGATCACCACCAGTCTCGCCTTACTCTCATGTACAACCTTCAACCAACCATCAGCCACAAAACATCAGGAATCAATAGAAAATCGAGCCCAAAAATCCCATCTTTCAAACTCCTTTTCTGCTAGAAAACCCACCTCCGACGACGCCCATGTTAATAACACCCCACAGGTCGCTCAAGCTCAACATGGTGCATCCATACATGGTCCTATTATATCAAATAACACAGAAAATCTAAATCTATAGCAGAATTTCAAATCAGCGAACTCGCGGCCAACAATCACATTTTCCGGCGACGGCGGTGGTCCCCACGATCGCGGACCACCTATTCTGGCATCTTCCCTTCATGGCGCATCTACTCCAACCACGGGTCATCAGCAATTTGGGCTCAATGTGGACGAACAGGCTGGGACGCAAGGCAGTCTGTTTTGTCCTCCATCAATTAAGGTTTCTACATTACCCCAATCATCAAATTCGGTCTTAATACATTCAATTCAAGTTGGTTATACTCTGGGTCATGAATCAATTACACTAATTAATCACCAAATAACATGCGCATCGTTGGAGGTGGGTTTTTCGGTAGAAAATGAGTTCGCGAGATGGGATTTTTGGGCTCGATTTTCTGCAGATTCCTGATGTTTCGTGGTTGACGGTTGGATGGAGGTTGTAGAGGAGAGTGAGGCAAGATTGGTGGTCGTCGGATTCGGTGGTCTTGGTGGGCGGAAGGTGGTGATTAGAGGCTCCAAAGGTGGTACTTAATAGCAAGAAATTTATACTTGAGGTGGTCAAGCTTCTATATCTACGTGTTTTGATCCTTTAAGTTTGAATTAAAATCATAACAGTCCTTAGTGACCGTTTGTGAAAGCTCATGAAACTTCAGTGAACGTTTCTGTAAGTTTTAAATTTCAGTGACCATTTTAAAATTTTTAGGTAAGGTCGGTGACCGTTTGTGAAATTAACCCATTTTTATAAACATAATGTGATGAGTTAATGAAGATTTAGATGGTTTCATCTATAGGGAAAAAATGTGAGATTATTATTACGCCTTACTTCACAATGCCCAAAATATCCTACATGGCAAGCAAATGTAGGGCCCCCACACCATATTACGAGGTTGATCTAGTAGAACCCCTTTTGTGGTTGAGCCAATATACTTGCCGATCACATTGAATTGTATTGATTCGTAAGAGCCGAACTGTGAGTAGAAGCAAGACCACAAAAGAAGCTCAGCACAAGATCTCCCAAGCAATCTTTTGATATGTGATTAACATGACAATTCACTTTTGTCGCCGCCACTACCAGCCTACCAGGTCAAGACCAAAGCCACAAACTAGGCATTATGGATGCTAAAGTGGTACTAGCATTTAAAACTTATGATTGATTGATGTTTAAGATAAGATGCATCAGCCGCGTAGATAAGGCCACGTGCCTTTTCATCTAACCACTCTCATCATTTTTTACTATAAAAGCTCACACTTAGTGCAATTTGAAGGGTAATGTAAGTTTAGACTTTCAAACTATAACTTTGTCATATCACTGTTCAATTTGTTATTCCCCGAAGTCGACCCCTTTTTTTTATATTGGAGACTCACGTTTAAAACTCTCCCACACTCATATATTTTCTTTCCCAATTAATTTGACCATCGGAGTGCGTGCAACCAACCCCCCACATCGGAGGAGGCCATATGTGACTAAAATTTTGTCTAAGTGTGCAATAACAAGGTTTACGTGAACGTTGAGAGGCCTTAGGATCTATTGGCCATGTTGGAAGAACATTTTTTGGGATCAAGAATTATAGTAAAATTGAAAACCAAATTGTTGCAATTGAGAAACTTAGTCCCAATGTGCTACTTGAGAAATAGTTGGGGACCAATGGTGAAACTTTCCCTAATAATAATGATTAATCACTACAACAATTGTTACCTTTTACAGCACGCATTTACGGCGTGCATATAAGGCATGTCGTAAAAAATGACTATTTACGGCATGCCTTAAATGCACGCCGTAATAATTCAGTTACTAAAAGTATTTACAGTATACATTGATGGCATGCCGTAAAAAGTAAACTTTTACGGCACACATTGATTACACGCCTTAAATTTTTTGACAGCATACATTAGTTGCACGTTGTAATATAAGCCCAATACCCAATTATTCACAAACCCAATACTTATAAAAAAAAAAACCAATTAACTTATTACAATACATTCATTATACACGCCCTAAATACATTGAGTCTGAGACCGTCACTCCATCACCGTGAGACGCCCCTGCAGCCATGCCGCTACCACACGCCTGCCGCACATCCCTGCAACCAAGCCGCACTCCCCAATAGCATGTATGTGAGTTTTCTATAATTTCTATTGGTATTCGTCTACCCCTTGTTCCTATTTGTTTGGTTGTTTCAATGTTTCATGTTTGGGGAAAATCTTGAAACCAAGTCACTGGTGGGCAGTGGCTGGGACTGGGAGGAAGTAGGAAGAAAATAAGTAAATAACCACAAGTTTGGCCTTTGGGGACGGGTAAGTCTGATTTTTGTTTTTTTGTTTTATTGGTTTTTTCTACCTTTTTTGAACCTGTTCGAAAATCTGAAATTACCCCCTTCACTTTGCATATTTTTGTTGAGAACTAGATATGATAGACTTCATTGTTTGTGTATTTTGCCTATTCTGAATTTTTGAGAACTGTACGTGATAACTAATAATCCCTTTTGTTTTTTGTTTTGTTTTGTTTTTTTCCCTCATTTTGTTTATATTTGGTTGAGAACTATACGTAATAGTGCTTTTTGTAATTTTTTTTTTTTGTTCAATGTAATTTTGTTGCCATTGTTTTCTTGTGGCTGTGATGATGGAGTGGGATGGATGTGTAGGGTGGTGGGGTAGATGACAAATATGAGATGACAAACTGCATTTCTAGATAATAGAAGTAGCTATTTTGCAGTTAAGAATTGCTGGGTAGCAAAGTTGAGTGCTGACATTCTGTGTAACAAACAGCTTTTCCACTGACCAAAGATAATTCTTTTCAATCGATCATCCCAGAGCTTGGTGCACAATCATCACTTGCAAACTCAAGTCCAAGAGTTCAGAGATGAAATTAAAAAATTGAAGGATTTGTTTCAAGTAAAGAGTAAAAGTGCCGAATAAGAAGATAATGTAAGTGGAAAACTAGAATTAATGAATGTTATTCTCAATTACATATACTCTCTATATTCAAAATAATAAATTATACAATTCGATATGAATTTTACAACCTAGAGATAGAAACTTGAATGGTTTAGATAACCTCCAGAATAAAAAATGCAAATTGTTATCTTGGTTTGAAAAAGCTGATATTGTTGCAAAATGTGAAATCCCCTCAACAAATCCAAGTGATCTAGTGCATCATGTACCCCTTGGTAACGAATATTGGCGAGTTTGGGTTAATGACGTGATTGATAATATCAGCTTGTATCGTTCTACACGTGAGCTTTTTTCTTCTTGAAGATGCATTAGGAAGTACAAATGCATGGCCAACTAGGTACATCGAAGTGGATTCGTTGTAATTACAACAAAGGTATACTTAATTTCTTTTATTATTTTAAATCAATTTACATTCATTCTCAATTCTTTAAAATCAAAAAGTTGATGGGTGGTTTATTTGAATTGAACATCAGGTTTTATACTTATCATATGTATTACGTTGATTAGATAAAAGTTAATATGTTTCTTGATATACTTTTGATTTACATGCTCACTCTAAATTTATTAACTATACTTTTATTGTTTTTATGGTGTGCAAGGAGTTACTATTTTGTGTTAGCTAAATTATCGCTCGAAGAAGTTAACTTTGATATGGACCATCATTTTTTTTTTTTTTGAAGTAGTAGTCTTTTGAGAATTGTTGAGATGAACTTTACATTGACATATTGTATTGAATCGTATTCAATATTTTTATTTATCGAAACAATGGAAACCTTGATTATTTATGTATTAATTTTGTTTTGTTATTATTATAGGTTTGCTGGTAATCAAATAAATAAATAATTTTTAAAAAATGAAATTGATATTTACGGCGTGCATAAGCATGTCGTAAATTTTGGCTTACCTTTTACGGCATACAGTGAATGCATGCCATAAAAAGTGGTTTACCTTTTACGAAATGTCATCAATGTATACCGTAAATACTGGCTTACCTTTTACGGCATGCATTAATACCACTTTTTACGGCGTACAACTGAATACCCTAAAACTTATTTACAGCATTCCATAGATGGCGTACTCTACATGCCGTAAAAAGTAAACCACTTTTTAAGGCATGGCTTTATACAGCATGCGGTCGCATGCCGTAAAAAAGTACATTTTGTTGTAGTGACTAAAACTAATATAGTAAAATATTAACTGAAAAAAAAAAAAAAAAGTCAAATATAACTTTACCAATTTATAGTGTGTTTGAGACACATTCTTTTGAAAGAATATATTATTGAATAGTAGATTGATGGAAAATGTATGGTTAAAAATGAAGGTAAAGTTATTGATGTGATGGAAAATATTATTTTATTGAAAAATGTATGGTTGAAAATGAGTAGAAGAATGAGAATGAAAAAAATAATGTGTACCAAACAGGGCTTTAATTACGATTCCATTTGTAAATAAAATGATAGTTTTAAAATAAAAAGACCATAGTATATAATATAGACTTGTGAAACTAGCATGCAATGAAGAACAATATCCATGGGACGACTAAAAGATCGGTGAAATGGTTATGGCAGTAAATGTTGCCCAGCAAAGTTTTTGCATGTTCTCATGGATAAACTTTTAAGGAAGCTAAAAGATAAATTAAAGATCATTTAACGTAATCAAATGCCTAACATTTTTTTATTTTTTTTGTGTGAACTTTTTAGTTGGCATCTCTTATTAATGACGAAAAAAAATACAAATTTAGGAGGGCTCGACATGAACTCCAATTCAAGTCGCTACCAAAATTGACCTTTCTAGAGAGAAGATTACAATGTAAAAGTTGTCGCACTCCTTGTCATCATACGTCTAGTGAAGTGTCTCTTCGATCCCTGATCACTTTTAAACTTGCTACTTAAACGAAATTCACATAAATTTGTTATTGTACACCAAAGTTCAAAATATCTATAGCTTCTTATTCACTTGCCCTTGAATTATCCAATCCCGTGAATGTATCAAATGCCTAACTTTTGGTACAAAGAATAACTAGAATTTGAAATTTGATGCCACAAGATATGCTCAAGTTAGAGAATCCTGCAACTTCCCATTTCATTTTATTTCAGCAACTATTCCACTGTTGCACTATAAGAGAACCAGAGAAGCACTATGTGTTGGGATTGGGGTCCAAACTTCCAACTCTCTCTCTATCTACAGCTGAAATCCCGAGAAGTGATAGGTGAAAAGAACAAGACATGTACAGTTTTAAGAGGTTTGAATTCGATATTACATTTCGACCAAGTAAAGTTGGGCAGAAACTGCAATAAGATAGTGCAAGTATATTACAACACAATAAAATATTGGCTGCAGCAAAAGCCGACGGCTATATGTTGTAGAGTCAGCTGATTCGTGAATTGACAATTTTAGACATGTTTAAAGCTGCTACTTTGCTTCATAAAGATTTGTGCATATAATATAAACATATTTCAATATATTTTCTTTCTTTTAGACCTAATAATTGTACCTTTTTTAACAACAATTGTACATTGCATATTATCTTATAAAAAGCAAACAACTTGCTTTGGGTTCTTATTGATTGCTCTTTTTTTATTTTGGCAAATAAGACATGTACTAAATATATGATGACTTAATACTTTAAGATGAAATATTTCAACATCGTAAACATTTGGTTTGCCTATATCATTTTTGAAAATTTTGAAGAGTTGACTTATTTGACTAGTAACGATCCAGCATTAGATGGAAAAAAGTAAAATTCTAACCTCTAAAAGATTAAAATTTTAAATTAATTCGTTCAATATAGTAGGAGAACGTATTGTCGTTGTTCATATGAAACTTGTGAATATATCAAGCATGCAATGAATCTGGGCCTTCATATATAAAGATATCTTGAATATAAAATATAAATAACAAAACTTACTTTAATTGTTTTGTTAGGTCCAAATTGTGTTTGGCTATCTCTGCGTCCAAAAAATAGTTTATTAAGTTGTAATTCAAGGGGTTAGCATTATGTATTGAAAAAGCCAAAGATGGAACAAGGAGAAAGAATAGTAACAAAATAGCTCGTTGTCCACCATTGGAGCGCTCGAGTGAAAATTACAGTGAAGTCACCGCTCGCTGACCGCACGTCCAAAGCTTGAGCGATGGATGGCAGCCCGTTGGCCGTGAAAACAACACTTGATTGGTGGTGTCATCCGACGAAGTCCTAGTTCGCGATTTCAACATATTTTACAATCCCATAAAATCTCGAACACTCCATATTTTATATATACTCAAGCCATAATTTGTCACAAACATCGTTTCCAATTGGTTGAGGCTTTATTCCTTTAGGAGAACATCCTACAAAGATCAAACATAAATTCTATAAATTTCTCGTGTCAACCATAAGATCAAAACACAAATATCAAAAGATCAAACATCAAAAATCAAATTATATATCAATAATCCTTTAGAGTTCTGAAGTTGGAAGAGGCAGTTGGAGTTCCATTGGAGAAGAACGAGTGCATTCTTAGTGATCCACGTGGAAGGAAAGGTAGTCCAAAGTTCTGGAAAGTGTTGGAGGCACAATCGAAGGGGTTCTTCAAAGGTAGTCCAAAGTTCTGGAAAGTGTTGGAGGCACAATCGAAGGGGTTCTTTAGTGGTTTACAGATTAACTAGTAAGAGTCTAATAAAGTTTAATTGTATTTGAACCAACTGTAAGTTATCTTTTCTAATGGATCATTTTCGAAAGTTTTTTTTTAATCTTTATGAAAAGTTCTTCAAGAGGTTTTCCTTCGTTACCATATATGGTGTTGATTTTACTTTTATTGCTTTGATATGCTTGATTGATTGATTAATTGGGATTTAATATTGATTAAACTTAATCATCTAGAAATAATAATTATTGACTTATTGTTTTTTAATTATTGTTATTTTAATTCCGTATTATACACATATTCACTACTCTCTAGGTGTTGGGTCTAAACATCGGTAATAATTATTTTTCAAGTTTAAACTTTTAGGGTTCGTTTGATTGTAAGGGTGGAAAATGGGTGGAAAGAAAATGAATTCCAGGGAAAGTAATTGCCTAAAAATTGTTTTCCAGAAAATTGTTAATTAAGTGTGTTTGATTGGTATAATTTTCCACCCGAAAATTTTTTAGATTTTGTGTTCGTTTGGCCTTCGTTTGCATTAAAATTGTTCATTAAAATGAAAAAAATTTCCACACTTGGTTATAAAATTTGTTTCCATTGCCAAAAAGTAAAAAAAAAAAAAATGTTTCTTAAAAAATCATTTTTTAATCAAAGTTTAGTGTTCATTTGGCCTTCGTTTGCATCAAAATTGTCCGTGAAAGTGAATTTTTTTTTTTACAATTAGTTATGAAATTTGTTTGTATTGCCAAAAAATAAAAAAAGCCAGAATTGATTTTCCCACCTAAAACTTTTCCCCTCACGCCTAGAAATGGGCGCGTGAGGGGAAAACAATTTCCTCATTTGCCATGGAATTATTTGTCATTCAAACACTCACATTTGGCTGAAATTGGAAAATATTTTCCTTTTCCATACATTTTCCAGCCTATCAAACGCACCCTTAAAGTAGTTCTTTGTGAACCTACTGTTATAAAAACGAATCGTAAGATAATGGTAATAATGAAATAATTAAGAAGAAAATAAGAATACAAGAGTTTAGGTTAAAACCCAATTCGAGAAAAAACCACAGACAGAAGAGAACAATCCACCATAATCAATAGTTTTGTTTTTACAATATCAAGGTTTCAATAATCTGAAATCTAAGCTCTCTATTTTTCAATATGTTGTTGAATGTGTAGAGAATATAATATGAATGTACAATATGGAGATACAATGTGAAAATATATATAAACTCTCTTATTTGAGTCCAAGATAGAGAAGTCCCAAAATTTGGATAAAGCTTGAAAATCGCGAAAGAATATGCTATTGGGCGCCTCGATACTGGACTCGGCGCCCTCGCCGGTCGTTGTAGGGCCAGGTTTGCTGCCCAAGAAGGGGTGCCGCAGCACCGGGCTTGCTAAAAATATTTTCCTTTTCGTCCTAAAGTATTTTACTTTATCTCCAAGTCATTTTCCAAACCAAACTCCTTTAGACTTCTTCCAATCAACCAAATCCAAATCACATGAAATTTGGACCACACCACAACAAATCTCCACTTTTAGCCAAATTACATCATAAGGACTTAAAATATATCTTCAAGTAAACACCATTTCTCATTTCCAAACAACACACAATGGACTAAATCAACGACAAACACCCACTAAGTTCAACAATGCTCAAACTTAGCAATATGAAGTGGTTTTGTCATCATATCAGCAAGATTATCCTTGGTATCAACCTAACTCACTACAATATCACCACGAGCAATTACATCACGCACAAAATGTAACCTCACATTAATGTACTTAATCCTCTCATGAAACATCTTATTCTTAGTCAAGAAAATTGCACTATGACTATTACAAAATACTGTAGATATCTGCAAGTCTTCACTGATTTTACCAATTAATCCTCTCAGCCACATAGTCTCCTTACATACCTCTGTAATAGCCATGTATTCTGCTTTTGTTGTAGACAAAGCCACTGTATTTTGCAAAGTAGCTTTCCAACCGATAGCATAGCCTCCAAGGGTAAACATATATCCTGTAAGTGATCTCCTCTTATCAAGATCCCCTATATAATCTGAATCCACATAACTGATAACTCCATTTGAATTTCTATCAAAATGCAAACAAGCATTTGAAGAGCCCTTCAAGTATCTGAAGATCCACTGCACTGCTTTTCAATGTTCTTTGCAAGGATTAGCCATGTATTTACTAACTGCATATGCTAAATCAGGTCTTGTACAAACAATAATATACATGAGGGAACCAACTGCACTAGAGTAAGGAACCCGAAACATATAATCAATATCTTCATTTGACCGTGGACACAAGTTAGATGATAGTTTGAAGTGAGCAGCTAAGGGAGTACTGAAAGCCTTAGATTTCACCATATTGAATCTTTCAAGCACCTTCTCAATATATCACTTCTAACTCAAATACAAATTGCCAGCCTTTCTATCCCTCAAGATCTCCATTTCAATAATCTTCTTTACTGTACCCAAATCCTTCATGTCAAACTCCTTGCGGAGTTGTAATTTTACATTTCTGACCTCTGCTTTATCCTTGGCTGCTATGAGCATATCATCAACATAAAATAAATAATATGTAGTTGATCCACCATTTTCCTTTCTGAAGTACACACAACTATCATAATTACATCTATCAAAATCATGAGTAGTCATGAATGAATCAAACTTCTTATACTACTGCTTTGGTGAATGTTTCAATACATATAAGGATTTCTTCAACAAGCGCACGTAGTCTTCCTTTTCAGAAGCTATGAAACTCTCTAGATGTTGCATGTAGATGCTCTCATCAAATTCTCCATATAAGAATGCTATCTTGACATCCATTTGCTCAAACTCTAAATCATTCTTAGTCACCACTCCAAGTAAAGCCCGAATAGAACTATGCTTCACAACTGGTGAGAACACATCTATAAAATCAGTACCTGGAATCTGATTGTAGCATTTTGCCACCAATCTAGCCTTGTATCTAGTATCTTCAATCCCTGATGTGCCTTCCTTTCTTTTGAACACCCATTTACAACGAACCACCCTTTTACCTTTAGGTAATTTCACCAAGTTACAAGTGTTATTTTTGCTCAATGATTCCATCTCCTCCTGCAAAACAATCATCCATCAGCTAAAATCACTGTAACTAACTGGCTCTAAATATATAGCAGACTCCTTAGTGGAATCAATGTCTTCAGCCACACTCAATGCATAAGCTACCAAATCTGTTTCCCCATACTTCTATGGAGGTCTAATATGTCTGCGAGGTCTATCCTTAGCTATAGAATATTGTGGTGCTGGTGGTGTAGGCAAAGTAGGCAAAATATTACTATCTGTCAACTCTGAACTGGACTAATCTATAGTGGACTTTTCTGTAGCCTTTGATTGTTTCTCTGAACCAATTTTCAACTTCACCTGAGTTGAATGATTATGCTCCTCAGTTTTATCATAATCCCCAAGAGGTGAACCATGAACCATAGCAAGTTCATCAAATACTGCATTCATACTAATAATCTCCTTTTTAGTTTCGAGACACTACAACTTATACCCCTTCACACCTGATTTAACTTTAAAAAGATGTACTTTCTAAATGTAGGCTCCAACTTCCCATTATCCACATGAGTATAAGCCTGACACCCAAAATTTTTTAAATCAGAATAGCATGAAGGTTCACAAAACCATACCTCTTGTGGTGTCTTTTTATCAATGGCAACTGAGGGTGGGTGATTAATTAGAAAATAAGCTGTAGTAACAACTTCAGCCTGAAAAGACATAGGTAACCCAAAATTTAAAAGCATACAATCAACTTTTCCATCAAGGTTCTGTTCATCCGTTCTGCTACACCATTCTGTTAAGGAGTTCCGGTACTGTTAAGTGTCTTAAGATGCCTTTATCCCTGCAAAAGCTATTGAATTCATCTGAGCAAAACTCCAACCCATTATCAGTGCGTAGACATTTTACTTGCTTTCTGATATACTTTTTTACCAATGTTTTCCACTCATTGAAGGTTCCAAACGCATCACTCTTCAACTTCAAGAATAATACCCAAACTTTCTTGGAGAAGTCATCAATTATTGGCAATAAGTAATAATAGCCTCCTTTAGATGGTACCCTGACTGGTCCCCAAAGATCTGAATTGACATATTTAAGTGTTCCCTTCGTGTTGTGTCTTCTTTTACTAAATCTGACTCTCTTCTGTTTCCCAAATACACAATGCTCACAAAACTCTATTTTGCTGGTCTTCTACTTTTCAAAAAGTCTCTTTCCACTCATCTTCGCCATCCTATTATCACTTATATGCTTGAGCTGCTTATGTCAAAGTTTTATAACTTTATCATCTGTCAAAGATGTAGAAACTGATGCATCCCCAATTACTGTAGAACCGTGCAAAATGTACATCTGTGTATAGTTTTATGTCCATTTATGACAACAAGAGCACCTTGACTCACTTTCAAAACTCCACCTTCATCAATGTATCTATAGCCATTTGAGCCAAGTGTACTCAAAGATATGAGATTCAACTTCAGTTTTGGAATATGTCTTACATCTGTAAGTGTTCTGATAGCCCCATTGAACATTTTAATTTTGACTATGCCAACTCCGACTATTTTACAAAGCGTGTTGTTCCCATAATCACAGTACCTATCGAAACTCCTTCATATGTAGAAAATCAGTCCCTGTTAGAATACATATGAAAAGTACAAAGTGAATCAAGAACCAATTCCTTACAAGGTTTAGAATCCTCGTCAGAAATCACAAGAAACTCTCCACCACTTTGTTCATCTTCTACAATACCAGCTTCCGTTGTATTAACATGTTGCTTCTCTTTCTCAGTAGGACCAGCAGCTTTATTTTTGTTTTTCAAGGTATAACAATAAGCCCTAATATGTCCATTTTTCTTACAATAGTGACATGTCTTTTCAATATGTCTAGATTTTGATCTACCCTTTATATTTCTACCAAGGTTTCTATCTTATTTTTTTCGGTGCATAATCAAACCTTCAGCATGATTCTCAGATCCTCCAGCAAGATGCCTCATCTTTTCCTAAGATAGTAAAGTATCATAGACCTCTTCTACAGTAAGTGTATTTCGACTATAGAGAATAATATCTTTAAAATTCACATATGATGGCGGCAGGGAACACAACAACATTAATGCCAAGTCCTCCTTGTCATATTTAACTTCCAATGTCTCCAAATCAGCCACGATTTCTTTGAAATAGCTAAGTGATCATCCAATGATGCACTTTCAGACATCCGGTAAGAATACAAGTGCTATTTCAAGTGTAGTTTGTTAGTTAAGCTCTTTGTCATTCAAATTGCTCCAACTTCAACTACAACGCAGCAACACTTTTCTCCATAAGAAAATCCTAAAGAATTTGATTCGATAGATATAGATGAATTTGAGATTGTGCTTTTCAATCCCTACGCCTCTTTTCATCCTACGTCGAGTTAGCGGCATCCTATCAAGGCCAAGCAAAGCTTCCTCCAAATCCATCTGCGCTAACACCGCTTGCATCCTCACTTGCGATAATGTAAATCTCGTATTTCTATCCAACAACGGAATGTCATACTTCATTGTCGCCATGCAGAACAATCAACATTGCTCTCTAATACAACTTGTTATAAAACAGATCGCAAGATAATGATAAGAATGAAATAATGAAGATTAAAATAAGAACGCAAAAATTTAGGTAGAAACCCAATTCGGAAAAAAAAACGGGTAGATGAGAACAATTCACTATAATCAACAGTTTTGTATTTACAATATCAAGATTCTAGTAATCTCAATTGAAATCTAAGCTCTCTATCTTTCAATATGTTGTTGAATGTATAGAGAATATAAAATGAACGTACAATATGGCGATACAATGTGGAAAGATATATATAAACCCTCTTATTTGAGTGCAAGATGGAGAAGAAGTCCCAAAATTCGGATAAAACGGGAAAATCGTGAAAGAATACGCTACCGGAGCGCCACGAAGCAAACCTTGGCGCTACAGCGCTGAGTTTACTACCCAAGAACGGCTGGCGTTGGGCTTGCTGAAAATATTTCCCTTTTTTTCTTTCATCCCAAAGTATTTTGCTTCATCTCCAAGTCCTTTTCCAAACAAAACTCCTTGAGACTTCTTCAATCAATCAAATCCAAATTGCATGACAGTTGGATCACACCACAACACCTACTAATTATTCACACTCTTGAAAAATATATTTTACTTTGAACTTGATCTAACAATATATTTAAATCAATAAATTGTTCTCCTTTCATACATTATTTATTTTCTTTCTGTTTCCTCTGGTTTTATATGATGCCATTTTGTTTGGCTTTGCTTAATTGTTCTAAAAAATTAATTTTTAAATATTTCACAAAATAAATTTGAATCACTATAATCTACGCCAAACATGCATACGTATATGCTTAGAATTACAAAATATATAGTCCATTCCTTGAAACTTGCAAATTTTGTATTTTGTATGATTTCCCTGAGTTTGATAGTCTCTTATACAATTCATCCCTAGAACACAGTTCACTAGTAATAAATTATTTAAAAGGGTATAAATGAATAAAGCCAAAAGACAGACATGACATTAATGGAACTCTCGTGCTTAAAGAACTTGTGAGCAGCCCCACATATATTCTTTATATGTCAATCTCCATCTTCAAATATCTATCAGAGTACAATCTCTTTTATAGATCTTCAACTACAGTTGTTGCATAAAAAATTGAAAATGTTAGAATTGGTTATGACCTGAATTTCTTGTTTGAAGTAATTGAATCTAATTGAAGTGCACGTCAATGAGAATTCAAGTTTGGAATGTTATTAGAGTCTTATATCAAGTTGAAGTTCTATTTTGGCTTAAAGAACTTGTGATTAGCCCCACATATATTCTTTATATGTCAATCTCCATCTTCAAATATCTATCAGAGTACAGTATCTTTTATAGCTTTTCAACTACAGTTGCTGCATAAAAAATTGAAAATGTTAGAATAGGGTATGACCCTAATTCCTTGTTTGAAGTAATCGAAGAATTCTAATTGAAGTGCACGTCAAGGAGAATTCAAGTTTGGAATATTATTGGAGTCCTACATCAAGTTGAAGTTCTATTTTGGAAGTTCATTGAGAGTTGAAAATTGGTATTGGACTTGAAGAAGAGTTTGAGATTGAGAAAACAATTTGGGAATAAAATATTTCGGGCAGAACGCTCGGTGCTAGGGAGCCCAGAAGTAGGCGTCGCGACGCCACCTTGCCTATTCCAGTTTTCCGCGTATTTCTCTCCTTTTTCATTTTGGACTCGATTTTTTGGTATCCTACTTCGTTAACAACTCTATTAGGAGGATTTGGACATCCCCTACATGTTTGCTTAAATATTAGGCTCTTCTATACAATTTTAAAGTGTGAAAAAATAGATTACTAGAATTATAGGATCCATTGTAATTTTCTCTCTTTTCCATTATTCTCGAGTCAATAAAATCTCTTAATTTCTCTGCCATATTTCTTGTCTTTATTATTCTTTTCCTTGATCAATACTTCATTATTTTCCATTTCAGGTGGTTGGTTTTATCAAGTGGTATTCAAACAATACATAATTCTTGTATTTTCGACGTTGCTAACAACGATTCGGGAATATTAATATTTCTTCTAGCAAAAGATATTTTGGTTATTTCGTAACAAGTGGTATTAGAGCGATTTTGATATCTTGTTTGTTTCATAACAAGTGGCATCAAAGCCTAGTTTCAGCAGTTCTACAAGAGCGCAGAGTTTGAATTGTTCGAGATTTTTGTTCGTGATGGCTTCCATGAAGCATGAAATTTCACTTTTGGATCGAAACACAAGATTTTCACTATAGCAAATTAAGATGCGTGCATTACTTGCATAGTAGGATTTGAATGATGCATTGCTAAGAATTGACAAGATGCCTGTAACTTTGATCATGGAGGAGAAATTGCGGAATGATAAGAAGCCAGTTCATTTTGCATGACTAAAAGTCTGACAAACAAGTTGAACATCAAGCAGCATTTATACTTTCATCGGACGATAGAAAGAAGATCATTGGAAGATCACCTAACTATATTTAAAGAGATTGTCGATGATTTGGAAACTTTGGAAGTAGAGTATGATGAAGAAGATTTGACATTGATCTTATTGTGTTCATTGCTCACTTTGTTTTCTTCATTTAGAGACACGGTCTTGTATAGTCATGATACTCTCACCATCGAGGAGCTGTATGATGCATCGTATTCAAAAGAGAAGATGAAGCATCTGCTTTCTATGGTCAGAGATGAAGAAGGCTTGGTTGCTCATAGTAGTTTTTGAAGAGACAGATCGAAGTCTAAGTTCAGTATCAAATTTATAAGTACTGTAAGAAGAAGGAGCACATGAAGAAGAATTACTACAAATTGCAGAATAAAGAAAAGATGGCTGCAAATAGGAATAGGAAGCAATCATATACTTCAAGCAAAATAGACCTCGCGGAGAACATTGATGGAGATCTCTTGGCTATTTCTGATGTCGAGTCTAAATTAGAGGAGGATTTGATTCTTGATTCAGCATGTGTGTTTCATATGTGTCTTAATATGAACTTATTTACTACATATGAAACTATTTTCAAATGTGTCGTAGTTATGGGAAACAACGCATATTGTCAGGTTGTTGAAATTGGTACAGTCAGATTGAAACTATTGGATGAGACAATTAGAACACTTGGCCAGATTCGACATGTTCTCGATTTGAAGAACAATCTCATCTCGTGTCTATCCTTAATTGAAAGGGTTATGAGTTCTTTGGTGGAGGTGGAACTTTAAAGGTTTGTAAGGGTACCCATGTTGACTTAGGGCTGTCCATGGGTCGGTTCAGTTCGATTCTGAAGAGAACCGAACCGACCTAAAACTTTCAGGTATTTAATAAATGGAACCGTCGGATCCAAATATAATTATGGAACCGTTCGGGTTCGATTCGGTTCTGTTTGGTTCCGTATCATAATTAATTTTTTTAATATTTACAGCAACACTACATAAATATAACTAATGGCATTTCATTCGTAACTTTTACAAATTAACGTAACCAAATTCAAAAACATATAAATAAGTGTTATGCCCTAAGTCTAATCAACTTTGGACATAAACACTTTGAATATATATATAATCAATGCACGCGTATGACAATATCTATTATTTAATTGAATTAATATTTTAATAAATTAAATATTAGAATCCGTAAATTCAAGTGTTGGTGATTTGTTAATCACAAGGAGTTGTGATTGTGAGATACAAATTACATATGACTGAATCTTAAATCGTCCGTGGTCGAAGTAATAACGAGATACGGATATCATTATTACGGATAGACTACCGCGTATGGCATTCTTACTTGTGAAGTAAGTAGCTGATCTCACAAGTTAAAGCGTGGTGACACTTGAATGAACACGTGGATGTTTTGTTATAGAACAAAACATTGGAGACCCGCTGAGAGATTCCACATGGATAACTATCTGAGTGTTAGTGGTTAATCTCTAATGTTCGGTAGTGGAATTGGTTCTTTGACTTGAGGTCATCATGGTACCTTATATGATGACAGTCAAACTTTGGTGGTGTTGGATGTTACTCTGCCAAGGGTCGCTAATACAACATCATTCGGGTATGTCAAGAATCATATGAAGGTTGTGAATGACCAATAGAGGATTCGTCACTCTTAGATAATAAGAGATTATGATCTACATTTTATCCAGTTAAGTTGATAATGAAATCTTTGGCCAAGGTGAACTCATAAGTCGGAAAAGAGTTTTCGACGTACATTGACTTAACAGTGGGATAAAAGATATTCGATAATTGAGATCGACACATATCCATATCTCATAATTGATCGGATCATATTGACGAAAAGATTATAGTTTCACCGTAAACGAACAAGTTTGGTTTTGTCATACTACATGATATTTCCCGTCACATGTATTGCCCTGACACATTGCTAGATGTCAATCTGGGACAACGAAAGTGAATTAGTGATAAATTAAAAGGGGCGTTTTAATTTATCGATTTTGATTAGATCAAAATAATAATTCACGTCATTAGGTATCGTGATCGGGAAGTTAATGGGTCACACACAAAAGAGAATCAGAAGAATGAGATTTACCAATTAATTAATTGACAAGTGTTGGATAATTAATTAATTGAGTTGTTTATTAATATACTCGAATTAATTAATTGGATTAATTAATTCATGAACCAGATTTAATTAATTTGATTAATTAAATATTGGATCAGATTAAGTTTAACAGATGGGCCGAGCCTATTTGGACTTATATTAATAGACTACTAGGGTTTGAAAACAATATGAAATTTTTCATTATTCTTGCTAGCACAAGAAAAGAAAACCCTAGCCGTCATTCTTGTTCTATGTATAGATCACCATTGGAGGCTGGACAATTGGATAGCTTGAATTGCAGATCGTGATCATTGGAGTTCAGGAAATTGCAAAAGAGTTTGTGGAATTCATCAAATGTATCATTCTCATTACAGTTTCTGTCTAAACACATTGCAGATCCTCGTTTTGGAATTGAAAATTGTTTTATTTACGCTGTGCATGTTAAGTAAATTCCCAACAGTTTCATCAAGTGGTATTCAAATAATACATAATTCTTGTATTTCTGACATTGTTAACAGCGATTCGGGCATATTAATATTTCTTCTAAACAAGAGATATTTTGGTTATTTCACAACTAGTGGTATCGGAGAGATTATGATATCTTTTTTGTTTCATAATAGAAAATATAACTTTAAGAACGAAATCAAGAGGAGCAAGCACATATAGGTTAAGCTTAGAAGTGATTTAAAATTACTTCTAAGAAGCTTTTTGTATTAATCACGTTAAAATACATTGACTTTTATACTAATGATGAAGTTAGGATGCAAATGTGACAAAGAGGGAAACCGGTGAGCTTCATAATATTATTTTTTAAACCCATGTTTGGTACATATTCTTTAAAATTTATTTTCAACCATACATTTTCTTAATAAAAGTGATTTTGATGTATAATTAATTTTTATGGGCTAGCTATTTGGTTACTCGGGATGACCATACATTTTCTCAACACCGAGATCGCCCCGAATAACAACACTTCTCGTATAAAAACAAGTCTAAATGCCGCAATGATGAATCAATTTCAATTTTAAGATGATTGATACAAAAGGAAAATAATTTATAAGTATAAAAGAATCAAAACATGCAAAAGAACGAAGCTGCCTGCGGAGCATGTAAAGCAATTAGTGCATAATGTTTGGTTAAAAAGATCTCATCAGGAACAATGATATACCTTTAAAAAACAATTAAATTTGTAGTTCAATACAAAAAATAATTGCAATTCGGAGTTGGGATTAAAAGTGATGCACATTTAAAGTCAGGTCATCAGAGTAGATAATTTACCGTTTGACGTAGCCAACCGCATCAATGCATTTGGCAGCAGCCATCAGGGCTGTAACTATGTTTTGCGGGGCATGGGGTGAATTTCAAAATTTGGGCTCCCAAATCATAGAAAGTAATCAATTTTTTTTTCATTTATAAGAGTTTTATGAAACTAGATTTGTTGACTTAAAATTAATAATAAAATGAAAAAATGAAATATTCAAAAAATATATATTACAATCAAATAACAATGAGAAAATAGTTTAAACGATCACTTAAATACAAACTCGTCTTGCGGTCTTAGAAACAAAAAGTATTAATCAATTTTGAGTAGTCGAGTTATTTAATCTTTTCATTTTTAATAGATATATAACATGATTAATCCATTCAATCTTTGCCGTGACAAAGATGATCGGAGATAAATCTTGATTAATTTCAAGTTGGAGAAACTTCTTTCCATAGATATAACTGTAATCGATATGACATTTGACTTACTTGTTTGACCTCTAGCTGCTATCCTAAATATTCTATTCCATAAGTACAAAATCAAACCAAGATTTTTGTTTCTATTATACAATGTGGTTATAAGATATCTATGAATCCAAATTTGTGGAAAAAAGTGTCCAAACAAATAAGTCAAATGTCATATCAATTACAGTTATATCTGCAGAAAGAAGTTTCTCCAACTTGAAATCTATTAACAGAAAAGGAAAAAAAAAATAATCAATGATTATCAATATTTCTAACTTAATTATAGTGGGAGAAGATTTCATTCCATTACATGTGTATGGTAAATACACTTCACATTCATAATAAATTCAATATCACATAAAATAAGAAACAAACTTCTTATTTGCAAGAAGGGTTAAATTTTACACACTTTCTCACTTTGCACAAAGCTCATAACCTTCAGAGAGAAAAAATTTGTCATTGCAACAACAATAACGATATATTATATAAGGTCGTAAATATTTTCATAATGTAACAATAAAATAGAAAAAATTAAATCACATCATATTTAACCATATATTGCACCCAATTACCCATAGAAAGGACAAATTCATATTAATTAACAATAGATTATAGATCGAGAAAAGAAATTCAATCCTACACACAAATCTGTGAACAGGATATTGAAAAAATATAATTAAATTTGGAGACAAAATTATACAATAATCAATTAAATATATAAAATCTATCGGTCAATTCAATTAAAAAAGAAACTAGGGTTAATAAACGATCAGATCAACAAAGATGTGTATACCGATGCATAAATATATACCGAGGGAGTGTTACACAATTGAATGAGTATTCATAATCCAAACACTAATTCAATGATTTACGATATCATTGTTGAAAAAGCCTCATTGTTTGGAGCAGCTGAACAAGGGTGAACAAGTATAAACGGTAATTAGTTTTTAAAATAAAGAAGGAAGCAAATAAAAAAATAAATAAATAATTTGGGCCCCCTAAAGAGCTGGCCGAAGGTAACAACCTCTTGTGCCTCTCCTCAGGTCAGAGTACGGCAGCCATCGACTCCGATTCAATTCGGGACTCCATGTTACACCAAATTCGAGGGAAGACTTATTATTTTCAAGGGAATGACTTCCAAGACCATTGAAGACTATAAATAGGTGCAAATTAATGTCAAGAAAAAAGTGATAACCCAAGAATAACTAAGAGGAGGTTGATTTTTAAAATTTTTCGAATAATTAATCTAAATTCAAGTAAGTTAAGAATCAATAAATTAATCAAATGATACATGCAAATACAAAGACGATAAGTAAAAGAGAAGAAATGATGTAAACGATATAATTGTGGAGATTCAATCCAAATCAATGATCTACGTCCACCATTACCAATCTCTCCATCAGGAGCAAGATTTTTTTAATATATTGATTGACTTATGGTGCAATCTAAATCCTTACAACTTTCTATGACTTACAAACAAGGAGTATCGATTCTTATACAATATTGAGTTTTATGAAACCTCAATATGATCCACAAATATGAAGAATGTCTTCACAATTGAAACTTCTCTTTTAATAAATGATACAAATAAATTAAGTAGCAAGAGAGGCTAACAATTTAATGAATTGTAATAAATGATAGTTTAACTGTTACATTAGAAAATTTTGATGATAAAGATGATTTCAAAAATTGATTTAATCAATCAAAAGTGTTCAAAGTGAATAAGTTGAAAAAATAAATAAGTTGTAGACTCCAGAAGTTTTATTCAAGAATATATTATTTTAATGCTCTTAAAGTTACAATGAATGCAAAAAGTGAATATGTTTATAGAGTTCAAGGAGCAAAACAATCTTTGAAACTGGATTCGAAAGGACATCCACCATTGTGTCCGGATGTACAAAAATAACCCTTGTGCCTCAGAAATCATAATAGTAAAAAATTTAACCGTTGTACGAACAGGACATCCGCATGGGATATTTTTCTTTTTATTGTTTTGACTTGAATGCTTTAAAAAATAGACTTTTGTAAGGCGTTTTCAACCTATTTTTCAGGGTAAACGATATTATAAAGTATGGTCTAAGTTTAAATATCGATTTTGAAAATCTTACATTTAATCAAAACATTTTATACAAGTGACTAGTAAAATAGCTTTTTGTGCATAAAGACCTTCTTGGACCTTAATCATTTGTTGTTAAAAATTGAACCATTTATACCTTTATAAATGAATAAAAACATCTAGTTTATGATCTTTTTTGACATCTGACTTTGGGCTTTTATCTCGAATTATTTGACTCGTATGCTTTGACTTCAATCTTGACCTTCATTGTGAGTCTAATTTGTAATGTGATAGTCTTGATAACAATCTTTTTGTTTATAATCGATCAATTTAACATTGGATGCTTTGAAAACTATTATCATTTGAATTCAATTATTAGATAACATGATTAACTTGTTTGTTATGGTCAAAACACTAAAGATTATCCATAGGTCGACGAAAAGAGAGGAAAAACATCATATCTTAGAGATTGAATTAATCACATAAAACATCCACCTTTTACGAGAAATCAAGAAATTAATGAAAAATTAAGTATGAAGATGTCCGGGGCTCTTGAAATCAAAGATTGAAGATATATTTATCATATCTTCTTGTTCTTAAATTTACCGGGTCATGTCTATATCAAATTCTTTGTATCTTGATATCTTCATAATATTTCTTGATTTGACTTTTTGCTATGAGGAATGATGTAGCTAATTAACTTCTGCTTATATTTCAATTTCAGATTTTGGATTTTTCTTTATATAAATTGTGTTGGATTGGCATGATTGATTTATGTGCAAGTTTTTTAATGAGAATGAAATCATATGATCTTTTTGTTAGAACACTCAATCTTGTTTTTCACAAAATTTTGATAATCTTTCTTATTTAATGACCAATTTAAATTCAGATTAAAGCTCAACAATATAAACCCTAATATAGGAATTTAATGGGGTTTAGAGATGTTCATTCTTACACGAATTTAATTGGATCCAGAATGAAGTGAAAAAGTATTCCATTGCACCAATTATATGAGTCGTTTATTGAAAGATCATGGATTCCCGGCATATAGGCGCCAACTATCTGAAGACTTCTAAAGTAGAAGGTAAAAATATCGAAACCACTCTTCTTTCCAATTTAAAAATTTTGTTCTGTCCTCTATATCACCCTGAACACGCCCTCCAACCCTTCCTTGCTCAGCACACAGCTACCTGGTATCTTTCGCATAAGGTAAACTATACATGCATAAGATGCTATCATCTAAAGATTCATGTCCACTTATCATTGGACAATCCCGTCTCTGTTCATTTTAACCCCAAACAAGGTTTAGATGAATCAATAGGATCCATATTGAAAAGACAACCGAAAAGGAAAGAGGAAAACAACTGCTGAGGGCCCAGAAAAGGATTCTTAGTCATCGGAACCCTAACTGGAGACCCAGTGTTAAATCGCGTTTTAAAAAAAACCCTAAGGAGACATTTTCACCCCCCAAAAATCATTTTTTAAAAAGAATTAAAGCTTGAAATCAATGAAATTTAGATTTATTAATATTAAATTTGAGTTGGGGTTTCCAACTTTTGCTAACTATGACTACGGAGTCTCCAACATTCAATCTGTAGCATCTTGGTCCCCCAACCCGTGAAAAGTGTAAGCGAGTCATTCTTAACGGACCAAAAATGTTATTTAAGCCATTCAAATTAACGCAACACCCACATGATGTCTCCTTAAAGAGTAAAAATGTCCAAAATCGTTTTTATTGTTTTGAAAAAATCTACACTACGTGACCATTCGTAAATGACTACTTTATTTAACGAACCTATATGATTCATTAGACCATTATTTTATAAATTTTAATTCTTTTAGGAGATGTTGTTTGATAGCGTGCTGATTTAACGACCAAAATGACATTTTTGGTCAGCTATAGATGATGCTTGCATACTTTTCGTGGGTTGGGGACTTAGATGTCACAAATGGAAGGTTGAGCACCCTATTATAATACTTAGCAAAGGTTAGTGTCTCCATCTGAAATTTACCCTATTTATTTAGGATTAAATTTACCAATGGCCACCTAATTTCATACTTAATGTTATATTGGCTATTCAATTTGATTTTATTTTATCATGGTCATCCACTTCATACTTAGTGTAGCATTGAACACCCAATTTTTGTTTCATTATGACCATCAAACTTCATACTTAATTCAGTCAATCCACTCGATAATTTTATTTAACATAATCAAATTTGGCGGTTAATGTGACACTAAATATGAAGTTGGGTGACCACGGTAAAATAATATCAAATTGGTTGACCAATGTGACATTAAGTATAAAATTAAGTGACCATTGATGAATTTAACTCATGATATAAAGTATGACTTTGTGTCAAGGACCGCAACTTTACTTAAGCTCCTTGATCCAATCGCAGTCGCAGTTTGCCCAACTTTGACCGCACATTGTAAATATTAGTTTAAGTTTGAGTTGTAATTTCATTTTCATTGTAATAGTTTATTTCAATTGTAAAATAGTTTTATATTAATAAACGTGTAGTATGATTCCTTTTCATTTAAACATCTATTCATATCACTTAGGTTTTATTTTTGCAAGCTATTATAGAGGGTATTAGTCATTCAAAAAATTTTCAAGCTTATTGGTGTTCGCCCCCTGCACCAGCCACTATAATTTCTTGCTTTCATCAATTGTAATTTCTAGCTTTCAAGCAATCAATGATCGGTTTACTTTCAATGCATCTCAATTTTATGTTACAAGTTTTCTACAAATTATAATCAAATTTTCTTTCATTTCGAAACGATTGAGAGAAGGCAGAAGGTAGTCTAGCGGAGCAGATTACTACCGCACGGTCCCTTTCTGTACTAAGAAGAAAGGCACCCCATGAAAGTTGGTATCAGAGTTGCGGCTCAAGACCCTCGATAAGAAAACTACGGATCCAATTACCTCAAACATTACAAAAGTCGTGGATCCTCAAAAGAGGAGCACGAAACAACGCGTGGATGCACTTGATGAGACAACTACTAGGTTGTCCTATGTTGTGGAGGGCCTCGAGGAAAAAGTCTGTATGGTAGAGATGAAAATTCAGGAATTACACATCCAATTGGATGAAAGCAGAAAGGCTTGCACAGCAATGGCTGAAGCCGTTGCAATAATGTCTGATCTACAGGATGAAATGGATGCGTTGAGAGCTCAATTATGAGTACTTCAATGTACGATTGACAATGGGCAAGCCCCTGCAGAAGAGTATGTTCCCAGGCTCAGGATTCTGGAATCATGTACCTACGGAGGAGTACACGATGCAAAAGAAGTTGAGAACTTCTTATTTGATATGGAACAATACTTTCTTGCGGTTTCAATCGAAGACGAAGTAAGAAAGGTCATAACAGCTACCATGTATCTTGGTAGAGATGTAAAACTATGGTGGCGAACAAAGTATGTTGATATTCGAGCCGACATGATCAGAATATATTCTTGGGATCTCCTCAAGGAAGCGATCAGATCTCAGTTTTTCTTGAAAATATGGAATATTATGCAGACGGGCACTACGATAACTAAAACATACAAGCTCCATCAGGGAGTACGTGAAAACCTTTTCAATGCATATGTTGAATATTCGAGACATGTCGGAAAATTGATAATCTATTCACCTTCTTGGAATGGTTAAAACCATGGAGACGCACAGAACTTTAGAGACAGAAGGTTACTAATTTGAGTGCAGCCTAGGAGCAGCCGAATGTTTAAGTGACTATCAACCTGAGTCGAGAAAAGACCAACCTTCAGGGAATAGTTAAGCTATTGAAGGTGGAAGTAGACCTTACAGACACAGCTCGAACTCAAATGGGGGAGAGCGTAGCTCTAATAATAATGGAGTAGCCTATCAATGCACCCGTCAGAGTAACTCTCAAAGGGAATTATCAAAATAGTCGTCAAGAAAACTATAACGGTAGTAGCAGTAACAATTAGAATAAAAGAAAAGAAACAGAGAGCAGATCTGATGCTGCTTTTAAATTGATGTGTTTTTTATGTGAAGGACATCATCGAGTGGCAGAATGCCCTCAGAAAAGGATGGTGAATACATATTGTCAACAAGCGGGTGGCGGAATGAGTTTAAAGCAAAATGTTCCACAAGCTAGCTATCACGGTGAGACTGTCTCCAAAGAGGATGATAATGTAGTTGGCGTATTCTCATATTGGTTCAATACACTTTCGCACCGAGCTACTAAAAATGATGATATTCCCTCGAAAGAGGTAAAGATGGAAGAATCAAAGGCTCGCCTTTGCAGGGACAAAGGCCTAATGTACATCGATGTGAAGATCAATGGAAAGCCAATCAGAGCCATGGTAGATACGGGGATTACCCCACAACTACCTCATAAGTACCGAAGTGGAGTGATTCAGACTTGTTCTGGAGAAAGGTAGTTGAAAGGTCAAAGTAATCAACTCCGCTGCTCAACCAATAGCTGGAATAGCGAAATCTGTGTCCCTCAAAGCTAGTCCTTCAAGGGAAGGACAAACTTGTTTACAGTTCAGATGGATGACTTTAAGCTTATTCTACATTTAGAATTTCTTAGGGATACTAAGATAGGAGTGTTGCCATATTCCGATTCATTAATGATGTTGGGTAGTAAACCGTGTGTTATCACTACATAAGTTGGGAAGATTGGCGAGAAGAGTATCTCGGCCATGCAATTTGGTAAGGGTTTCAAAAGAAATGAACCCTTATTTTTGTGCACTCTTTGATTAGATGAGATCGAAGAGGTGATAGCCCTATTCCAAAACCTGCCAGAAGGCTTATTAAGGAATTTGAGGACATCATATTGGATAAGTTACCAAAGAAATTGTCACCAATGAGGGCGATTGATCATGAGATCGAACTTATTCTAGGTGCCAAACCTCTCGTGGACACCCTAACATATGTCTCAGCCGAAACTTGAAGAGCTTCGAAAACAATTGGGAGAAATGTTGAAAAGTGGGATTATCGTGCCTGAAAAATCACCATATGGAGATCCCGTGTTGTTTCCGATAAAGGCCGATGGTTCTCTTAGAATGTGCTGCGACTATCGGGCCTTGAATGTGATCACTGTAAAGAATAGTTATCATATTCCGCTAGTTAATGATTGTTTCGACCGACTGAGTCGGACGAGATACTATACAAAAATTGATCTCAGGTCCGAATACTGGCAAGTTCGGATTAAAGAGGGAGATGAACAAGACTATGGTGATAATAAGATATGGAGTCTTTGAATTCAAAGTGATGCATTTTGGCTTAACAAGGGCTCCAGCTACGTTTTGTACGATGATGAATTAGGTACTTCACGATTTCTTGGACGATTTTGTAGTGGTATACCTGGACGAATAGTCATCTATAGTGAGACATTGGAGAAACATGTGAGGCAAGTTTTCAATCGGCTACGAAAAAATGAACTTTATGCTAAATTGTCTAAATGCTCATTCGCTTAGACATCTATCAGTTTCTTGAGTCACATCATCGAACAATGCAAAATGCGCATGGATTCGAAGAAGGTTATAGCTATCAAAGATTAACAATCACCAAAAAATGTCCACAATGTGCGTTCATTTATAGGGTTATGCAATTACTATCGAAGATTTGTGAAAGGATACTCGAAAATTGCATTACCACTTATCGAATTGACAAAGAAGGATAAGGATTGGGACCGACCATCCCAATGCCAAAATGCTTTCGAAAAGTTGAAGAAATCTATGTGGACAAACCCGGTGTTAGCCTTACCGGATATGACTAAACCATTTGAAGTGCATACCGATACTTCAGACCTTGTACTTGGTGAAGTCCTTATGCAAGAAGGACATCTAGTAGTGTATGAGAGCCGAAAGCTGAATCAAGTAGAACGTCATTACTTGGTGCACGAAAAAGAGTTGTAGCAATAGTCCATTGCCTTAGAGAATGACGTCACTAATTTCTTGAGTCTCCATTTATTATGAAAATAGATAACACTGCGATTAATCACTTTATGTCCCAACCGAAACTATCAAGTAAACAGGCTCATTGGCAGGAACTTGTTTCAGTGTTCAACTTTATGCTGGAGTATCGTCCTGGATCTAGTAATCATGTTGCTGATACTCTGAGTCGACGAGCCGACTAGCCATCATTTGCTCCATAGCTGCTCTTTCAGGAAGCGCAGTTACGACAAATACAAGGGACCAATTTCGGGTGCTTTTGGATAAGGACCCAGCTAGTCAATATTTGGTCGACCTTATCAAGTAGGGCAAAACTTGACAGTTTTGGCTTGATGGGGGTTTAGTGAAGACTAAGGGAGATCGCCTATATGTCCCTAAGGGTGGAGATTTGAGGAAATCACTAATCACAGAATGTCAGGACACAATTTAGGAATGCATCCCGGAGAAGAACGCAATGCTGCACTACTACAATGTGTATACTACTGGCCTCAAATGTGGGATGACATTGCAACTTATGTGAAAATTTATTTTATTTGTCACCAAGATAAGGCAGATCATCGGAAAAGGTAGGCCTGATGGAGCTCGTTTCCATCCCAACTATACCATTTGAGAGTGTATCGATGAACTACATTATTGGATTGCCAAAAGTTGAGGATTTTGGCACATCATTGTCGTGGTGGACCGTCTATCAAAGTATACAAATTTCATCACAGCACCTAAGTATGTATCAGCTGAAGAGACGTCTCAAATCTTCTTCAAACACATTGTCAAATACTGAGGACTGCCTAAAGACATCGTCAGTGATCGGGATCCTCGATTTACTGGCATATCTTAGATCGAATTTCAAACTTCTTTATTCAACCTTGAGCGTAAGTTCTAGTTTTCACCCACAATCTGACGTACAGACAAAGCGCTTCAATTCTATACTGGAAAATATCTTTGATACTTTATCTCTACTTCACAGAAAAATTGGGTGAAACTTTTGGATCCTGTTCAGATGTGTTTCAATTCCCAAAAGAGCTCTTTCATCAATAAGAGTCCTTTTGAGATTGTTACTGGCCAAGAACCGTTACTCCCTCATGCTGTGGATATCGATCAAAGTATCAGTCCCCTCAAGCAAAAAGCTTCTCTCAAGAGTGGAAACAAAACATTGAAACTGCTCGAAGTTATTTTGAAAAAGCTCAGAAACTATAGAAAAAGTCTGCATATCTAAATAGTTGTTTCCTTAAATTTAATGTTGGAGATCTAGTAATGGTTAAACTCCATAACAGAAACTGTTATAAACCGACAAGAGGGAAAGACTCAAGATTGGTGCCAAAATATATTAGACTATCGCCTATCGTGAAGAGGATTGGAAGAGTCGCATACAAAGTTGCACTCCCTTCATGGTGCAAAATCTACAAGGTCCTTCATGTTGGTGTATTCAAGCCATACTTTGCCGACAATGAGGATACATCCAGAAATGAGCTAAAGCGACCTATTTTTTAACTGAAAAGAGCCGGAAAGAAGGTTGCTAAAGAGATTCTTGACCATCGAATTACTCGAACTTCTAGGAAATATCATCAAGAGTACTTGGTCAAATGGAGCGGATGCAACATCGAGGAGAATACTTGGGAAAGAGAAAAAAACATTGGAGCCTTCAAACCACTAACTGAAGCATATCATTCATCGATGGTTCCGAGCACGTCGCCAAAACAAATGGGGAAGAATGTCAAGGATCGCAACTTTACTTAAACCCCTAACCCAATTACAGCTGCAGTTTGCCTAATTTCGACTGCACATTGTAAATATTATTTTAAATTTGAGTTGTAATTTCCTTTCCATTGTAATAATTTATTACAATTGCAAAATAGTTTTGATATTGGTAAACGTTTAGTATGATTCATCGTCATTTAAACATCTACTCATATCACTTAGATTTTTGTTCCGCAAACTATTATGTGAGGTATTAGTCATTCAAAAATCTTTCAAACTAACTGGTGTTCACCCCCTGTACCAGCCATTGTAATTTCTTGTTTTCATCAATTGTAATTTCTAGTTAGCAATCAATAATCAATTTACTTTCAATACATCTCAATTTTATGTTACAAGTTTTCTATAAATTGTAATCAAATTTTCTTTAGTCCCGAAACGATCGAAAGAATGCGAAAAGTAGTCTAGTGGAACAGACTATTGTCATACAATGTCCATTTCTATGCTAAGAAAAAGGCATCCCTTGAAACTTGGTTTCAAACTTATTTCCACTTTTAGCGGAACAAGCACCCCTTAGTCAAATAATTGGAATTTTCTCTTTATGATTGATTTGCTTACATATAGTTTGCACTAGCTTGAAAGATTTTATTTATTTATTTATTTATTTTTGCTTTTAGAGTTTATTATTCAAATGTATTCGCTAAATTTTGGAATTAGTATATTTATTTCAGACTTCGTAATTTAAATATATTTATGCACAGCGTTTTTTTCACCAATAACAAACTTATGGTTAACTAGGAAACTAATTATTCTTTCGGCATGTCCAAGGGGACTCTTTAAAAGTAGAATGATTTTGATTTAAAGAGTCAATCTCTAAAATTTAACTATAACAAATTCTTTAATTTAAATTCTAAAAATAGAGATTGAGATTGAGAGCATCTCTAGATATTCTCTAAATATAAGACGATTTCCAATTTAAAGAATCAATATTTAAAAATAAGCTGCGAAATGCTCACTATTTTGACTTTTTAAATAGATAGTGAATTTTGCTCTCCAAATTTGAAAATTTAAACTCACTATCTAATTTGTTTTATAATAATCGAATATAATAAAATATATATTTTATTACTATACTTCTTAATTTAATTTAAATTATATTTAAATTGATTCTTTAACATATAAAAAAATTAAGTAAATAAAAGATGAGGAGAAATCTATAAATGGTTTTTACAAAAATAAAATGAATAGCTAAACTGATAGCATTGTTCGAATGTACTAAAAGTTGTACTCTCTAAATTTAAATGTGCTTGTTACAGATAGAGCCTTTTAAAGATGCTCTCAATCTTTATATTTGAGAGTCAAATTTACTTTTATTTGTATTTTATAATGACTACATTTAATAATTTGCAATTTTTAATGCTCCACTTCTTGGATGAGTAAAATCATATTTGAATTGTGCATTGACATCTAAAAAATATATTTATTAGAAAGGAGGGGAAAAAAAAAACCAATAAGCCCTTCTACGAGAGAGAGAATATTTGAAAAGTGATATTTCCGGAGAACACGTCGTTAAAAAATAAAAAATTTATGGAAAAATATAACAAAAATAATTTTGTTGGAGAATGCATGGTTGAAAATGAGTAGTTTAAAAAATCACTTTCACACAAACATTAAAAAATTATTAGAAAAAGTAAATTGAAAAGCTAAAAAAAGTATTAGGGTGTGTTAAAAAATAAATAAATTAAATTTAAGGTCTCAATTATTACAAGTTACTTTTTTTTTTAAAATATAAAAACTTAGTAAATAGTATTCAACCTTTTCGTCCATGTTCAAGCCTTGTATGAATGGAACTCCGTCCTTTGAATTTCCTATTGTGAATACAAGTCCTCACGTGATCAAAATTATTAATATGGATGTTAAAACTGAACACGACTTTGAGCTAAATTGAAGAGAAATGTTAAATTAACAGTTTAATAGTTTTGCCCTTTAACTTTAATTAGTCACATGAAAGTCGTTTGCAATTTTATTCTTCGGATTGACAGTTACGTAGAGACTTAAATTCACATATTGAAGGGAACATATCCTCATCGTGAAGGTTAGAGATTCAATGACCACAGTGCATGAAAAGTTGAGGAACCTGACCTTCGTTTACCTTAATTTGTGCAATGTAGCACGTTAGAACCATTCACTTAAAAACATAATTAAGCATTGTTTCCCACAGCAAATATTTTCACCCTCCTGAGGAGAAAAGGCAGGGGAGATCATCATTGACCAGTGGAAATGTCACTGTTAATACGAAAATCAAGATGAAAACGACTGTTCATCTCTACAAATCAATGCTTGCATAAAGTAAATATCACGCGTACCAGGCATGAATTTGTCATTGATACTCGTGTTATCATCACCCTCCTGAAATCTGCTTCTTTCTTTGTTCAATTTGTTAACTTGGGCCCTCAAATTCTAATGCTAACTTAACCTTATCTCTCAAACCCTATCTATCTCTGTGTGTGTGTGTGTGTGAGAGAGAGAGAGAGAGAGAGAGAGCGCGCACTACTGCTACTGATCTATTGCAGATAATTTTCATCAAATGTTATATCCTCCTTGAACAGGCGTGGGCTTCGAGTTGCTTCAAATAGAGAAGTGTGAAATTCGTACCGTATTCAGGTTACCAGTCCCTTGTATGTATGGCTTGCTTGTGTAAGTGACAGGCGTGCACACCCCAGAAAATATATATAACTATGGAAGCATGTGCCGCTGCACCAGATTAAATCTACGATTTTCAACTTCAAGTCCTTGTGACAGTTCCATAATATTTCCAATTTTTTTAGGTTCTAATGCTCATGGTATGTAGAAGTTACTTGAACAACCTCATAAATTCGTAGTTCAAGAACCCTAATGGCAAAATGTGTATATCAGACTAAAAAGAAAGAGATTTTGTTTGGAGTTTTATTTATAAGCTCAATAACAGCCCTAGTTAACCATCTTAATTAATATCACTTTAATACTTTGATTGTTATTGCTATAGGAAAAAAAAAAACTACTTTAGCGGTGTCGAAAGGATAAATTAGGGTTGGACTCCTCAACCTTTTCCTAGTATGGTTATGAGTATTCAACATTCAAAAGTGAGGTTTGAGGTCCCCACTTATTTAAATATATGAATTTAGATACTTAACGTTTGTCAATTTGAATATTGAAAACGAACCTGCTTTTACATGATACAAAGCCATCTCTGTCACCGTCACCGCCAACCAGGCTCGACCCTGAGGTGAGGCAAATGAGGTCGCCGCCTCAGGCCCAAAAGTGGAGGGGGCCTCAAATTTTGGCCCTTTTTTTTTTTTTTTTAATAACAGGCTAGGCCTAACTCTGGAGGCCCAATTGTAATCTAAACTCTACCAAACTCACTGAATCACAACTCTCTCCACTCTCCTTCCCGCTCTCAATCTCAAAAATATTCAACTCTCAAATCTCCATTCCAACTCCAAGAATCCACCAATTTACCGTTCTTCAAGTCGACGCCTGCAATCTCCCACTCTTCTTCTTCCTTCCTTCAACCATTTCCCTTTCGTTTTCCTACAAGCTGATGCCGTTCCATTTTGTTTTTCGAGTTTCGAGTTCCGTCTGCCGCCGCTCGCGACTGCAATTCGATCTTCAAGGCCATCAGCCGTTGATGGTTCACTGCTTCCTGCTGGTAGTGGACCAGTGGTAGTCTGGGTCTGGGTCTGCCGTCTGCGACTGGCGTGGCGTCTTCTCTCTTCTCGAGTTCTGCTAACAGCTGGTAAGTGGGCCGTAGGCGATGGGCCAAGCTGAGTATTAGTTTTATCATTTATGGCTTTTGTTTCATTGTCTAATTTCAGTTTGCAGCTTTTGTGATTTGTCTAATTTCAGTTAGATGCTTGTCTAATTTCAGTTGTGAGTTGCTTGTCAAATTTCAATTTTGTGGCTTTTGTGATTTGTGAATGATTCAATTTCAACACTTAGGTCTAAAATTCTGCCATTCTGATTGATGTAAACGATATATTTTCTTGATTGCCGTGATTTTGCCATTCAATTCTGCCATTTTTTAGAATTATAGATTTTCTTGATTGCTAGTGATTCTACTATTCAATTCTGCATTTCACCGTTGAATATGACTATAGTATAATAGCTTTCCAATTTTCTTATTTGCCATTCAATTGTGAATATGTTGTTTACAGGCTAGGCCCAACTCTGGAGGCCCAATTGTAACCTAAACTCTACCAAACTCACTGAATCACAACTCTCTCCACTCTCCTTCCCGCTCTCAATCTCAAAAATATTCAACTCTCCAATTTCCATTTCAACTCCAAGAATCCACCAATTTACCGTTCTTCAAGCCGATGCCTGCAATCTCCCTCTCTTCTTCTTCCTTCCTTCAACCATTTCCCTTTCGTTTTCCTGCAAGCCGATGCCGTTCCATTTTGTTTTTCAAGTTTCGAGTTCTGTCTGCCGCCGCTCGCGACTGCAATTCGATCTTCAAGGCCATCAGCCGTTGATGGTTCATCGTTTCTCGCCGGGTAGTGGACCAGCCGGTAGTCTGGGTCTCTGGGTTCTGGTCTCTGTCTGCGATCGGCGTGGCGTCTTCTCTTCTCTCGGAGTTCTCGCCGATCGCCGGTAAGTGGGCCGTGGCGACGGGGCCAAGCCGAGTATCGGTTTTATCATTTATAGCTTTTGTTTCATTGTAATTCTGGGCTATGGTTTTTGTGCTTTGTCTAATTTCAGTTGTGAGTTGCTTGTCAAATTTCAATTTTGTGGCTTTTGTGATTTGTGAATGATTCAATTTCAACACTCAGGTCTAAGATTCTGCCATTCTGATTGTTGTGAACGATATATTTTCTTGATTGCCAGTGATTCTGCCATTCAATTCTGCCATTTTTGTGAATTATAGATTTTCTTGATTGCCAGTGATTCTTCTATTCAATTCTGCATTTCACCGTTGAATATGACTATAGTATAATAGCTTTCCAGTTTTCTTATTTGCCATTCAATTGTGAATATGTTGTTTACAGGCTAGGCCCAACTCTGGAGGCCCAATTGTAACCTAAACTCTACCAAACTCACTGAATCACAACTCTCTCCACTCTCCTTCTCGCTCTCAATCTCAAAAATATTCAACTCTCCAATCTCCATTCCAACTCCAAGAATCCACCAATTTACCGTTCTTCAAGCCGACGCCTGCAATCTCCCACTCTTCTTCTTCCTTCCTTCAACCATTTCCCTTTCGTTTTCCTGCAAGCCGATGCCGTTCCATTTTGTTTTTCAAGTTTCGAGTTCCGTCTGCCGCCGCTCGCGACTGCAATTCGATCTTCAAGGCCATCAGCCGTTGATGGTTCATCGTCTCGCCGGGTAGTGGACCGCTGGTAGTCCTGGTCTCTGGTCTGGTCCGCGTCTCGCGATCGGCGTGGCGTCTTCTCTCTTCTGGAGTTCTGCTGACTGCTGGTAAGTGGGCCGTGGGCGATGGGCCAAGCTGAGTATCGGTTTTATCATTTATAGCTTTTGTTTCATTGTAATTTCAGTTTGCGGCTTTTGTGGTTTGTCTAATTTCAGTTGTGAGTTGCTTGTCAAATTTCAATTTTGTGGCTTTTGTGATTTGTGAATGATTCAATTTCAACACTCAGGTCTAAGATTCTGCCATTCTGATTGTTGTGAACGATATATTTTCTTGATTGCCAGTGATTCTGCCATTCAATTCTGCCATTTTTGTGAATTATAGATTTTCTTGATTGCCAGTGATTCTTCTATTCAATTCTGCATTTCACCGTTGAATATGACTATAGTATAATAGCTTTCCAGTTTTCTTATTTGCCATTCAATTGTGAATATGTTGTTTATATGTGAATGATTCAATTTCAGGCTTGTGAGAACTGAGATGCTGCAATAGGGCGTGATTCTACAATTTTCATGGATTTTCTACTTCTCAAGTAAGCAATGGCTTGCTCTAACTTGATATTGAAAATGTTTGAAGCCTTATCGGCTTATATAATTGTGGCATGGTCGGCTTGTATGAATGTTCATTTTATCGTGTAGGATCAATTGCATAGGCGCACGTGGTCACTATATTGAATACTTTAATTGTGAGATGATTGAGTTATTTTGTAATTGTCTTTTAGCAATACGTTGAATAATGCACTGTTGAATTTTGCATTTACTTTGATCTCCGGCGGCCCAATTTTGGGAGTTCGCCTCGGGCCCCGAAATTCACAGGACCGACATTGCCGCCAACAACAACCACTACCAAAATTCCCTTTCTGTTCCTTCCCTCATTGGGAAACCCGAACAAAAACCCTTGTATGATTGATCCTTCATCGTCATCTTCAATGATGCGACCCGAGGCAAAGCTGTCTGTTACGAATTTCTGACTCCATCGAAAGAGAATTTTAGGTTTCTGTTGAAAGAAAAGGCTTAAGGCCAAAGCTTAATCAAAGTAGTTAATCGCAGCTAACCCCTCTGAATTATTATGCTTGTAGCTTAATCAATATTTTAGCAGTAGTTAATATTTATATAATTAGTATTTACTTGTCGTGCGGCGGCAGAATTTCTATTGCAAGCTCAACAACTCTTTTAACAGCCTAACTTTCTGGCCATTTTCTGCTAGTGATGGACCATTGAGAAGTTGAACAGTAGTTTTTTTTTTTTCTTTTCTTTTCTTTAGAATCAGTTTAAATGTAAAATATAAAGTTACCATTTTGTCCTTAATGAATTTGGTCAATTTTGATTTTTTTGGTCAACTAACGGTCAACTGGACAGAAACCGTCCATTTGAACTCCGGGTGAGAATTATTTAAAGATTTGGTACCGTGGATGGTATAAAACAAAGGTTTGGGCGAAATCTGCAAAAATGTGAAAGACTTGGTACTGTGTCTGCAATTTTCCCTTTAGAAACACTATGCTTACTGTGCAATTAATTTTAGGGGTAATTAGCGCATAAAGTCTCCACCTTACACTGTTGTTGTGAAAAACGTCGCTACCTTTCATTTTTTGGCATTTTCACCTTTAATTACGCAAAATGTCATTTTCATCCATTTTCTCAATTAAAAATTGTGAAACGACGAATATATCATTCTCTTTAAATAAAACAAAAGGAAAAAAAAAATAATTACAATAATAGTCCCAATTTTTTTATTTTTTTTTAAAAGCTCAAATGAGTCCTAAATAAATTTAAAGGGTAATTAGCACATAATATCCATAGCTTTCATTATTATCACAAAAAAGTTCATACATTTTTTTTTTTTACATTTTCATTCTTAATTACACATTTAATTGCGCAAACCATTATTTCTATTCATTTTCATTCAATTTCTCAATAAAATGGTGTGAAATGACTAATATACTCTCTCATTTAAATAAAAAAAACTAAAGAATTAATTGCAATCATAGTTCCAAAAATTTTTAAAAAGTGCAAACGAGTCCCAATTAAATTATTTTAAAAATAAAAAAAGTGTAAACGAGTCCCAAATAAATTATTAAAGAATAGAAACTAAAAAATATATATTTTATGTAAATAAGAAGGTATATTCATTATTTCATAGTTCTTCATTAAGAAATTGAATGATAATGATGGTTTGCACAATTAAATATGTAATTAAAGGTGAAAATGTCAAAAAAAAAAGGTAGGGACGTTTTTCGCAATAACGGTGAAAGATAGGAATATTATGTACTAATTACCTTTTAAATAATTTATTTGTGACTCGTTTGCACTTTTTAAAATTTTTTGAAAGTATGGCTACAATTAGTTTTTCTTTTTCTTTTTATTTTATTTAAAGAGAAGGGTATATTCATCATTTCACAATTTTTAATTGAGAAAATAGATGAAAATGACGTTTTGCACAATAAAATATGGAAATAAGGATGAAAATGCAAAAAAAAATAAAAAATAAAAGGTATGTACATTTTCTTCAATAACAATGAAAGACATGGAGTTATGTGCACAATTTTTTGCACTTCATGGGCCTGTTTGGTAGGGATTCTCATTTTCTACAGTAAATCAATTCTCATTTTCAACCATACATTCTTCAATAAAATAATATTTTCCATCACATCAATAATTTTTTCTTCTTTTTCAACCACACATTTCCCATCATATCATTATTCAAAGTCAATTCTTCCCCCAAAAAATCCCTACCAAACAAGCTCCATGTCAAGTCTCCTCCTAAATCAGTATTATGTTATTTTTATTATTAATAAAATATGTCACTTAAATTTATTTATTTATATATACTATCGAAGACAGTCTCTCTAATATTTCTATCAATATCAGAAACAAATTTCGCATTTCAAAACTATCACTAGCCCCTCTTATTTCAAATTTTGAGTATCATATGCACATCATAGCCACCTTTAAGACTAATTAGCTATTAAGCATAAATTGTTAATACCTAAATTTCTAAAAAGAACAATATATAAAATTTCATATCATCTATGCATTAATTTTGCCATTTCATAAAAATGACTAAGCGTAAATCTATTACACTAATTAGTAACATTTATCATCCATTTCATTAATCTTAACAATTCATATTTTTTTTTATTATTATTTCTCTCTATCGTTGAAATTATTTGTAGATTCAAGTAAATTTTCATTTGAACTTGCCTTTAGAAATCTTTTTAACACCACTGTTAGGGCTGGACAAAAGTCTCGAACCAAACCGAATCGAGCGGTTTTTCATAAATTAAATACTCGAACGGGTATTTGAATCCATAACCGATGTGTTTGATTCGGTTCTCGGTTATAGGCGAAGAATCGAATCTAAATAATTTTTTTATATTAAATTAATTAAAAAATTTTAATTTTTTTAAAACAAAATTAGCAAATTAATTAGCTAAATTAAATTCAATAGTTAGTAAGTATTACCAACACTTAAAAATATTTTATTTTTATAACTTTTAATTTATATGTCATTTTTTTTTTTATGTAGGTTGCTTGAAGAAATGAATTATTGATATGGATCACCGATGATTTAGTATTAATATCTTCTTTTTGGTATTTGTATATATTGAATTAATTTTATTGAACAGCTTGTTATTTATATGTTTTTAAATTGGATTACGTTAATTTGTAATAATTACGAATGAACATGTTATTAGTTATATTTATGTAGTGTTGTTGTAAATGTTAAAAATTTTAATTATAGTATGGAACCGAACAAAACCAAATTCGAATGGTTCCATAATTATATTTGAACCCGACGATTTCATTTATTAAATACCCGAAAATTTTGAATTGGTTTGGTTTTGAAGAGAACCGAATCGAATTGGATCATGTCCAGCCCTAACCACTGAAATTCGGAGCTCGGGCTCGGCTTGAATAAAATGAGTTCGGGCTTTTTTTTACCCGAGTTGAGCCAAGCAAAGGCTCAAAAGCTCGGTTCGATATATATATATATATATATATATATATATATATATATATATATATATATATATATATATATAGAGAGGGAGCCGTGTCCCACCTTCCATTTCAATTTTAAAAAAAATTATGCGGGCCACACGGTTGGCTTCCCCGGGTCGAGTGACGAACGAATCGACCCGGCGAGCCAAACTACCATCCCTAACTGCAATTGGATTATTCACTTAATCATCAACAATTTTACTGGTAACAAAACTGACAACACGACGAGATAGAGGAAGGGGCAATTCAGGTGGCCATCCCCATCCCTGAATGTCAGGGATTTACGAGGAACGGAGGCGTGGATTAAAATATCTCTAATTACCTTTTTACTTAATTAGTTCAATTATTTTTTTTTTCTTTGAATAATAAAATATTCAGATGGGTTCGGGAATTTGAGAGGGGCCATGTTCCCTGTCTCCATCCCACTTGCAAGACAATGTGGTGGTCGAGGGAGAACTTTTCCATCCCAATTGGTAATGTGAAATAATGAAGAACTATATGCAATTTTAAATTTATTGGAATGGATCGTAAGGTTTACTAATTAGTCTTAAAGGTGGTCAGTGGGTGTATGTGATACTAAAAATTAGAAATAGAGGAGGGTTAGTGATATTTTTGAAACAAGGGAAGGTATCTCTGTTATGGTCAAAAAGATGAGGGAGTATTTCTAATATTATCTTTTATTTACGATTTTAAGAAAAAAAACTAACTTAAACTACAATTAAAATTTGTGTGATTCTATAAAATTCCTAAATCCGACCAACAATTGACCGTTTCACTATGGATTCACTAATCGAGTCACACACGGTCCAAAGTTCAACAATAACCTTCAAGAGCCCATAGCTCGTTTATGATCATCACGCACGAGCATAAAATACTAAACTGGATTAGAAAAGAATTAAAATCTTATCCATTGTTATTCTATAGTGTTACATCCAATACTATGTACCAAATGTATTATGTACACTCGTCTAATTTAGGAAAGTTAAAAAAATATTTTGGTTGCTACTGTTTAGATAACCATGAGTAATAGCTAGAGATGTGTTGTGTTCAAAGCACCGGTATTCAAAAAGTATGTCTTTTCAAGAAGATGAAAAATAGGACATGCATGCATTCACTCATAACAAAGTTTGTTTTGGTATATGTTATTAGAAACTGATGATACTGACCATTATTTTCTGCTATGCCATAGATGGCAATCAGCGTGCCACCGGACATTTTTCTAACTATGAGACTGGAGGAAGAATCTTGCAAGTATGTTGCAGTGATACAATGAAATTTACCAAGTTTTAGTACAAATAAATGTAGTGAATTCCTAAGAGAACAATGTGAAGTGTCTCACAAGTAATTAGTATTTGAGCAATACGTAAACATTAGTGAGATGCAAGTAAAGCACGTGTGAATAAAATTGAAGGATTATGGCATTTGACAAGCTTGTAACTGTAGAATAAAGTGGTGTAATTGTTTCTTACCTTGTGATCAAGTTTGTAACATTTGTTATGTAAGCTTCGTATTGTAAGTTTTACGTTTAGGTCGTCTATAAATAAAATCATTGGATATCATTAAAATGTATCACGGATCATCTATGAGAAACGCAAGATTCGACCCTACTAAACCTAGAGGGGGGAGATTAGGTGTAAATGCGGAATTAACACTTTAATTAACAAGTAACAAGTTACAAGTTAATTATGTCTAGATGATTAGTCAAATAATTCAGATTTTATTATCTTAGAATACCGCAGCAATATCAAAACAATAAAAAAAAAGCAGTAAATAACACCAAAATTGTTCACGGAGAAACCCAACACAGGAAAAACTCCGGACAGTTTGCTAGCCAAATATCCACTATAAACTGTTGACAAAACTTACAGACTACGCAAAGTTGACGACACAAGCTTTCTGATCTCCTGTCTGAAGTTTGAAGCAGCCCTCTTGGAATGTGCACACCAACACCAATCCTGACTCTTCTTAGTGAAGCAGTCCTCCTGGAATGAGCACACGAACTCCAATCATGACTCTTTACACAGTTTATCTCATGTAGATCTTTTCCAAGAACTTATCTTTCTTCAAATTCTTCCTTAATCTTCTACGCAACCAAGTTGACGAAACAATCTTGCAATAGACCCAAGCGAAGAATCTAATTCAGTGTTTGATTTGATGGCTTTGATGTTTTAAATGAGCAGAGCGCATATGAATTGAAGGATTGAACTTTTGATCTTGTGTAGGATGAATTCTCTCTTGAATAGAATGTGTTCAATTTCTTATTTGCAGAAAACACAGCGCCTCTATTTATATGTTGGACGAATTAGGTTGAATGCGCAAAGAAAAAGTCTCGAAAATCGAAATTAGGTTTAGCCCAAAAACATCGTCACTCGAGCGACATGTGGGCGAAGGTCGAGCGATGGTGTCTCTGTTTCATCCACTCGAGCATCACTTCAGTGAGCAGTTAGTGAAAAATTGACGTTAATCTTTCTTTCTTGTTCCAAACATGAAACTCCGAACCCTAAGCTAACCTACCAACTATGAAACTTTACAATTTAGTCCTTAAACTTTTATAATTGTCCAAGTTGGTCCTTTTGTTCACAGAATCGTCAATATAACATATAAATCTAACAATCTAACTAGTTTCAGACCTTGTAACATATCTATGTTATAATATCAAGTGTTCTATTTTGTATGTTTTAAGTTTTTGTGATCTCGTGGTTGTAACACCTTGTGATAAGTTGGATTGAGTCTTTATGAAACAACTGAAGTACTTAACCAGTGTTGGGAAGGTTTTGTAAATGAAACAAAAAATAAATAAATAAATA
Source organism: Fraxinus americana (assembly GCA_035079005.1). Classification (NCBI taxonomy): domain Eukaryota; kingdom Viridiplantae; phylum Streptophyta; class Magnoliopsida; order Lamiales; family Oleaceae; genus Fraxinus; species Fraxinus americana. Next base: position 35,734,776 of record CM068707.1, read on the forward strand.
AAATTTGATATTTTCTTTTGTTTCATTTCAGTACTTTGATATTATTCGTAAATCAACAAATTCTTAATATTTTAAATTTAGAAAGATTCTGAGAATCATTATTTTTCAATGCGTTCATTAGTAATTCCGCTGCATCAAACATGGAAGATATTAAAGTTAAAGTAATAATATTCATCCCCACTGGGGTTGAGTCCCAATCTATGTGACAATTACAAAGTTTTAGATTCATTTAAATATAAAGTCACATGACTCATTTAATTGAGTTTATCATTTAATATCATGTAATTGTCACCAGTGGAGATGAATAACATTATTCTTAAACTTAGCCTCTGTTTGATCTACGTTATTTCAAAATCATTTTCAATCACACATTTTTCAACAAAATAATATTTTTCATTACATTCAAAATTTTTCCTTATTTTTTAACCACATATTTTCTATCACATCACTATTTAAAATACATTATTCTCTCAATAATGTGCATCAAACGCCCATTTATTTGGTAATTGATACCTTATCATTAGGCTTTGAAACTCAGTACAAGAGCTCTTTTGCCTTGATAATTATGTATTTGCAAAAATTCAAAGAACCCTTAATTTATCACCTTTTGTAATGCTGTGCATTGACCCTTTTTAAAGAGTTCCTCTTGCTTGATATATCAAAATTAACTAGAAAAATTGATCTTGCTTGTTGAGAAAAGGAGTGAGTAGCCCATTAAGAGTGTGAATACAGAGTTTTGGGAACTTTCCATGGCCCAACGGAAACATTGATCCATTTTGGACATTGATAGATCGTGTCGAAATTGAATGATTTGTTAATTTTACTTTTTCAAGGGGAAAAAAAAAAAAAAAAAAAGCTACTCCAGCTATAGTCAAACAAAAGTTATCATATACCAAAATATTTTTGAGTCTTTTTATTAGTTATTATAGTAATTTTAGAATTTCTTTTCATAATTATATATGTTAGTTATTTTAAGAAACACATTTAAATTTTGGTTTGAGTTTTCTCGATTTTTGTGTCCAAATTCTCTATTTTTTGTGTATTTATTAGCGTTCTAAAAACCATAAAGTGTGACTATTCATAGAGATCAAGCTTCAAACTTTACGAGTTTAGGCGTAAAAATACATTTTCTTATTTTTAATATTATTTAAAAATTTTAATCATTTTAAAAATCATTTAATAATTAAAATAATTCATTCTGAATATCTAAAATTATAAATTACTATATTTACTTAATAATTCCTATAATTAGTCAATTTTACAATTTTCAAAAAAAAACTTTAAACTAAAGTCAAATAAAAAGTTTATAATAAAAGGGAAAAAAAATTTAAAAAATTTAAAAGATTATTAAAGCTACGTCTAATGGCGCATTTAGTGATCAATATGACAATTGATGCTTAATTTCGCGCCTATTGTTAAGGTGTGGCGTTTCACCTGCAGCTCATGCCTAAATGCGGCTATTAGAACTCTGGTATTTATCTGGTACTCTTAACAAATAAACACCTAGACTATACAATATTTGAACGAGAGAGAACTATAAAATAATGTTTATTCTACTGTCTATTCCTTCGTAGTACTTAGGCACCGTTTGGTAACCATTATTCTAGAAAAAAATGCATTCTTTGTGTCAAATCACACCTTTTTTGTGGTTGAAAATGAAAGAAAAGTTATTGATGTGATGGAAAATATTATTTTATTGATGAATGTGTGGTTGAAAATTAGTAGAAGAATGAGAATGAAAAAAAGAATGGATACCAAACAGAGGCTTAGTACCTAAAATGGTAAAAGTAAATCAAGTATAGGTGTACAGTCAAATGCAGAACTTGCCAATATATTCTGTAATTGAAAAAGGTTTAAGAGAACAAGATAAATCAATTGTTTGAAATATCAGGAATGTTGACATTCGGTGCTTTTATTTTAAAACAGAAGTAGTAGTAGAATCAGAGGATAAAAGATGAAGCAAAATGCCCTCGTAGCATACTACAAATGATTCCACACCTTTCAAATGTAAAAAACAAATTGCAAAAGCTCGACTCGAGGAAAACCGTGGCACATACATATAAACCTACGGAAGGTAAACACTGGTTAATCTCTAATGTTTATACTATATAATACTAGGGTTTTAGCAGCAGTTGATCCTTAAAACCCAACTCAACCATTCCTAGAACACGAAACCTAAGCACAATAACCTCCTTCCTGTTGATAATAAAACTGACTCTGAAGCTGTAATGCTCAGTGATAAAACTGAATTCAATGTTTCATGCTCAATCTATATAAATCAGTTCAACCAAATCTACTGTTTCTCTACCTTCGACGAGCTAAAGTTGATATTTACCAACTGAGCGGCTGCACGAGCAGCAGCTGATGCACGCTCTGCTGCCGCAATGGCAGTGCGAGCCTTTAACAACACATCCGGATTTGTGTCCTTGGTATCAGTGATTGGTTCCACATTGTGATCCTTGATTAATGGTTCAATTCTACTGGGAGCTACAAAAGGAGTGGAAGGTTGAAAGCACCGGTCCCCTTGTTTAGCATTTGTGGAAAATGTAGAATGTTCTTGATTGGGTTGGTCTTCACTAGTATCCAGCCTTGAATATGCTTGAGGAAGTGCAACAATTTTCTTTGGTCCATTCTACAAAAGCACACGGAAACATGGGGATGTAAATTGATTTTCTCAAGGACCTGAAGGAGATGAAATTAGCAAGGAGAAAATGTAGAAAAAAACGATGTAGAAAGCTTCGATAATATTTTTTTTCCTGATGAGGGGGAGCGTGGAGGAGGGAGGTACTAAACCTCGAATCCTTAACCTCAGTTGTGGGAACAACAGTCCTCAAACAGAACACTCAGTATCTTCAAAAAGGAGATGAAAATACTTTTGTTAAAACATTGATAATTAATTAAAATACTCAGCATATCATTGTTTGAGATTTCATCAATGAACCTTTTGAATGAAAGACAAGACTAGTGTCTTATTTTGTGTGTTGTGTGCAGTGTGGTAGTCAGTGAAGATAGAAACATAACAAGCACCCGGCAAATTAAGCAGCCCTCTTACCATGTACTACCTAAAAGAACACTACCAGCATTGCAGCATGAATTGTTTAGCTCCCATTTCCGTTTAAATTTCACAAATATTATAGCCAAATGTTTCGGATGAGAAGAAACCAGGAATAACCTTTTATTATTAGTCTCCTATGTACACCCCCAACCACAAAATAGAAAAGAAAGAAACAGAATATACTGATCAGAAAAGACTATATTTAGGTCATTTTCGTTTTCATACATTGAAACAGGTGACTAGAAAAGGCTTAAAAATACCATATGTAAATCAACTAGGTTGCAACATAATATAGAGAAATTAAAATAAAAAGATACCAGAAGATCCTCCGGTTTTTTACTGAATTCTGTTTCAGTTTTAGAAGAGTCCCAATTCACATTAAATTCCGCTGCAATTTCATTCAGCGTATTGAGCTTTACTTCAGGGGATGGAGCACTCACTGATAGTTTCTCAATTATCTGAAATATCAAGTAGATATATCCAATTTAGAATGGAGAAACAGAATCAATACATTAAAAGCATTAGCTGCAGTCAATTAACTGTACGATTGACACTAGTATCAGGGCGAAGTTCAGATGCAGCCGATATGAATTCTTTTCCATATTTTGCGGCAAACAAATTTCTGACATGTAATAGATCTGGCAAATCTGAACATCTGGGGGCTGCAAAGATTATGCTTGCAACTGCTTCCTGCAACTCTGCAGGACATTCCCTGTTTCATTAAGAAATGGAATGACATTTAGTGACACAAGAAAAAAAAAATGGAAACAAGAACTAGCCAGCTTCACACTTTTAACCAAAACTACTGGCTACATCATAATTTGAACAAACTGATAACTGCTCTAATTTAAGATACAAACCTTAATAAAATATATGCTGGAAATATTTCATCAATCAAGGATAGAAAGAAGGGAAAAAGAGAACTGTTGATCAGGGCAGGGGCTGACCCAATGAAGGCCCAGTGCATGCATCTTTGGGCCACCCCATTTAAGGATATAAGCCCTCAGTCCACTTAAGCTTTAAAAAAAATAAATGGAATGGGCCAAATAAGTGGCCCAATCTTGTAAGCAATGTGGATGAATCCGATGTTCATCCACAAACCATTCCCGTGGATGGTTCCCGTTCCCGACTGGCAACTACAAACCTGGTTACCAATTACCAAATACCACTTACCCCACCCAAACTTGAAACCCCCAATTTCCACCAAAACACTCAAATTCATGAAATCGAAACGGTGAGGCCATGGGTTTCAATTGAAGCACGTAATAACCGGATAATTTTTATAATTTCATCTATATGATATGAATATGTTGGATTGTTTTGTGAGATAAACTATAAAGGGATGTGATGGTGTGGTTCAGAGTTTTGTTTCTTTGTGATATATTATATTCCAATTCTGAATATGTAATTTTTTTTTCGAAAATGCAAATAATTTCTAGAAAGTTCAATTGTTGACACATATTGCAGATTTTAACTGAGTGTTGCAGTATTTATGATATTATGTGAGTTATTAACTTGTATGCTAAATTCACAGAAAGAAGCTTTACCTCTTTGGAGTTCATAACTTTAATTATGTTGTAGTTGTAGTTCGATTTAGATGTTAGTTACTGAATTTTTGTTCACCCCTGATTGTTGGTGAATTTGTGAAATCATAATACGGCACGTCTTAAATTAACACTTGTTTATTTTATAGTGAAAACAGTCATGGAAAGATTTTATAAAAGAAAATCTCTCGATGACGTGGAAAAATTTACTAATATCACCCTCACTGGAAAAAAATCTTGAGTCCGCCCCTGGATCAGGGATTCTAGAAAGATAATGTTTAGGAGTAACATGCATGAAGATTTTTATTATATGTGTTAAAGAAAATGAATTTGCAAAAGAAATTTAGTAACTGTTAACCGAAAGGGAAAAAGACACATATAATGTCATGAGCATCTTCAAACTTCAATGAGAAGAAAAATTTCAGAATATTGTAAAGAACATCAGAAACAAGATTCAGTTATATAATATTATATGAAACCCATACTTAAGGGTGTAAGGGATCCTTCATTTTTTCACTTTCGATACTATGTCCATGGAGAAAAATGTCTAAATGTTATCCAATTAAAACATTATTAGAAAGCAGCTACAATTAACACTAAACAAGTTCTCCAGTTACAATAGAGTGTAATAATCATGAAATCAAAGGAATGTTTAAAAAAAAAAGGGACAATTGTATGTGCATTTTACACTGTTCAGGTCAGCATAGCACCCTATGTTCACAGGTGAAATCAACAGTGAATTCTCACCATAGGATAGGCCAACATGGATATCTAGAACCCCCCATCTCGCAAACGTCAACCCCTGAACTCAATCTTACAATGTAAATCATGCTAATTGACCCTAACAGCAACCCAAAAAGGGCTCAGACCCATACCTTGGACCAACGATCCAACACTCACTTTCTTTCCATTTAGAAACCATTAAGGTTGAAAACTGGGCCGTTATCATTAGTGTCCAAAATACTAGTCATCAATTTTATATAATCCAGTCAACTAACCAACCCTGAATATGAGAATAAGAAAAATGTATTTTATCTCTTTCTATCGATATCAATCGAGACAAGTAAACAGACAAGAATTCATCCAAGCTATCACCACATGACAGAGTCAACACTTCCTGAATCTCCCACACCTATATGAAATAATCAGTCACCATTTCTAGCACTGTTTACCAAAAAGATTATCTGCACGAGGTGCATGCTTGTATTCATGCCAAAATCAATCTGTTAAGAATGTCAGTTCACTACTGATGAAGACCATTTTCACTTGATTTATTAGAATTTTTGCATTATCAGAATAAGAGCATCCCATCTTGCATCCAAAAAATCAACTGCTGATTTTAAAGTCCATTAAGTATTGTTGCTTACATAAAGTTTAAGAGTCAATGGCACTTCGGTAACTTTCAGTTTATCAGCATTTTTAATCATCGACATTAGTAGAGGACTTTATTGTTGCTTGAGCTATAATTAGAGCCTCAAGTAACCAGGATTGGTCTTTCATGAGTTTGTCAGTAATTTCCTACTTTTGATAATATTCTCTATTCTAGTAGGAGAAATCTACAAAGTCTATAAATACTCATGCAATCAACTTATTTATGTAGCGTATATTGAAATTGAGATTTGGAACTCTGTGTGGATTTCCTTGATCTCTTGGGTAAAGCATTCTATTCTTCCCATATTTACTTCTCTTTTGTTGTTCTTCTTCTAAAACAGTATCAGTCTAATACTACTGATCAGCACAGAAAACAGCTCCAAGAACTTGCTAAAGTCGTCATCTTTCCTAGACAAATCATCCCCTCACCCATTACCTAAATCATTAGCCATGTCATCGATATCAGACCCCACCATGAAATCATATCCTAATTCCTACAACAATTATTCAGTACTTCTTCAATTAACTAGGAGTTATGGGAAATGAAAAGAAAGATTAACAATATACGGGGAAGAAATAGAGAGAAAAAGAAAAGGTGAAAGGAGGTGCGAACGAAATAAAAGACAGAGTATGCGATAACTGGAACATCCTGGTCTATGCTGATTTAACCCAGTAGCTGAGCCAAAGAATTTTGACAAGTGAGATCATTTGATAACATCTCTTAACTAAAAGAGAAATCATTTGCTCTGAAGGAAACATAAACAGTAAAAGAAAAGATAATCCATAGAATAATTACAAGTATTTTAATAAACATATAATAGACTAGTGCATAAGATGTTTGAATATTAAGTACAACATATGCTTCCATTTTATTAATAATCTCAACCGCAGTCAAGAATAAGTATAGTCTTACAATGTTAAATACAAGGGCACTGATCAAGAACTTTACCTTTGGCTTTCAAGAATAGGAACACGGGCAAGAACAAATTCACAAAACATCTCCAAAATCTCATAAGCAGCCCATATATTTTGTTCCCGTATCACATGCTCTACCTAAATCAAAGGCATGAACTACAAATCAAAAGGAGAACAATTATGACTACAGTACATAACAAGTGCTTGAGTAAAAGCAAGTTTGATCTTGTACTCTAATTCTAGCAATTGCTTCTTGTCCAGCCTGCAAAAATTGGGCTATCTCCTTTCTCATAAGCTTAAGTTGCACGTCTCTCTTGTTTTGTAACAACTTGATGCGTGAGATTGCCAAGGTCAAGCATGTTTTACTACAAAATCACCTATTGAAATCAGTACTAACACCAAACATAAATAGAAATTCCTAAGTACTACCATTGATTTGAAAAATGCAGCACAAATTAGAAACAAAATTTAAAGGGGAAAAAATGTTGGCGAGGAAAATTTCTTTGATCAGAGATGTAATAAACACAGGTTGCTCTGTTTTTTTGTCCAATTAAGGTCCACGTAAATTTTGAACTATGCCTACGTTCACATAACTCACAATTCATCGATTCAAATGGTAGTAAAAATTGACCGAAATTCGTCGCGATCTGAAAGTTTCTTATCATGATAACCAGACACTAAAAATCTTAATCTTTTAAGATTCGCCAAATTTCAATAAACGATTAATATCCATTTACATATTTTCAGCTTAAAAAGGTATGAATTCTAGCATTAATGAAGAAACCCAGAAAAAAAAAGAAAAAGAAATTGTAGAAGAAGAAAAAAAGGAGAAGCAAACTTAGCACAACAATTTCATCGATTGATCGATACACGATGAGAGTTGACTTAATACAAAGTAAAGTGTTTTCTTCCCCAAACAAAATCTCCAGATTTCCAATTTTTCCTTTTCGAATTATCATCAATATACAAACTTCAAAAAATTAAAAATAAAAATAAAAATGGTGATTAATTGGACTGACCCTTTTGCTCCGAGGAGTCCCCTGTTGAAGAGTTGATTCAGCAGAGACATCTGATGAATTTTAACAAAATTGTACACAATTGCTGTAAATAATCTGTATGTATATGCTTATTAGTAGAACGATTAAAGGGAAGACTGAAACTAGGATTCAGATGACCAGAATATTACAGGGGATATACCACTAAATGAACCAAATTCAAAGCCAAAATTCCAAACTAACCCCAAACTAACCCATTTCACTATTCAATCATATAAACTACCTAAAATACCCTTAATATAAAAGGTTTCAAAATAAGTCATTTTAGTCCTCATAACTTTAATTCTAATTTTGGATTCAACAAAATTGTTTGCCCCTTGCAATAAAAATTAACTTTTCTTCACCATCAACTCTTTCCACCTATCTTGAGCCGAAAAAATTTGATATTGATTAATAATTTTATTTTTGAATTTTTGCATTTTAGGACCAATAAAAATGGTATCAGAGCCCTATATCTTGAGGAATTAAAGACATTAGAGAATGGAAGATAATAACGAAATTTGCATAGGATGGTACGTTAACAATTCTACTGAATATTTAGATACTGATAGTTATATTCAACATCTTGTTAATAAATCAAGAAATTTGATTAATAAAATAAAAGACTCCGATAGTCTTAAAATAAAGAAAAAATTTGAAAAGAAAATTACTTTTCTTTTAATAGATTTTGATGAAGTTTTAGACGAAGACATAGGATATCTTGTTAAAATGCCTATTCTTATAGAAATGAAAATTTTAAAAGAATACAAAGGGTTCTTAATAATGAAATTGTGAGAATTGAAGAATTAGATACCTAAGGATCATGGAAATAGAAAATTTAAAAATATAGAAACCGAAATATACGAAGGAGTAGAGGGATATGCCTTAAAAGGAAAATTTGATTGGGAAAAATTTAGAAAAATTAATAGAGCAGAAATTAAGTCTAAAACCACCAGGAGAAAATAAATTATTCAATATTTTAGGATCAAATTCTTCAGAAGAAAGAAGTTAGTTATTAACGAATATCATAAAATAGAAAAAGCCATAGATATTAAACATACACAAGGAAAAATAAAATTAAATCTTATAACAAAAAGAAATATTAATGAATTCCTAGGAAAATTAAAACAAGAAAAACGAGATAAAATATCTTATGTTTACCTTATGCGGGAATACAAATAATAATAAAATCATGTTTTAAAGAAGGAATTAATAGTCCTATAATACTTAATCTACAAGATGAAAGATGTATAATCTATGAAAATGGAAAATCTAGGAATAGTAAAAGGAAATTTAGCCTATAAAAATTAAAATTTACTTGTTATCCAAGATATTGCGTACATATAAATGATAAAAATTTAGATGATTGTCTTAGTCTACATTTTAAGATGACTAATAAAATATTAAAAGATGATAATAAAGTTTTTACTATATTATATCAAGGATTATATTGTTATACAAATAGTAATTATGGAAATATATATAAAGAAAAACCTTTTATAGAAATTGACGAAGAATTTAGAGATATAGGTGAAGCAATCTTACCAAGAGAACAAGACATAGAAGAAATAGAAAATTTTGAGATAGGACATGATGATGCTATAAGTATTGATCAACCTATAATACCAAAACAAATAACATATAAAGAAAATAAAATAATTATTGGAAATAATACAGTAAGACATAGTATTTCAAAAATAATACAAAGTAAAAATAATAGTGTTTATGGTATCAAAGGAAAGTTTTTTAATGGAAACAAATGGATAAATGAAATTAAAATACTTATTGATACTGGAGCAAGTCAGAATCATATTTGCTTTCTTATTGATGAAGGAATTAAAAAGAAAAAAGTTGAACCTTATAGTTATAGAGATTTTGAAGGAAAAATAAACTCTTGTGATATCATAAGACAAATTCAAATTAAATTAGGAAATTTATTATTAAGCATAGAATGCTATATTGATAATAATATGAATTTTGATGAACATCCAATATTATTAGGAAATTCATTTTTAAATAGTCTTGATAATTATAAAATAGACAAGGAAGGAATTCTTATTATACATCAAGGAATAACTACATATTGCCCTAAAGAAACATGAGTAGAGAAATAAAATTCCCAATAAGTGTATATATACAAATAACTGTATTTGAATCAAAAATAACTACTTGTGCTCTAATTGATACAGGAGCTGAGATAATTGTCTTTAAAGAATTTTTATTACCAAAATGGATAGAAAATAAACAACAATTAACTTTACAAGGAATAACTGGAGTAAGAGAATCTTTAAAATATAAAAATGAAAATATAGAAGTTATAATAGGATCTAAAATAGTAACCATAAGAAATGTTTACCAATATAATATTAATGATTGTGATATTATTCTTGGAAATGACTTTCTACAACAAGCTTTAGTCAATATAGTCAAAATATTTATACTATTCAATTAAAAACACCATGTGGACATTTACTAAAAATTGCTAGAGAATTTAAACCATTAGGATTCACCATTTCAGGTGGTGAAAAAATAGAATTTATACCAAAATTACTCAATTATTCAATCAAAACAATTACTCTTGATCAAATAAAAGATCTTTTAGCTAAAAATTATAATGAAAACCCACTTGAAAAAATGGGAAAAATCAAAAACAACACTAAAATAGAACTATTAGAACCAACAATCATTATTAGAGTCAAACCTATGCTCTATAATCAATCAAGAAGATAAGGAAGAATTTCAAATACAAATTCAAGAACTTCTTAATCAAAAACTTATAAGGAGAAGTAATAGCCCTCATAGTAGCCCAAATTTTTATGGTTAGAAATCATTCGGAGATAAAAAGAGGAAAACCTAGGATGGTAGTAAATTATAAAGAACTTAATAAAAACACTAAGTTTGATGGATATTATTTACCAAATAAAGAAGTATTAATAAATATAGCTAAGAATAAAAAATATTATTCAAAATTTGATTGTAAATCGGATTTTGGCAAATTAAATTAGAAGATAATAGTATACCATTAACAGCATTTAGTACTCCTCAAGGACATTATGAATGGTTAGTTATGCCATTTGGATTAAAAAATGCACCACAAATTTATCAAAGAAGAATGGATGAAGTCTTTAAAACTTATAATTTTCTTATTGTTTATGTTGATGATATACTTGTTTGTTCGTAAACATATGAAGATCATCTTAAACATCTTAGAATTTTGCAACACTTTGCTCAAAAGAAGGTATAATACTTAGTAGAAAAAGTAAGTAGCAAAACATGAAATTGAATTCTTAGGAATGATAATAAATAGTGATGGAATAAAATTGCAACCTCATATTTCGTAAAAAATAATTTTATTTCCGATAAATTAGAAAATAAGCAAAAAATTCAAAGTTTTTGGGTTGTCTTAATTATCTGAAGGATTTATAGAAAAACTTGCGTAAAAAAAGAAATAAACTTCAAAAACTATTAAGAAAATCAAATAAATTAGGTTGAATGAAGAACATACTCTTTGTGTTAAAAATTTAAAAGAAAATTGTAAAAATTTACCTAAACTTAGACTTCCCGATGAAAAAGATAAATTAATAGTTCAAACCGATGCTTCGATTTATATTGGAGTGCTTTATTAAAAACTCGATTTAAATGAAATTTGCAGGTATACTAGTGGAACATTTAATAATGTCAAGTAAATTATTCCACCAATGAGAAAGAATTATTGGCGTAGTTAAAGGAATAAACAAATTTAAAATGTTTTTGTTACCCAAGGAATTTATTGTTCAAACCGATAATACACAACTAAACGGACTAGTAAATAATAAATTACCAAATTCACCCCAACATAGAAGGTTACATAGATGGCAAGTGTTACTATCTTTTTATAATTTTAAATTTGAATATATTAAAGGAAAAGATAATTTATTTGCTTGATTTCTTGAGCAGAATCATGAATATGGAAAAGATTGAAGCATTTACAAAGGAATTACAAGATCTTCTAACAGATTTTAATGCATTATCTTGTCGTTCAAGAAGATCATCTTGATATTCGACAAACTTTGTGTGATTTATCAAGCAAAGTTGTTGAAAGTGGGAAAAAGATTGAAAAATTGAATGATAACAAAGAAAAAATAGTTGAAAAATTGTCGTAATGTTTAGACTTTTTTTGCAAATTGTAGCCAGGAGTATCCTCCTTTAAAAGGTGAATACAAAATTCGAAAGGCTAGTCACATCCCATTTCGGAGATTAATACATCCACATCGAGTGGAGAATCAAAATTTAAGAGAAATGACTCTCTTACCTCGCAAGAGGAAAAGTCATAAAAAAGGGTCCACAACAACTACCCGTCGCATGGACAAATTGTTGGAAAAATTTACAAGTGGAAAAGGAGCCGCCGAGTCTAGTACTCAAACATCCTTATCAAAAGGCCCATTGGAACAAACCTACCGTTATCGGTGAATTCCAAGAAGATAAAAAATCACCAATTGGTGACCTTAAATCACCAAAGGGAATAATTGCTACTCATCATATCGTAGCTAATCTACATCCAATGGAAAAGGAGTATTATGAATTCTCGTAATGGGTATATAATTTGAGAGAAGGAAGTTCTCTATATTTGACCTTCCAACGGCGATTTATCCAAGGATCAGTGCGGTTCAAGGAGCATCCTAATATTGTTCGAAAATTGCGCAAGATTTGGATTTTTAGATCGACTCTTCCCAGGATAGATCTAAAAGAAATCGAAACAGCTTGACAAAGAATTTGTTAATTGTGTTAAAAAATTTAGCGATAAACAACCGATTGAACCGAGATTTTACACAATTAGTCCGAATATAAAGAACCGAATGGTATGGAGAACATCATCTCATCACAATTCGGAAAAATAATGGAAATCCACTCAAGGAGATTCAACATTTTTAAAGAATTGCCCACTATTAATAGAAAATGGATGATTTACGACGATTGCTCTTTAATAAAATCACGTCGCTCAACAATGCAAGCTTCTTATGGAGAAAGATACATGGTCTATGGTATGAGTAATAATTGGATCCTTATCTCGTAGAGGGAGATAAAGAATAAAAATTCTTGAAGAAAAAATCTGTGGAATTATGAACGATCAATTTTTGGAAGTGAAGAATGCATTAAAGAAGCCTGCCGACTTATGGGACACGTCCACAAGTAAAGGACGATCAAGAAAAAACGGATCGACAAGACCATGTGAACTTTGAAGATAAGAAGATGTATTTCGAATCAAAAGAAATTGCCGACATCGGAATAAAAACAACCAACAACCACTTTTAATATTTTCAACCACATTTGAAATTATTGTACTTCTTACTTTTGTGTTGTAAAAAATCTGATTGGCCGAAGCTTCTCGGTGAAGTGCGAGCCTTTCTATAAATTGAGACCCTTCTCATTAGAAAAGATCATCGAAAACTAGCCATCCGAAATCTCATCCCGAACTACCATCTAAAACCTTCAACAATGATCTTTGTAATCATTCTCTTTAGAGAGTAGAAACCACTCTTCTGAGTATCAATCTCTGTAAAAATCTTTTTAAAATATCTTTCAAGCTATCTTAAGATCAATAAAATCTTTTAGTTTTAAATAAATATATTATTACGCTTGAAAGTGTTGTTCTACACGGTGAGTCTGTTTTGAGAGTTTTGAGTGCCTTTGTGTCCATTTTGTCGTGTGATGTCATTTTCGGACTTTGGCCAACTCTTGTGACGAAGGTGACCAGGAACATATAACATTCTTGCTATTTGGCGAAGCGTGGTAAGGCCCTTATTTTAAGCTACAAGAAAATTTATTGTCTGAAAATTTGCATGAAAATTATTATATAAGAATTTTTATGAGATTGTTTACTTTGAAGAACTTTTATCATGGAAAGTTACGAGTTTATTATAGATCTGTACCTTTTAGATATACTAATAGTATTGATTATAGTCATATGATAGAAATTCCAGAAACTTATGATATTTATACTAGAGGAATAAATTTCATAAAAAGAGATAGTAGATATTATGAAAAATGCCTTACAATTATATCATTAGGATTAAAAGAAAAATTGCCTAAAGAAATAATAAAAATGATTATATTTTTCTGGTTAGATAGTGAAAATAGTGAAAGAACTTTTGAAACTACAGAGCATGTAAGTTATAATGAAGTTACAGAATTATATGATTATGATCTTAGATTTGACGATAAAGAATAAGAATATGCTAGCAATAACTAGAAAATTTTGTGATAATAAAATAAAAATTTTAGAAGAACAGATAATAACTGACAATAATCGTAGAGAAATAGAAAGGGAAATTTCTAATTGGAATAAAATTAAAAGAGAATTATTAAGGAATGAAATTACAAGAGAATTAAGAAGAGAAGAACAATTTAGAAGAGAAATAAGACAAATGATAAATAATATAATAATTAATTCCTTAAATATACCAGACTAATATGAGTTTACCAACAAAAATAAGATTTGATAAACAAGAAATAGAAAATATTAGATTACCAATAGGAAGCTATCAAACTAAAAAATGGAATACAACTCGTTTCAACCTTTAAGCTCATGGGGAAATACAGGATGAATGGTTAAATATGACTACAAATTGGACTAATGCATTTTTATGGCAACAATTAGGACAATTAAAATCTAAAGACGTAGAAGCTATAGACGAAATAAATAATATAGATCCAAAAGATGAAATAGCTAAAGAAAGGTTAGAAGTTTTAAGCAAAAATATGTCTAAACAATTTAATAAAATAAAAGACCAAATTAATAATTTAGAAATACTTGATGAAGCTAAACTTGAAGAAATTCAAAATCGAATATCAAAAATTGCACAGAAAAATAGTATTAATAAAATAGCAACTTTAGAAGAAAAAGTAGACATTATTAATTATAAACTTGATATTCTATTGAAAAAATTAGGATTTGAAATTGAAAAACCATCTTATAAAAAACCTAAAATATGAGTATGAATGATAAAATTAATTTAATTGAGAAAAATATAAAAACAATTGATGAAAAAATAACTAGAATTGAAATAGGCTACGAAGAAGAGAAAGAAAGATTACAAAATAATTTTTTAAGAATAGAAAATCTTTTAAATAGAATAATAGAAAACTTAAATAAAGAAAAATCATTTAAACCAGATTATACTAAAGAACTTAAAGAAGTTAGAAAGAAAATTGAAAAATATGAAGAATTAATACAACTTAATGGAGGATTAAAAGAAGATATAGAAAAATTATTGATTGATCTTAGAAAGCAAGAAGAAAATCTTATAGAAAAAGAAGAAGGAAAATTAATTATAGAAGAACAATGAACGAAGAAATGGAAAATTTAATATTTGACTTAGAAGACTTAAAAATTTGTGAAGAAATAACTAAAAATCATATGGTTGGAAAACAGGAGGACTACTTGAAGCGCTAAACAAGAAGAATATGGAGAAACTAGCACAATACTAGATATGAAGCAGTAAATAGACCCTAGAAGATATGTTAATACAAAAGTAGATTTTAGAACTACCAAAGAAAGAATGTATAGAGATCAATTTAAACCAATTTTAAGAGAATCAAACCCAATGAAAATTGCAAAGGATCATATTTAAATTTAGATTGTGAATTAGATGTTAGAAGAGCTATAAGTGAATGGAGTACCAATATGATAGCACACTTTAATTATAATCGCGATGTCTGAGATAATAAAAATAGAACTGAATATTTATTAGCAACATTTAAAGGAAATGTGTTTAATTGGTATAGAGGATTAGAAGAAACAACAAAAGGTATTTGGAAAGATAGTATTGAAGCAGGATTTGGAATTAGTATAATAGAAGGAATAAATAGAGTTGTTACAAGAATTTATAGAGAATTTGCTGGAGAAGATTGGGTAAATGAAAGTACTAAAGCTAGATTAGAAGAAATAGAAGATGCTAAAAACAGAATGGAACATTTACAAATTTGTAATATGTGTTACCTCAATGAATATTGTTGTGAATATAGTAAATATTATTATATGATGTTTGGAAGTGGAGCTGATAATAATTATTATAAGGAAGTTTTTATTAGAAAATTACCACCACCATGGAATAATTATTTTCAAAATAAGATTAAAGAAAAACAATTAGGAAGAAATGAAGAAGGATATACATTAGGATTTATTATAAGAACTATAAAAGACGAAATAAGTACTATGTGTAGTAATCAAATGATTTATAAACAATCAGGATTTATACAAGATAGGATTTGTTGTAGAGATACCGAAGTATCAGGAAATTGGGGATGTTATGATTATAAAAGAAAAAGAAAAATAAAACCCAAGAAATATAAAAAATATAATAAGTTTAAAAAGAAATATTTTAAACCAAAAAGAAAATATTTTAGAAGAAAATATAAACCTTATAATAAAAAACCATTAGATAAAAAACGATGTAAATGTTGGAATTGCAATGAAGAAGGTCATATTAGCACTGAATGCCCAAAAAAGAAAGTTAGAATATTAATTACGGACTTTGAACAAATTAGAGATGAATGTGAAGAAGTTGATATTGAAGAAATAGAAGTAAATGAAGAAATATTTGAAGAAAAATCAGATTTAGAAGAAACGTCTAGTGATGATGAATAAAAACAAGAATAAAACTAATTTCGAAAAAATTATAAAGATTGAGGACTTGATCTGCAATAAATGACCAATTTCATTAAGGGTAAAACTGACTTTTTAACAAAAATCTTAAAAAGCCACTATTCATAGGTCATTTTGCAAAATCTCCCATATTACAGTACTTCAATGGGCCCACAATAGTTATATGAATGTATAATTCTACCCTTTAAATGACAAACACCTCTAAATTTTTTAATAAGACCAGTGACAAGCACGTGCACAGCACGTGTCATGATATAGTTGACTATATAATAGCGTAAGTATTAAAAAAATATTTATGGTTACATAAATATTTTCTTATAAGTTGCTAAATGTTTCGAGACAAAATTAAATGTGGAGATGAAAAAAATTACACCCACAGTTATCGAAGAAATCTAGGTTCACCTTCCACCACAGCCTCCAGTTATCGAAAAATGTTTTCTTACGAATCTCCGATAGAACAGTCATTGCCAATTACTTCGTAAACCTCTAATCAATTTTTAAACAAAAGAATAGGGAAAAAAACTCAAAATAAATAATTAATAAACTCAAAAAAATTGAAAAAAACTAATCAAACGTTAAAATAAAAAAAAAAAAGGCTTAGTCGAGCCGAGCCATAAAGTCATTTTTATATTTTAATAATCGACAATATATTTATTATTACCACATTTTAAGTTTTTTTAAAATTTTTGAAATCGATCCAAATGGATATTCATATCGTGAAATATCGAATCAAACGAAAAATTGTAGGAAAATAAAGTTTGAAAAAAAGACATTGGAATGAGGTTGTGATTGAAAAGAAACATAAACAATCACTTCACAATTAATGTAAAATTATTTTGATATTTAAAATTTATTGATCATATATTTATCATGACTGCACTTCAACGTTTCTAACAAATTTTAAATCGCTTAAAACGAATATATGTAACTTAAAATACTGAATCAAACGTAAAAATAAAAAATAAATAAAAAAGTTCGCAGAGCCGAGCCATTTGGCTTGGTTGTAAACAAAATTAATAAAAAAAAATTAGCCAAGTCGGGCCATAAAGCCGTTTGGCTCAGCTCGGCTTGTGAATAGTAGAGGCAAAGTGCATATTTTATTTATGTGTAGAAATTAAAATTCACTTTTCTAGTTTAACATCACTTCACAATTACCAACTTCAATAGGTAATGATAGAAAAATTTCTACAACTAATTTGATATTCCTTTATGTGTTAAAATCATAAGCATTGATTTGTCAATGTCTATGATTTTAACATATCATGAATGTCAAATTTAATGTACAAAATGAATGTTCATTTAATAGCTTTGAATCACAATTATGCTAGACCTTCAAACTCAAATCATAACTAATGCCCTTGATCATTAGAACCACCTCGTGACATCTTATTTCCTCTCAAAATCCTCTCAGTCGAAGCAAATAATTTCCGACTTAAAACTGTTCGATCAAATTCCAAACCAAAGAATCACGTCACTTTGGAATGCAATGTCAAAAGGGTATCTACAAAATACTCTGTACATTGAGGTTGTTATGTTATTTTGTAAGATGATGAGGGAGAAATGTGAATAGTATTTGTTACACGTTTCCATGGTCCTAAAGGTTTGTGGCAAGGTTTTGGCTTTGAGAAAATGTAATGAAATGCATTTTGTCGCAATTAAAAGTGGGTTCATTTCTAATACTTACACGGGTACCACTTTTGTTGAGTTGTATTTGAGTAAAGAATGTGTGGAGTGCACTTTTAGGGTGTTTACTGAGATGGTTTTGAGGAATGTTGTTCCTTGGACTACAACGACAGAATGGTATGTGGCAAATGATGCTTTGTTTTGCCTAAGAGGCTTTTTTATTTGACTCCAGAGCAGATATGGTTATGTGGAATAGAATGGTATCAGCGTATATAGAGTATGGTGATATGATGAAGACTAAGAGGCTTTTCAATGTGATGCCAAGTAAATATTTGATATCTTGGAATACTATGTTCATGACTATGCAAATAATGAGAATTTTGAGGGGTGCAAAAGGTTGTTCGGGACGATGCAAGAGATGAATGTTTTTCTCTTGGAATTGATTGATTGGAGGAGCATACACTCGAAAGATGATGTACTTGTCATTAACCAAACCTGATATATGTTATGCAATTCAGAACCTCAGTCAATACATTGGAACTCCCTCCTTCAAACATCTAGCAGTAGCTCACAAGGTAATCAGATACCTTAAGCTGGCTCCAGGACAAGGACTCATGTTCCCATCTTCATTCCCGTTAACTCTTCGAGCATTCTGTGACTCTGATTGAGCAGCTTGCCCTGATTCACGAAGATCAGTTACTGGATATTGTATTTTCCTTGAAGAGTCATTAATCTCTTGGAAGTCAAAGAAGCAAAGTGTGATGTCTAGATCATCTGCTGAATCAGAATACAGGTCAATGGCCAATACTTGTTGTGAAATTACATGGCTAAAATACATTCTATATGATCTCCAAGTTAATCATCCTCAACCAGTCGTCTTATATTGTGACAACCAAGCAGCATTACACATTGCTTCCAATCTGGTGTTCTATGAGAGGACTAAACACATCGAATTGGACTGCCACTTAATTAGAGATCAAATGGACACATCTCCACATCTTATGTTCACACTCAATCACAACTTGCAGACATATTCACCAAAGCACTCTCCTCTATCACTTTGAAGACTCATCTATCCAATATGGGAATAGAAAACATCTATTCTCCATCTTGAGGGGGGCTGTTAAAATAGATAATGAAGCATTCTTATCAATTCATCCAGTTTGGTTATCAGCTAGATATGTACATAGATTATAAGGCACTAGACTTATCAAGCCAGGTGTCCACCAGCTCATGTATGATGCACATGGTTAGGTAGAATAATATTCCTTTTGTTGCATAGTTTGTTACGAAGAATCTTTACTCTTTTGCCTCTTTTTCCCCCTTTGTAAATTCTATATATTTTAGCCTTCTGTATTGGTGTTAGATATGAAATGAATTTCTGATTCAATCCAAAAGGATCAGCGTCCTTAATCTTCATTTAAGGTCTATTATCTTACACCATAGCCTTCTGTTGGTGCTTCCTTCTAGCTACTAGAGACATGGGAGGGGAAGGTGGGCAAGAGAGTAATGCAACTGGGAGGAAGCAATAGAGGAAAATAGGGAGGATTCAAGAGAGGAGAGGGGAAAATGCAAATGGGAGATATGGAGACTGGGACACAGGGAGATGAGAAGAACAAAGAGAGTTGGAAAAAAGGAGAAAAGGGGTAGGGATTGCAAAAGAAGATGACGTGCTTGTGAAGGAGATTATATCAACTTAAAGGAAGCTATTCTACTGAAAACTTGTAATTAAGGCTTTTTTTTAGGGAATGGTTTCGACATACACATACTTTGGGAATATGGTGGAGGCTAAAGGTCTGTTTAACGTGATGCCAGGTAATAATTTGACGTTTTAACAAAATTGTATTGGTATGCAAATAATGGCGACATCATAAGCACAAAAAGATGTTTGAGGATATGCAAGAGTGGATTATCTCTTGGGCGAATAGATTGGATCTTTTACACTCATAGTACATGTTACCTTGATGTTTTGTGTGTCTTTAAGAGAATGCTGAGAGACATTGATGTGTATCTTATGGGAGCTTGTATATATGGAGAATATTTGGTCCAAACAATATGTTTTTGTTTGTGATGGGATGCCAAGACTGCCCATTTATTTAGAGTATGATGATGCAACAAGAGGACATGACGTGGTTAAGCTTGCAGGTGTCTTCTTTTACTTTTACTTCCAGTGGTAATTGTAATTACAAATGATATCTAATAGTTCATATCAAGTCATTATGCCAAAAAAATGTGACAGTTCAAAAAACACGTCAAAAAGTGTTGAAAGTATTTGAGTTCACTCCGATCAAGAGCAGTGCAATCAATTCCCATAAAATTCAGTACGATGATGTATTTATTTGGTATTAACTTGTATAGCTAGAGAAATATCATGAAATCTTTTTGATTTAAAATACCTCAAATGCAGGGTTCATTAACAAGTAGTAAAATAGATTTTGAGTCCAAATATCGTTCCCATAGAGATTGTACTTGTTCAAATTCGAATTAACTTAACCTTAACCTTAACCGAAACAATTGAAAGTTGTGATTTTTTCTATAAATTAAATAATCTACTTATGAAAGCAAAACTTAACTTAATAAAATAAATGTAAGATTATAATTAAATACAAGTTTTATAAAAATATAATGATGAAAAGCATACTAGGATCCCGAATTTCCTTATATCAATTCCCTTTAACCTTAGAACTTATAAATTTGACAACACGATTCAATTATGAAAATCAATATTCCTAATTTGTTTAACAATCTCCATCGAGTAGAATTAAATATATTCTTACATGTGACTTGACTACATTTCTATGATGAATGTAAACATATAATAATGTATTAAAGATCACGTAAAGTATAGTAGTATATTTCTGTCCCCTATTGGACTCTACGACAATTGACACTATTTCTAAGTTATTTTCAATCTTTCGAAGATAAAATAAGCTACAAACTCATACAACTATTACACATATATCGTAGAGAAAATTAAATCAATGTCAATCATTCAAGAATTGAAAATGTACTTAAATATAAAAAATAAATAAAATTCAAATATTAAAGGTTCATGTATAAGTTTCATCGTAATTCTAGCACTAACTTAACCTAGTCTAGCATAATGTCTGAATTAAACAAATAAAGTTAAATGACATCACCTAGAAATTGGTGAAATGTAATTAATTCCCAAACTCTTCACACAATTATTGATGAATTTATGTTCAAAGAATTGGAATTTTTTTCTCTCTAGCTGCTGCCTTTCGTCCGCTATCCACTATATATATTTTCCTCCCTACCGCCAAATTAGTTTAGTCTCAACACGAGTCCAATGGATGAATTTCATTCCTATTACAATTGGTCTATGCCCAATTAATTGCAATTTATCTTCTAAGGCATCACTTCATTCCATTAATGTATTTTAGTCGTGGAATCCAATTAATTATGCTACTCATGTCTTTCTTTACATCACTTCAAGCCCTTCAATTTCTAAAGTATAAAATTTGATCATCTACTTTAAAATCACACCTATTTTGGTCCTTTCTTTTTCAATTACTTTGAAACGGGTCCGACACTGAAATAAACAAAAATTAACCCGTAGAAATCAACACTTTTACAATGTGAAAGCCTAGTAATATGGCGTAGATAAGTGCCTTTCTCTCCAATCCCGAGGTATTTCTAGCACACATTGGTTCCTAAGAATCATTATAATGCATTTTCCACACAAAGTGATAAAAAATAGATCCTTGTATCCCTAGAAGGTAGATGGTAAATATTTTTTCAAACTCACACAACCAATCTCTAGAGTTCAAGTCTCAAAGTCCTTACTGGGCATCTCTCAATTTTGATAATCTAATTCTCGTTTTTTCTTTCTTTATGAACATATATTTTGATTGTTGCTTTTTTTTTTTTTTGACATCTTATGTGCAAGATTTCTATCCATTCAGTTTTTTAAATAATCCT
This sequence comes from Fraxinus americana, assembly GCA_035079005.1. Lineage (NCBI taxonomy): Eukaryota > Viridiplantae > Streptophyta > Magnoliopsida > Lamiales > Oleaceae > Fraxinus > Fraxinus americana. The sequence goes on from CM068707.1 coordinate 35,756,904, forward strand.
GTAACAGCTTTACGCCGATGATTCTCAAGTCAGATGTCCATAGGGCATCGGGTTTTAGATATCCTAGCAGGTTTAATAACTTGAGTCATATGAGATGTATCACACTTTTTTTTTATATGAGATTCAAATTTTTAAAGTGGTAAATGCCCATTCTAGACACTTCAGCACAAACTCCTTTAACCAACAGTGAGATTTGAGAACTCCAAACTATCAAACTTCTATGAATACAAGCACTAACATTCCCACCCCAAACTACTTTTTAGCAGTTTAGTTTCTATATTTAAGGATTTGGGATTCTATTCAAACCTAGATCAACACATCAACACTTTAAGTCCACATAATCAAGTTATGCTCCAACATAAGTAATGAGTCAATAATTGCTATGTGCTCAATAATTATATCTAAAATGGACAAGTACTCAAGTAAAAGCACATGTTATAGTGTTGTCTAGTATTCTAACTAAAGTTGTACTCAATTCAAACAAATAAGTATCATCATAGGTGGCAAGTCTGTTCAATGCTAGACTAGATACTATTTTTTGGGTTTTAAAAAAAAATCAATTTTTTTAAACGGTTATACAAACCCTATTAGCAGTTGAAAAATAAATATATATTTTAAGTATCCTAATACTTACCAACCCCAAATAAAAATATTCTATTGTTCCCAATGTAAAAGCAAAAATAATCAAAATAAATGAGTGAAGATCAGAAACTCCCCGGGGGTAGATGTGGATAGGTAGAAGGATCAGGGTAGTCTGGTTGGTAGATGTCATGACAACCGCCACTTTTCCCTGTTGTTAGACTTTAATTTTATTTTTCAAGAATTCAAAATTAATATTAGTGATAGTATATTAGGTTTAAATATTTGCAATGAATTCATACCAAAAAGAATTCTAATATTCTAACTTTTAGAAAAACTATCTAACAGAGCGCACATCATTGCAACAATCATATAACTAGGAAAAGATAAGTCTTTCAAATTGATTTGGAGATTGAAATTTACATACAACCTTAAGAATGCATATCACATCAATGTAAGCTCAATATAATGCTAGGATGTTAACGATGGGCCTATATAAAATGAACTCAATAACTAAACATGCCCAAGTTATTAATGCAAGTCTTAAAATACTATCTAAAATGTGTTAAAAATCATTAAATACATGAGTTCCTAACTATGACCTTAAAATACTAATGCAATCCCAAAAAATTAGTGTAATGCAATAGTTAATTCAAAATAACTAAAAAATGATAGAAAAATGGGTCGCCTCCCATTAAGCGGTTAATTTAAAGTCATTTAATCATGGTGGTTCAAAGCGGATTGCATTGGCCAAATAATTCACACTATGTTTAGCATTGCCAACCCCTTGTCGATTTTCCAAACTTGAAAAACTCCTTCTTCATCCTTGAGGTTTCCAATGATTTCACCTATACCCTTCATATGTGAGGACTTTGTATAATCCTTGACTACTTCCTCTTTAAATTTTCGTTATTTTCATTATGGGATGGCTTTCTGATAGTGATATAAATCTGAAATTTTTCTTGCTCATCATCTGCCTTCAAAGTTAGCTCGCGTGCTTTGAAGTCCATAATTGTTCGACTTGTGGATAAGAATGATCGACACAAGATTAGTGATACATCCCAGTATTTTTTAATGTCTAAGATAAAGAAGTCCGTTGTAAATATTATTTTTTCCACTTTAATGAGTACGTTCTCAACCACTCTCCGTAGTTACTAGATTGATCGATCTGCCAATTGAAGGGAAATTGTAGTATCCTTTAGCTATTTTAAACCTAATTTCTTGAAGACAGAAAGAGGCGTTAGATTTATACTTTCTCTCGATTCACATAAAGCATTAAAAATATGTGATGCGAACCCCGTAGAAACGGTGACTACGAGACCCACAACTAGATTGATGCGGAACCCAACAATGCCAATTAATGACCCTATTTTGGACTTGAACCTAACAAATGAACCAAAAAACCCAACGATAAGATTGATGCGTTGAACCCCTTGATTACACAATTAAGAACCCACGATCCGATGTTTGAACGCCACAAGAATTAGATCTTGATAAGTTCGTTTTGTTGTTCAATTGAAGAACAAGGAATAAGCAATAACATCTCAATCATTAATTGTCAAAAAAGTCCCTACAATGTTTTATGACTAAGTACTTATATTAAAACCCTAAATTAACCTATAAAGTACGAAATATAATCCCAAATATACTAAAAGATATCAAAATTTCAGAATCTTAAACAAAATAGGAAAATTCGAAAAATTCGCGGAAAAATAGATTTCTGGATTTGGACGTTCGCTAGGCGTACCAGACATCTGGTAGCTTGAACTATGCGACCGTATAGGCTTCTATCTTGCTGGTTTTGGTAAATGCCTATGTGATCGCATATGTGGCGATTTGCCCTCGATCGAGTCATCGGCCCCTCGTCAAGTATCAATGGATCCTTCCCCGAACTTGTCCTCGTGGCAATGGTACCTTGGATCACATTATCCCCTCCCTCTTCGAAAGGATTCGTCCTCGAATCTGCACCTGCATCAAACAGAGAGAGATCAGCAACATTAAATGTAGCTAAAATATTATACTCACCTGGGAGATCCACTTTGTATGCATTATCGTTGATCTTCTCGATGACTTGGAATGGACCATCTCCACGCGGTTGCAACTTAGACTTCCTCTGCTCCGGAAAAGGCTCATTTTTGAAATGCACCCAAACCTAATCTCTTGGTTCAAATGTCACGCGCATTTTTCCTTTGTTTGCTTTTGTTGCAACAAGCTTATTCTTCTCTTCAATTTGCATCATGACCTTCTCATGCAGTATCTTTACTAATTCATCTTTTCGTTTACCGACCAACCTACCTCGTTCATTGACAGACAAAGGGAACAAATCCAAAGATGTTATTGGATTAAACCCATAAACAATTTCAAATGGAGAAAATGAAGTAGTAGAGTACATAGCTCTATTATAAGTGAATTCAATAACAGGTAAGAACTCATCCCAACTTTTCAAGTTCTTATTTATTACCGTACGAAGCAATTGAGTCATGGTTCTATTAACTACTTCAGTTTGCCCATCGGTTTGTGGATGACAAGTCGTAGAAAACAACAATTTAGTGCCTAACTTATTCCACAGAACACGCCAAAAATGACTCGAAAACTTAACGTCTCGATCCGACACTATGCTCTTAGGGACCCTATGCAGATGCACTATCTTCCTAAAGAACAAATCTGTAATATTGGTCACATAATTGGTTTTGTGACATGCTATAAAGTGCGCCATTTTACTAAACATATTCACCACAACAAATATTACATCTCGACCCCTTTTGTCCTAGGTAAACTCAACACAAAATCCATTGAAATATTCACCCAAGGTTCACTAGGTACGGGTAAAGGAATATACAAACCATGAGGTAAAACCTTAGACTTAGCATTTTGACAAGTTATGCATTTCCCACAAACTCGTTCTACACTACTTCTTATTTTAGGCCAATAAAAATATTCCCCTAACATGTCTAAAGTCTTTTGTAACCCAAAATGACCCATTAAACCCCCACCGTGTGCTTTCCTTACCAACAATTTACGTATAGAACAATTTGGAATACACAATATATTTTCTCTAAACAAATACCCCTCATGCTTATAAAACTTATCGATAGTACCTTTATTGCATGATTCATAAATGTTAGAGAAATCAAGATCACTTACACACATGCTTTTAATATGTTCAAAGCCAAGTAATCGTACACTTAAAGAATTTAGAAGCACATACTTTCGAGACGACGCATCCGCAACCATATTTTCCTTACCTTGTTTATACTGGATGATGTAGGGAAATGACTCTATAAATTCCATCCACCTCGCCTGCCTTTTGTTCGACTTACCTTGACCACACAAGTGCTTCAAAGATTCGTGATTGGTGTGTATCACACTCCTTAAGCCACAAGTAGTGCTGCTAAGTCTCCAATGCCCGAACAAGTGAGTACAATTCCTTGTCATACGTAGGATAGTTCAAAGCAGTCCCATTCAGATTTTCACTGAAATAAGCTATAGGCCTACGATCCTACATCAAAACTGCTCCAATACCTATTCCTGATGCATCACACTATGTATTGTCAAAGTTAGGTAATGCCAAAATAGGTGCCTTACACAATCTATCCTTAATAGTATTAAATTCCTGCTCTTGGGCATCACCCCAATGAAAACCTACGCTCTTCTTAACAATTTCAGTGAGTGGTGTGGTGATTGTGCTAAAATTCTTTACAAACCACTTATACAAACTAGCCAATCCATGTAAACTTCTAACTTCAGTTATGCTCTTAGATGTTGGCCAATCTTTAATAACTTTAATTTTCTCATCATCTACTTCTACCCCATTAGCACCAACCACAAATCCTAGAAAAACAACATTTTTCATGCAAAATGTACATTTCTTAAAATTAGCACTACAAACACACAATTTAAATGTTCCAAATGCTCATCTAGGGTTTTGCTATAGATTAGATGTCATCGAAATAAACCACAACAAATTTACCTATGAAAGCACGCAAAACATGATTCATCAATTGCATAAAAGTGCTCGGTGCATTAGTGATACCAAACAGCATAACCAACCACTCATACAATCCATATTTAGTTTTAAATGCTATATTCCACTCATCACCCTCCCACATACGAATTTGACGGTACCCACTCTTAAGATCAATCTTACTAAAAATACAAGCACCATGCAATTCATCTAGCATATCATCTAACCTAGGTATAGGGTGACGATACTTTACCGGTACGTTGTTGATAGCTTTGTAGTCCACACACATCCTCCATGTTCCGTCCTTCTTTGGCACCAATAGGACAGGCACAACACATGGGCTCATGCTCTCCCTCATATAACCTTTACTCATCAACTCCTCCACTTGCCTTTGAAGCTCCTTTGTCTCATCGGGATTGCTTCAGTAGGCTGGTCGGTTTGGAATGACAGGTTTAGGTATGAAGTCGATTTGATGCTCAATGCCCCGAATTGGTGGTAATCCACTTTGCATGTCCTCCAGAAACACGTCTTCGAAATCCTACAACAAAGACTTAACTAAACTAGGGAGGGGTGTGTGAGATTCTTCAAAGTTAAGGAGTGATTCCTTGTATACCAACAGCAACATTTGTCTTTTACCAACTATAGCCTTTTTCAATTCACTCCCCTTTGCAAAGAAGTTCACTTTTTGCTTTTCTCTCCTTTCAACTCACTCTTTTTCTCTCATCTCATGTGGCCTCTTTCTCCTTTTTCCACTCCCGGCCACCTCACCATTTTCTCTCTTGTTCACTAGCTCACTACTTTCTCTCCTATCTTGTGACCCCTCTCTCTTTTTCCCACTCTCGGCCACCTCATCATTTTCTCTCTTACTCACTAGCTCACTATTTTCTCTCTTCTTTCTAGACTCTCTTGCTCTTCTCTTCCTCATTTATCAATTTAATTTGGTCTTTATAAACTTTTGCCGGTGTTAATGGCGCAAGAGTAATAGACCTTCCCTCCTTGACAAAGCTATACCGGTTCCTATACCCATCATGTGAAGCTTTTCTATTATACTGCCATGGTCTTCCCAAACAAAATATGGCCCGCATACATAGGCACCACATCGCATACAACCTTATCACTATAACTCCCAATCGAGAAATCAATCATCACTCGTTTATTCACCCTATCTTCTCCACTTTTATTTAACCATTGTAATTTATAAGGCCAGGGTATTTAAATAATACTAATCCCAATTTCTCAACTAAGGTCGTGCTAGCTACATTTGTGCAACTCCCACCATCGATAATTAAACTACATACCTTATCGTGGACGTGGCACCGGGTGTGGAATATGTTTTCCCACTGCTGCCCCGTACCATCCTCCTTGACTCGAATGTTAGCTCTCATTGTGACCATCAGTTTTCCAACGGCAAATTCCACTTTCTCATCTTCATCAACATCCTCCAATGCCGGTATGTCTTCATATTCTCCTTCACTCTCACTCACCACCTCTCTGTTATCCCATAAAATCATTACTCTTTTGTTAGGACACTGAGAAGCAATGTGGCCCGTTCCCAAACACCGGAAACATTTTATGTCCCTATTCCTTGTGAATCCATCTTAGGTATGGATTTGCTAGGACTTTCTTCTTTTTCCCTCTACATTTCATTCCTTCCTTTAGCTAATGCTTCATTCACCTTATTACCTTCCCACATCGACTTCCAAATTGGGTTAGAAGACGAAGCATTCACCGGCTGCTTCGCAGTTCTCTTCCTCTTCAACTGTCTTTCCACCTTCATGACTACATGCAACATATCTTCCAACTCCACATAATGCTGTAACTCCACCACATTAGAGATCTCCTTATTCAACCCATTCAAAAACCTGGTCATAGGAGCTTCTTGATCTTCCTCGACATTTGCCCTAATAATTAAAATCTCCATCTCTTTATGATAGTCTTCTACACTTTTCGACCCTTGATACAAACTCTGCAGTTTTTGATGGAGTTCCTTGTAGTAATGACTAGGTACAAACCGTTTTCTCATCACCACCTTCAATTCATCCCAAGTATTGATAGGCCTCTCCTGATTCCAACGCTGTGAAGTAACCACTTGATCCCACCAAGTGATGGCATAATCAGTGAATTCCAGCACCGCAATGTTTACCTTCTTATCCTCTGAATAGTTATGGCAATAAAAAATTAGCTCCACCTTTTTCTCCCACTCTAAATATGTCTCGAGATTATTCATACCCTTAAATTGTAGAATCATCATCTTTACATTACCCAAATTACCATCAACTTCACTTCCATGGTTATTCCTACCCCGTCGTTCAAACCTATATCCTCTATGCCTCATCCGTTCCCTCACATTCCCTTCATACTCATCTTCACCCCATTCACTACCGATCTCATTCTCATCCATCCTAGGAACTCGCATTCCCATCTTCCTATCATGAGGTACATCCTCCGACAGTCCCCTACTAAAATTTATCATCGAATTATTCAATATCTCCATCATTTCCCCCATATCCATCAATAACCGCTCAAACCGATCCATCCTATCATGCTGCACATTGGTCTGATTACCGTTTCAACTGAAATTTGAGCCTTCCATATCGGACATTCTCTCAATTTCTGCCTCACCAAGTTCACTCGGAATCACTCAATTAGCTTTTAGCCTCTAATAATCTCACCCTCTGCTATTTACCACCCAATGCTTTCACCAAGTGTTTCCAAAGATAACAATGAACTTACTGGATCAAACTTGTGACTCCAAAACTGAATGTGATGATGAATGTGACTAAAGAGGATTATAGAAATTTGGAATGACAAATTTGATGAACCCAAGGGAAATTTCAACTATGAGTTTTGACACAACTTGGATGACAAGATCAAAATGGTTACCCAATGTTTGTAGGGATGTTGGTAGTAAATCAAACAAAGCTATTTTTTTGTACGGATGAACAGTACCGCACATGAACAATAGAGATGTTTTTTAACACAAGCTTATAGTACCAATAAGGAAATTACGGATCCAGGAACTGAAAATGAAGAACGACTCAAGAACACGAAGAAACTAAGAAAAAATGGAATTGGACGACTCAACAAGGAAAATAAAGGATATAACCTGATTAAATTGGAGCTAAAACTCTGATACCAACTAATACGAACCCCGTAGCAATGGTGAATACGAGACTCACAACGAGATTGATGCGGAACCCAAGAATGCCTATTAATAACCATGTTTTAGACTTGAACCAACAAGTAAACCAAAAAATCCAACGATAATGTTGATGCGTTGAACCCCTTGATTACACAATGAAGAACCCACGATCCGATGTTTGAACACCATAAGAATTAGATCTTGATAAGTTCGTCTTGTTGTTCAATTGAAGAATAAGGAATAAGCAATAACCTCTCAATCATTAATTGTCAAAAAAAATCCCTACAATGTTTTATGACTAAGTATTTATAGTAAAACCCTAAAGTAACCTATAAAGCACGAAATATAATCCCAAATATACTAAAAGATATCAAAATTATGGAATCCTAAACAAAATAGGAAAATTTGTGGAAAAACAGATTTCGGGATCCGGACGTTCGCTAGGCGTACCGGAAGTCCGGTAGCCTAAACTATGCTGCCGCATAGGCTTCTGTCTTGCGGCCCCATAGAAGCTCCACTTTGGCTTCTGCTGGTTTCGGTAAATGCCTATGCGACTGCATATATTGGACAACTATGCGGCTGCATAGTTGTCCGTGTTGGACTCTCCTTCCATTGCCTTCAACACGTTGATCCATCCCGATGCCGGCCTCAACCCCAACATAGAACTTGCTCCATTCTTCATTATGAATGCCATATCTTCAACCGTAGCTTGAGCAAGCAATGTCATCACCTCTTTCACTCGCTTTGCCCTCGATCGAGTCATCGGCCCCTCGTCAACTATCAATGGATCATTTCCCGGACTTGTCCCCGTGGCAATGGTACCTTGGATCACATCAATATGATTATTTCTTATCGAGCAAGGTATTTTGAGATTTCCTAGTTCCTTTAGTTTATGAGGTAGTTTGTGTTGCAAGATATCACCGTACTTCTCATTTAGTGCTATGGTCTCCCATTCACCTAGCTTTCTTTTCTTCGATTATATCTCCTTCAAGAACTTTGCTTAGATTTGTACTTGAGATATGGCCTCAAGTAACAAGATATTGACATGAAGCTTTCTGAAGATGTTCAACAATTTTGCAAAACTGCTCTTTAAGCTTCTTCTTTGGTGCATTCATAGGCGAATCCTCAATTATTTCATTCTCTGAAACAATTACGGCCATTACTCGCTCTTTAAGATTTGTCTAAGTATTGCTTGCAGGGTACATGATGCTCTGCTTGATATTGCAAGTGCCATTTATCCCATATGAGTTTCTAATTTTTTTCATTGCAATACTCTGATTTTGAAGAGTTGTCTCAATCCTTCTCATGGATTGATTGTTTGCCTTCATGTAGTGCTATGTCTTTTTCCATAAATTTGGTAAACATCTCTTCCAAAGGAATTTTCTTCTCTGGTTGCTGATACTGATAACCCTGCTATGTAGTGGGATTTTGATTATGCCAAGAAAAATTGGGATGTTTCCTCCAACCAAGGTTGTAGGTGTTAGAATGTAGATTATTTTGTTGGTGCTGACCCCCTTGTCCATAGTCCACTTGTTTCGTTTCTTGTGTAAGAATTGGACAATCTGTTGTAATATGACCTACCTCGCATTCTTTACAACTTGGCTACGTAGCCTGTACTACGTTGGCTGAATGTGATATGCTTTCAACTTTATGAACTAATTAGTTAATTTTTGCATACAATACCACATATGTATCCACCTCATAAACTCCTGGTGCCTTCTTATGAACAACTCGTACAGTAGCCTACATAGTTGTGGTAGTAGCCACACTCTCAAATAACTCTAAAGCTCCATCGATTGTCTTCATAGATAAGGAGCCATTAGATTATGAGCCTACCATGCTCTTGTAAGATGGAAGTAGACCTGCATAGAAATGTTGGACCTGGAGCCCCTTTTTTATCACATGATGATGACACTTCTGAATTTGTTCCAAGCTTCATCAAATGATTCGGTTTCACCTTGATGGAATATGGATATGTCATGCTTCAACTTTGCTATCCTAGCCGGTGGGAAGAATTTGATGTAGAATTGTTTGAGCCAAGTCATTCCAAGTGGTAATACTGGCAATGGGCTGTGATTCTAACCATTCAAGTGCTCTATCACGCAAAGTATGTGGAAACATTTCAATTTGATAACATCATCTGAAATCTCTTGGTATTTGAAGTGTTGACACATCTCCCAAAATTGATATACATAGGTGTGTGGATTCTCATGAGCCTTGCCATAAAATTGATGCACATTCTGAAATAAATGGATGACATTAGTCTTCAACTGAAAGTTCGGCTACCCAAAGGAAGGATAAACGATGCTAGATTGGCTTTGAATAATTTGTGAGTTATGAATTCCCCAACTAGCATATTCTCGTCATCGATCAATGTCTCTCCATTCTCTTGAATAATCAGATTATTTTGTGGATTAGTCATCTCTTGTTGTTGTGCTACTCTATGCCTATGATGAAAAATACATTCAATTTTCGGATCAGCAGTATTAGTTCATCGTTTCCCAAATTTCTCATAAAATGCCCGAAAGAGAAAAAATAGAAGCACTGAAATAAATTGATAGAGAAAAATAAAATAAAAGCAAAAAGTTTGAATTTGTGAAAGATAAATCAAATTAAACTCAAATACAATCCCCGACAATGACGGCAAAAACTTGTCACGAAATCTTTTTGATTTAAAATACCGCAAGTGTTCGGTTTGTTAATGAGTAGTAAAGTTTGAGTCCAAGTATCGTTCCCACAAAGATTGTACTAGTTCAAATTCGAATTAATTTAGCCTTAACCGAAACAATTGAAATTTGTGATTTTTCTTGTAAATTAAATAATCTACTTATAAATGTAAGATCTAACTTAACTAAAAAAAAAAAAGATTATAATTAAATGCAAGTTTTATAAAAATATGATGATGAAAAGAATACTATGATCACGAATTCCCTTATTTCAATCCCCTTTAACCCTGAAACTTATAAATTTGACAACACGATTCAATTATGAAAATCAATATTCCAAATTTGTTTAACAATCTCTCTCAAATAAAATTAAGCATATTCTTACATGTAACTCGATCATATTTCTATGAAGGATGCGAACATATAAAAATGTATTCAAAGATTTATAAATACTTAAAGATCACGTAAAAATGTATTTATTATTTCTATCTCCTATTAGACTTTACGACAATTGACACTATGTCTAACTTATTTTCAATCTTTCAAAGGTAAAAGAAACCACAAAACTCATACAATTATTGTGCATATAATTAGAGAAAATTAAATCCATGTCAATCATTTTAGAATTGAAAACTTGCTTTGAATGTCAAAAATAAATAAGATTCAAATATTAAAGGTTCATGATATAAGTTTCTTCGTAATCTTAGCACTAACATAATCTAGTCTAGCATAATGTCAAAATTAAACAAATAAAGTTAAACGACAATACCTAAAAATTGGCGGAATGTAAGGGCATTCTCTTTACCGTTTTCAAGCCGTTTTCTGTTTTCGATTTACCAAAACAATGAAAATGCGTTCTTTTTTCTATTTTCGAAAACACGTTTGTGAAAACAAGCTGAAAATTTACAAAGAAAACCCAAAATGACAAATTTGTCGTGTTGGGTGTTTTCAGTTATAATCAAGCTAAAATTTTCAAAATGTGTTTTGGGTGTTTTCAATCACCGCCAACCACCACCATGGCCGAACCACCACAGTACCACCGCGACCACCTTAGCACCGCCGTCGCCGCCACAGCTTCAACAACACCACTACAACCACCCCCAGCAAAAACAGATAGGAAGCCACTTTTCGGCCACCTACACCGTAAGATTCCACCACCAACAACCTCGCCTCACTCCCCTCTATCACCTCCAATCATTCATCATCCACGAAACAACAAGAATTAGCAGAAATTGGAAGCCAAAAAACCATTCTGGTGCTACTTGTTTCTGCTGGAAACTTCACATCCAGTGACGCCCAAGGTCGTGCGACACCACTAGTCGAATGCTCATCCCCAGATGATTCCAACCATGTCCCCAATCCATCCCAAACAACTCTGCAATGTTCGAATTTTATCCGAGAAGAACGACAGTCGCGATTCGAGTTTTGCAAATTCCGATGCTGTCAGCTGTCCCATGATCGCGGACCACATGGGTTAGCCCCCTCTCCACCTGGTGCACCTTGCCCAACCATAGGTTAAGGTCAATTTTACCAGCGGTGGAGGTGATGAAGGTGGTGGCGGTGGGCTTCGTTGAGAGAGAGACGAGAGAGAGATGGGAGGAGAAACGAGGTTTCCATTTTTTTTATTTTTGAAAACAATTTTTTAAAATGAAAAAAAGAACATATTTTCAACAATCTCAAAATAGACACTCAAAACACAAAACTAAATACAAAGAGAACAACCTCTAATTAATTTCCAAACTCTTTGCACAATTATTGATGAATTTATGTACAAAGAATTGTAATTTTTTTTTCTCTAGCAGCTGCCTTCTGTCTATCGACGGCTATGTGTCCTTTATTTTTCTGCTTGAGCCTTTTTTTAATCAGCCACCAACTCCTTCATCCAATTATGGGTCTACTTTTTTCTTTTCCCATCCGCAACTCTATCTCACTTTTTTTGTGTGTGTCTTCTTTTCCTTTCTTTTTCGATAGTAGCCGCCTTTTTTTTTTCTCTTCTTGTGCGTCTTTTAATTCTCTCTTGGCTGCTCATGTACGTGTATATATAGTTTAGTCCCAACAATAGTACAATGGATGAATTTCATTCACATTACAATTGGTCTACACCTAACTAATTTCAATTTATCTTCCAAGGCCTCACTTCATTCCACTAATGTATTTTAGTCCAGGAATCCAATTAATTATGCTACTCATGTCTTTCTTTACTTCACTTCAAGCTCTCCAGTTTCTAAAGTACAGAATTTGATCCTCTACTTTAAAATTACACCTATTTTGGTCCTTTTTTTTCAATTGCTTTGAAACAAGTCCAACATTGAAATAAACTAAAATTAACCCAAGTTAAGTAGATATGAATATTTTAATGATATAAAAACCTAGTAATATGACCTAAATAAGTGCACAAAACGCACTAATCAAGATATATGACAGTTTCTACCAAGGGTGAATTTAGATAAATTTGTAAGTATGTAGATCACTTTTTTCCAATTCGTTATTCTATTATCTCCTAAATTTGTTAGTTTTAGTTATATGTTATGTTTATTGTCCAACAACAACTATTAATGCCATCATTTTTTTAATCGTGCTTAATTAAGCTTATTTTCAATTTGGGTAGGATGTGTGTAGGGGCATGCCCGCCTTTGGGTTGTCGCAACCTGCATTTTTTGGCTTGTTAGGTTAAGTCAGGCCATGTCAGGTCAAGACAGGCCTGCCCATCTTAGTGTATTTAAAGTTCTTATAGCAGTGGTATAGACACGAATTGACTGTCGATTCAGGAGGCGGCCAAGATTCCATAATCTACTTGTCTCCTTTAACCTCTCTGCTATTTGAAGAAGTTATTTTTTTTTTTGAAATTTCTGTACAATTTTTTAGGGCTTGTGATCGAAGTTTTATATCTTGCATTTGTGATAACCCAGGCAGTTTTAGTGCTATATATGTCAAGTTTCTAGTCCTTTGCTGAATATTTAGGTTAAATGATAATTCTCCTAAAATCCATTTAGCCATCATTTTTCATTTGGCTGCTAGAGTTTTCTGTTTTTATTCACTACCTCATTGTTGTTGGCCATTTGGGAAGGAAAATTCAAGCTTTTACTGGCTGTTCGAAAGATAAGCCTGTTAGGTTTTTAATTATGTAATTGGAAATTCTGTAAATAAAAGGGACTTAAAAAGTCAAGGAGTAATGTGCAATTATATGAAAATAGGTTTTTTAGGTCTAGGGTTCGAGTATGGCAAATGAAGAAAAATACGACGCGAATTTTCGCTAGACTGTGGCCATGAATTGACTCAAGCGTAAAAAACAGAACCTCTGTTTCTCAACTGTTGCCTTGTCTTAGCTCGTTGAGCCATCGCTTGAACAACAGTATTGTCCGAAATATTTTTATTTCGCGATTTAAAAGCTTTTTCCTCGACCCATTACTTTCATAACCTACCTATAAATACCAAAACATATCTGAACGTGAAAAGAGAAGGTTGATCATGAGAGAGCTTCATCAGAGAGAATTCCTACATATTCTTTCTTTCAACCTTCATCCTGTGAGATTGTTTTGGTGAGAAAATATCACTTTCATAATTCAAATACCGAATCGTTCTTTCCTCCGCATCTATCAGAGTTGCTGAAGATCAAGAAAAGTTGGCTAAAATTCCAATTGGTGAAGAACTGGGTGTTCTTCGTGATTCACAGGAGATAGAGATTCCACAAGACTATGAATGCTATAGGGTAGCAGATTTTAGGAGAGTTTTGAAAATTGCAGCTAATGATTGGTGCAGGGGAGCATAGTTTCCAGAGAGCTGTAAGAACTTCAGTCTGAAGATCAAATAGTATGTGTCGTCGTCTAGTTTGGTAGACTGTAAGTGTCTGAATCGTTTATAGTGGATTGACTGGAAAAGTGCTTGAAATTTTTTCCAGTTGGGTTTCTCCGTAATCATACCATGTGTTTTTTACTGCTTTCTTTATTGATTATATTAACTACGGTATTTAATTATAGGTTAAATTGAGTTGCATGTTTAATCATCTAAAGATAATTAATTTGTGACATGTTGCTAATTAATTAATAACTTTAATTCCGCATAATATACCTATTCACCACTTTCTAGGTATTGTTAGGGTCGAACTACGTAAATTTTAATTGGTATCATAGCCTTAATTCGATTCCTGACCCTTAATATTATCTAGATGAGTCAGTCACTGTCCGTGCCTCTTTTTTTATACGGAAGCAACTATACTTATTGGAAAGTTCAAATGAGAGCATTTATTAAATCATTGGATGAACGTGTTTGGATGAGTGTTCAAACTGGGTGGACTCCACCTTCAACTACCGTTGCTGGTGTAGTTACACCCACTGATATTTCATGATGGACTAAAACTAACTTAGATGAATGTAATTGGAACAGTAAAGCATTATATGCCCTATTCATAGTTGTGTCTGCTAAAGAGTTTAGGAGAGTTTCGATGTGTGAGATTGCTAAAGAAGTTTAGGACATCTTAGAAACCATACACGAGGGAACTAAAACAGTTAAAAATTCTAAACTCCAGATGTTAACCACTAGGTTTGAAGAAATTAAAATGAAGGACGATGAATCGTTCGATGAATTCTATGTGAAGCTGAATGATATAGTTAATTCGAGCCTTAACCTAGGTGAAAGGATTCCCGAGTCCAAGATCGTTAGAAAAGTCCTTAGATCCCTACCTGAAAGGTTTAGACCTAAAGTCACCGCTATTGAAGAAAGTAAGGACTTAGATGCTGTTAAGATAGAAAAACTCGTAGGATCCTTTCAAACATATGAACTCACCGTCTCTCAACGTAAAAAGGTTAAATCTATAGCCATGAACACTATTAGAAAAAAAGAGTGAGTCTTCTAATGCTGAGTCACTTAGGGATGACGAAATACATTATTTCGTTAAAAAAATTCAGAAAGTGATGAGGAATGGAAGAAAGCCTCAAGAACGAAAAAAAGAATTCCCTAGTAAATTTGTGAAGAGAGTGACTCTAGGACTACTAATAAGAAAACCCAATCGGTTAGATGTCATGAGTGTCAGGGTTACGGTCACTATAGGAATGAATGTCCTAACTTGAAAAAGAGTTATGATAAAGGTAGATGTAAGGCTTTAGCAGTGACCTTAAATGATGATGAATCAGATTCTAGTGCTCAGAGTGATAATTCTGGTGGTGAAGATAATCAAAAGTTCATGGCCTTCACATCTATAGCTACTATAGAATATGATAAAGAAATTAAGAAGGTTTGGGTTAAGAAGATTGATTTATCTAGGTCAGATGATCAGATGAATTGTTATGTTGCCCACATTGCACTTAAGGCTCAAAATATTTCTATGTGATATCTTGACAATGGGTGTTCTAGACATATGTGTGGTGATAAGGCATTGTTCTCTTCTCTAGTTGATTGGAATGGCAGTGTTGTTACTTTTGATGATGGGGATACTGTACCTATACTTGGTAAATGTGTCGTCACTATATCTGGACTACCGCTATCTCAGATGTGTTTTATGTGAAAGGTTAAAGTCCAACTTCTTAAGCATTAGTCAATTATGTGATGGTGATTTTGAAGTTAGTTTTGTTCAAAAAATGTGTACCATATATAATTCTACTGGTAATGTTGTCCTCAAAGTTGTAAGAACTTTAGATAATTGTTATGGAGTTCTTCCTAACTCCCACTACGTGTACAGTAGTGCTAAGATTGATGTAACTGAACGGTGGCACCAACAGCTTGGTCATATGAACTATAAAAGTTTGTCTAAACTCACCCAAAAGAAACTTGTAAATGGCTTACTTTAACTTGAAAATATTGATACCACTATATGTGGCCCATGTCAACAAGGTAAACAGCTCAGAGTTCTTCATAAACATACTTCAAAGATTTTGACAAGCAAGCCACTTTAATTACTCAATATGAACTTAATAGGACCATTTAGGACCGAAAGTCTTGGTGGTAAACGGTATATCTTGGTTGTAGTTGTCGATTTTTCTCAATATACATGGATTGAGTTGTTGAGAGATAAAACTGAGGTATTCAATCTTATCATCTCATTGTGCAAGATACTTAGAAATGAGAAAGATTTTTCCATATCACGAATTTGTAGTGATCAAGGAAAAGAGTTTCAAAACTCTAATCTTGAGAACTTTTTCTTGGAAGAGGGAATCCAACATGAGTTCTCCTCGCCAATCACTCCATGATAGAATGGGGTAGTTGAGAGAAAAAATCATATGTTTCAAGAAATGGCAAGAGCCATGCTTTATAGTAAGGATCTAGCTATGCATTTCTGGGGGGAAGAGATCAACACTGCATATCACATCGTTAACAGGGTTTATCTTAGACCTAAAACTGACATGATACAATATGAGATTTGTAAAGGTAAACGGCCTACTGTCAAGTGCTTTCGTATGTTTGGTAGCAAGTGCTATATACTAAGAGATAGAGAAAATTTAGGCAAGTTTGATTCTAAAAGTGATGAGGGAATCTTTCTAGAATATTCCAGAAATAGTCGAGCCTATCGTGTATACAATTCTCACATGAGTTGTGATGGAATCCATCAATGTAGTGGTGGATGATGTTTGTAGTGAGGGGAGATTGAAAGTGATGGGTGGAGATTGAACACCTGAGTGTTGATCATGTCATGGTTGATGAACCTAAAGAAACCCTCATTCGCAATCCCTCGCATACTTCTAATGGTTTATATAGTCCTACTAAGGAATCCACACCTGATGATATACCGACCTCCTAAAGAGCCTTCGTCCTGCGTTAAGACAAATCATCCTAAAGTAAATATTATATGGGATTTGGATAAAGGTATGAGACTCCGTAAGAGGGTATTAAACAATCTGACATATGCTAGTTATGTGTCTCAGATTGAGCCTAAGAAAGTGGATGAAACTCTTAGGGATGAATGTTGGTTAACGCTATGCATGAAAAACTAAATCAGTTTGTGAGAAACAAAGTTTGATATTGTTCACGAAAATAATTGTTCGTTTTAAATCACCGCAAGTGTACGGTTCGTAACAAGTAATAAAGTGGAATTGAAAATTCCGGATATCGTACCCACAGAGATTGAATTAATTTGATTCTAATTACCGAAACCTTAACCGAAACTATAAAAAGATGACAATGTTTGCTATGATAAATTTATAACTAATCTAATACTAAACATGCAAATATGAATGAATTAATTAACTAAATGCAATTTGGCAATGGATGTAAATTTGAGTTTTTCTAATATGTGATGAATATACTAGGATCACGAATCCCTATGCAATAATCTTTTTAAACTTAGTTTCACACCTTGACACACTGTTGGAATAAAGAAGAATCAATGCTCCTAAATTATCTAACAATCTCTCTCGAGTAGAGTTAAACCTATTCAAATATGCGACCCGACTATACTTCTATGACGGATGCAAACATACAAGAATGCATGAGTTTTTATGAACACTTAAAGATTCACATAAGGCATAGCGGTATATTTCTATCCCCTATCGGACCCTATGATAATTTATATATGTCGAACCTATTCCCCTTCTTTCGAATGCATGAAATAAGCCACCAAACTCACACAATCATTGCGCATATAATTGTGGAGAAAAATAAATTCATATAAATCATTCAAATATCCCAAAACGTGTTTTTATTGTCACGAATATAAAACTAAGAAATAAAAATCATATTACATAGTTCATCTAGTCCTAGTACAAAATTAATCTAGCCTAGCATGGTGGGAAGAAGAAAATCAGAAAAATAAATAAAGAACGACATCACCAATTCGATTCTTGAATTGGATCTTCGTGTTCTTGGAGTTGATCTTCGCGTTCTTGCCTCTTTTTTGCTCTCCAAAGTCTTCTCCAACCTCCTCCTCCCCTTTTGGACGGCCCTAGGGTTTTAAAATACCCCCCAAGATTCGTTTCCATAAGAGTTGTAGTTGAATTAGGAAACCAGGATTTTAGAAATGGCACGAGGCTGAGTGCCCGGTCTGAAAATGGGGCGCTCGCCAGGGCTACGTTTTTTGGCTTACGTTGAAGATTTTCATTCGGAGGCGGCCGCCCGAGCAAAGCGAGGTTGAAGCTTGCCGTAGCCAATTTTCTACGCGTTTCTTTTTCGCCCTTTTCTTCATTCTTTCCTCCATCTTAGTCCTCCTCATCAATTTACTTCAATTGTAATATTTCAACTTCCCCCCATATGCATGTTGGTCCTTAAAGCTTCATCAATTAGCCCATTTATCCTTCTTTCTTCTCCAATTGCTTCAAAACAGTGAGTCCAAAGGCGAAAAAGATAAAAGTAACCTAAGTTAAGTAAAATACAATAATAAAACGACACAAAAACCTAGTAAAATGGCCCCGAATAAGTGCACAAAAATGCACTTATCAAACACCCCCAAACTAAAACCTTTGTTCGTCCTCGAACAAAACTAAAACTTAATTCTACATAAAACATGGTTTAATGACTTGCCGTGTCTCAGGATTGGACTTAGTACTAAACAAAGTGAATAAAATCGCGAGTGAAAAAAATCAAATCAATCTCCACATGTTACATGTATAACCTGACGTGTATGTGTGTGAAAAATCATGCCAACATATTAAGATCATGATTAGCTCATATCCGATCCAAAATAGTCAAATTTTTCCTTACATCGCTCGAAAGATACACATCCCCCAAACTTATTCTTTTCACTCAAATTCCCCGGGGTGTGTTCTAAGTTGAACTCATTTATCACTATTCCTTACCCTCTCTTAGTTTGGATGTATCGTACTATCACAAGTTCACACTTTAACAAGTAGAGACTCTCCTATTTTTGATTACTTCGACCTTTGAGATTAAACTAAGTTACTTGCCTCGTACTAGAGATGTAGTTCTATCAACCGGATGTTTGGGGCTAATCAATGCATTTCATACATAGAAGCATGTATATTATTCATTAATGGATATAATTTTTTCTTCCCTTTTTTTTTTTTTTTTTTTTCATATATATGACATCTTCCATTTTCTTTCTATATAACTCCTGTAGCGAGTTTTAGGCCGATGACTCCCAACTCAGAAGACCATAGAAGCTGGAGTTTTAAACCGCACGGGGGGCTTAATCACTCGAGTTATATAGGCTCGAACAGATATCTTGATTTATTCAATGATTAGTGTAATGCCCCTATTCTTTTAGCCATCCAGTTTCTAAAACTAATCTCTAACATAAAACTTTCACCTTGTCTTCATCTCATTAGTCTAAGAAAATCCACACAGAATATCATGCACGGAATCCCTACCAATCTCAATGCTCCCTTGCAACAGTTCAATCACCTCCAAACCATTCTAAAAATTGGTCATTGTTTAGTTCAAAAGAGGCTATTCGGGTTTTTCTTTTTCTATGTTCAACTATTTCTAAGTAATGAACTAAAAAATCAACTCAATATGTAAGCATGAGTGTCGTGCGCGAATTATGTCAAGTCTCAGACAAACATGTATTGATTAATCTAATAATGCACTATTTTCATCATTCGCGGTCATACCTAGTCCAATATTCACATCATGGTCGTAGCAAAGTTATCAAACCCACACAAGCACACAAAATTCTAAATTAATGCTCGAAAATAAACAACTAAAACACAGAAAGTAACTAATAGAAAATTTCACAAAAGACTTTTTTTTTCATTTTTTTTATCACCTGAAACAATCGCACAAAAACTGCAGTAACATGATGAATGAAATATTCACACCCTCAAACTTATATCGAACATTGTCTTCAATGTTCAAAGAATAACAAAATGCCAACTTAGCAACACATAAAGTTAAGGACAATTTTACAAAAGATAAAGAACAAGGGACTAGGGATACTTCACGACACGTCAGATGTGGATTTGAAGATGATGAAGGAAGAAAAATGTGGACCATGCATAAATTCTTTTGTGACCTGTAGAGACGATGAAAAAGTAATCTTATTAAAAATTATAAAAAAAAACTCGAGAAAAGAAATTCATAATCTAATGCATAATACATAAATAAAAGGGAAGAATTGTTGGGTTACCTCCCAATCAGCGCTAGGTTATAGTCTATAACCTGACTCTACTTTGGTAAGTTCATGGTGGTTTAAGTCGAAGGATTTCACCATTGTACGCCTTGCATTTCCAGCTTTGCATCATCATTTAGCCTTCTAAATTTTGAATTCACTATTTTCATCTCTACCAAGAAATCCTCCTAATTTTGGTTTTCTCCTTTGGCTATTTTGTTGAAGGGATAGTTCGTCTTCATTAATACATTGACACTCTTCGAGGACTGGTGGTTGTTTTGTCGGACTATATAATGTAAAAACTTCTTGCTCCTCATCTATCCTCAAGATTAGCTCACATTTCTCCATAATAATCAAAGTTCGACATGTGGTTAAGAATGGTCTCCTCAAGATTATTGGAATGTTTATATCTTCTTCGATGTCCAGAATAAGAAAATCCTTTGGAAAGATGAATTTTCCCACTTTATTTAGCACGTCTTCTATAATCCCTCTAGGGGTGGGTTAGGGATCTATCGGCCTACCGCAGGTCACTGTTGTTGCTTTAGCCTCTCCTAAACCAAGTTTCCTGAAAATAGAAAGTGGCATCAAATTAATACTTGCACCAGTATCACATAAAGCATTAAAAGTACCAGCTTCTCCCATTGAAATAGGTAATGTTAAACTCCCTGGATCCTTGAGCTTTGGAGGCTGTTTCTTTTGTAATCTGGCACTACTCTCCTATGTCAATGCTACCGTTTCATATTCTAGAAGCTTTTTCTTCTTTGATATCATATCATTCAGAAATTTTGCATAGCTTGGAATTTGTCTTATTGCGTCTACGAACGGGATATTAATGTGGAGCTTCCTTAGCATATCCAAAAACTTCTCAAATTGTTGGTCTCGCTGGTGTTTCTTCAACCTTTGTGGGAATGGAATAGGAGGCTCGTAAGGATTGATAGGAACGGTTGCCTTAACCCTTGGTGTATCTGAACTTTCTTTGGTAGATGTCTCTATCATTTGTTCAGTCTGTTCCACTTGCTCCTCATCTGAAGAAGGTATTGTTTCCTTACTCACAGCAGGTCTCTTGACATGAATTTCTGGCGGTTGCACCCCACTCCTGGTGGTGATTGCGTTCACAGATGGATCTTCAATTCCTTCATTCCCCAAAATACGTATGGCCATTACCTGCTCCTTTGGATTAGTCTCAGTATTGCTTGGCAGGGCACCTGGTAATCTGCTTGTTATAACATGTGCAATCTGCCCAACTTGAGTTTCAAGGTTTTTAATAGCAGCACCCTGAATTTGGAAATTTGTTTCAGTCTTTCTCATGAATTGGTTAGTTGTTTCCATGTATTTATCCGTCTTTTCCATGAGTTTTGCAAACATCTCCTCCAACTGGGGTTTCTTCTCTTGCTGAAACTGCCCTTGAGCTTGATTGTGATTTTCAATTTGGCAATGGATGTAAATTTGAGTTTTTCTAATATGTGATGAATATACTAGGATCACGAATCCCTATGCAATAATCTTTTTAAACTTAGTTTCACACCTTGACACACTGTTGGAATAAAGAAGAATCAATGCTCCTAAATTATCTAACAATCTCTCTCGAGTAGAGTTAAACCTATTCAAATATGCAGAGCTATACACTTCTATGACGGATGCAAACATACAAGAATACATGAGTTTTTATGAACACTTAAAGATTCACATAAGGCATAGCGGTATATTTCTATCCCCTATCGGACCCTATGATAATTTATATATGTCGAACCTATTCCCCTTCTTTCGAATGCATGAAATAAGCCAACAAACTCACACAATCATTGCGCATATAATTGTGGAGAAAAATAAATTCATATAAATCATTCAAATATCCCAAAACGTGTTTTTATTGTCACGAATATAAAACTAAGAAATAAAAATCATATTACATAGTTCATCTAGTCCTAGTACAAAATTAATCTAGCCTAGCATGGTGGGAAGAAGAAAATTAGAAAAATAAATAAAGAACGACATCGCCAATTCGATTCTTGAATTGGATCTTCGTGTTCTTGGAGTTAATCTTCGCGTTCTTGCCTCTTTTTTGCTCTCCAAAGTCTTCTCCAACCTCCTTCCCCCCTTTTGGACGGCCCTAGGGTTTTAAAATAACCCCCAAGATTTGTTTCCATGAGAGTTGTATTCGAATTAGGAAACCAGAATTTTTTTTCCGAAATGGCCTGGGCTAGCGCCCAGTACAAAATGGGGCGCTCGCCCAGGCTACGTTTTTGGCTTCTGTTGAAGATTTTCATTCCGGGCGGCCGCCCAGGCTAAACGGGTTGAAGCTTGCCCAGGCCAAATTTTCTTCACGTTTCTTTTTCGCCCTTTTCTTCATTCTTTCCTCCATCTTAGTCCTCCTCATCAATTTACTTCAATTGTAATATTTCAACTTCCCCCCATATGCATGTTGGTCCTTAAAGCTTCATCAATTAGCCCATTTATCCTTCTTTCTTCTCCAATTGCTTCAAAACAGGTCCAAAACTGAAAAAAGATAAAAGTAACCTAAGTTAAGTAAAATACAATAATAAAACGACACAAAAACCTAGTAAAATGGTCCCGAATAAGTGCACAAAAATGCACTTATCAGATATTTAGTTGGTAGGCTTGATGATTGTAATGCTATAGGTACTAAGTGGATATTTAAGAATAAAACTGATTATCAATGTACTATAACTAGAAATAAGGTTAGGTTAGTAGCCCAAGGATATACTTAGGTTGAAGGAGTTGATTTCGATAAAATATTTTCCTTAGTAGCTAGGCTTGAATCTATTAGAATTCTTTTGATTGTTGCCTGCACTTTAGGTTTTAAATTATATCAAATGGATGTCAAAAGTGCTTTCTTGAATGGAAAACTTCAGGAAAAAACTTGTGTTGAACAACCTAAAGGGTTTATTGATCCTAAATATCCACATTATGTTTATAGGTTGAATAAACTTTATATGGTTTGAAACAAGCTCCCAAAGCTTGGTATGATAGGCTTACTTCATATCTGATGGAACATAATTTCTCGACAGGTGGTGCAGACAGAACCCTATTATAAGACGTATTGAAGATACCATCACGATAGCTTAGATCTATGTCGATGACATTATCTTGCTCATGATTTTGCTGAATGTATGAAACAAGAATTTGAGATGAGTATGATTGGAGAATTAAATTACTTTTAAGGGCTTCAAGTTAAACAAATCGATGATGGGCTATTTATTTCTCAATTGAATTATGCAAAAAATCTTGTCAAATGTTCTGGATTAGACAGCAAGAAACACACTAGAACCCCCATGAGCACCAATGTCAAGTTAGGTCATGATCCTACAAGTAAGAGTGTTGATCAGACTCTTTACAGAAGAATGATAGGTAGTTTATTTTATCTCACTACTAGTAGACCTGATAAGATTTTAGTATAGGGGTTTGTGCGTGCTTTTAGGCTGATCCCAAGGAATCTCACCTGAATGTCATACGACATAGCATCAGATATGTTAATGAAACTGTAGATTATGAGATCATGTACTCTCGGGACTCTAATCTTGATCTTAATGGTTATTCTGATGTCGATTGGGCTGGTAATGCCGATGATAGAAAAGCACTTCTGGATGCTATTTTTACATTAGAGCCATTCTTGTTGCTTGGATGAGTAAGAAATAAAATTCTATCTCATTGTCTACGGCAGAGCTGAATATATTGCAGCAGGAAGTTGCTGCACTCAACTACTTTGGATGAAGCAGATGTTGAGTGACTATGGTATTGAACATGGTACTATGACTGTGTTTTGTGATAACACTAGTGCTTTTAATATTTTCAAAAATCTCGTTCAACACTCTCGAACCAAACATATTGATATTCGACATCATTTTATTCGAGAGCTTGTGGAGACTTATATTGTAACACTGAGCACATTTCTACTGAGAACCAATTAGCTGACTTATTTACTAAACCATTAGATGGTCTGAGATTTGAATTTCTTCAGACGACTATTGGTGTTTGTGTACCTCATTGATTCGATAATTTTGTTACATACTCGTTCTATGTCATTGTGTGAAATTGATTTATGCATATTTTCTTTATTTTATTTTAATTTTTATTGTCTTTACTTTTGGTTGAGTTGTCATTTTATTTTGTGTTGTGTTCCATGCATTCTGTTTTTAATTTCTACAAAAAAAAGGGAAACAAATTTTTTTTTAACATATGATGTACTTGATTTTGTTTGTTGTGATCAAGTATGGGGATAATCGGTAAGCTGTATCATGGTTTCCATTATTGGCTTATGTTATTCATGGAGCACTTAGTATAGGAGTTTTCATGTACCTTCTACACTGCACACACTATGATCTTGTTAGTGGGACTCTACCGCGTGTGTGAGACTTGTGATGGCAATCACATGTTAGTAAGGTGACTTTGAACATGATTTGACTATATGTATTAGTCCTAAACTCAAGTTTATCCCTGGTATTATCAAAAAATAAAAACAAAAATAAATTATTATACAAAAAGCTCAATATCTTATGTTTTTCTTAGAAGCCTATTTGAATAGGGTAATTAAGCCTGCAGGGTGTCTCATAACTTGGTGCTCATAGTCGATTGACTTGGGTTAACCGGCCTAAAGCTCACTATAGGGTCATTTTAGTCTTTTAATGAAGAAAAGCTTGCACTTAAGATGAAAAATAATAATGGGCTTCGTTTATTGAATGATATGACACAAATCATTTTGCTCATACTCAAGGGGAGAAATAGTGCTTTCATTTATAATGAGCTTTCCATTATAGGTCCTAATGTGCTTTACATGGTTTGCCTTTCATAAGTAGGGGAATAAATTTATTAGCAGTAATGTTTCGCGTATCCTTTCTCACAAATTTAAGGTCTGGAGTCCTATTTTCAAAGGATTAGTGATACTTTACACATATGAGTCGCTTATACAATTTACTCCATGATTACTTGAATTAAGTGCGTGGAAAGGTTTACTGTTCATTGTTTATCTTTGTCTTGCCCTTGTCATTTTGTGACAAAAAGGGGGAGTAGATAATATGCTTTTGATGGAGTAGATATTTTTTCTTTTAACTAGATGTATATGTTTTTTATCTACTTGATGTATCTAAAACTTTTGATTTTGATTATATGATATATTTTCAGTTTTTGCTAGATTTAGTTTTGATGTTTTAGTAGTATCATTATTTCGTTTTGGTAAGTTGGGTTGTATTGATACTACATCTTAATTTAGCATATGATATGAAATTGAACAAATGCATTATAAATCATTTTTTACATTATGAACTGCTTGAACTATTTTATATTTAATACTGTTTTACATACATTTTATATTGGGTGTTGAGTTGTCTATTTCAGGAAACAGTTGTTGATTGAAATGTAGAATTCGTTCAAGTCAGTTAGTTGTGTCATATTTTTGAGTTTGTAATTCATATTTGATTATTGCCTTGACTTTAATTCGTAGTTATGTCATAAAATGTCAAAGTGGAAGCTTGTTAGGTTTTTAATTATGTAATTGACAATTTTGTAAACAAGAGGAATTTAATTGTAAACGTTGTAAAACGTCAAGTGTTGACCTATGATTGATTATAACCTTATTCTTTTGATTATAACAAACAAGCCATTTTATTTACTAACATTTGAATTTAAGTGATTAAGCTTTAAAAGCTATCAAGATTATATATCGGACTCGAAATGAAGAACAAAGTGAAAGTTAAGCATTCAAATTAAATCATTCGAGACGATAGCGATTTACATATGACGATCGAATTGGAATTTAAAGACTCGCAAAAGACGCAAATCAAGATACAAGTATAAAGAATGACAAATCAAGACGATTAGACATTATACATTTATATGTAAATGTATTAACTCGTCAATCTTTAGCAAGTGCATAAAGCTCAAATTATTTTCATAATCCATCACTTGCACAAAAATGCTTTTGATTCATAATATGAAATAGATTTTGGAAAAATGAATATTTTGATATAAAAAACAATTTCCAAAAAAAAAAAAAGTCAATTTTCGGTCGACTGAAAAATGCAGAATTGGTCAATCGAAATTCCAATAATTTGATTTCTCAACAGCTATAACACTTTCGGTCAACCGAAAGTGACTTATAAATATCCATCTCTTCTTGCATTCAATTTCAACAACTTACTAGAGATATTTAGAGAGCTTATTTATTGAAAATCATTGAATTTACTTGATTCTACATTCTACTTCATTTATTACAAAGAGTTTCTTGATCAATCAAACATATTTCATCTAATTTATCAAGAACACTATTTTGCAAAGAATTTTTCATAATCTCACCTATTATTTATTCTTGGTAGAAGTTTTCTTTGCCAACACTTTGATTTAAGTGTAAATCTCTCTTCATACTTAACTTGCATTATTTGTTAAGAGAGATCATTGGTTTGAAAACTTTGATACAAAAATACAATATATTTCATTATCAATTATCCATCAAAGTTTTCATCAAGAATTCCTTTTGCAAAGAAACATTTTCAATCTCATTTATTCTTCATTCTTGATAGAAGTTTTCTTTGCCAACACCTTGATTTAAGTGCAAATCTCTCTTCATACTTAATTTGCATTATTTGTTAAGAGAGATCATTGGTTTAAAAACTTTGATGCAAAAATACAAACTATTTCATTATCAATTATTCATCAAAGTTTTCTTCAAGAATTCCTTTTGTAAAGAAACTTTCTCAATCTCATCTATTCTTCAATCTTGATAGAAGTTTTCTTTGCCAACACTTATATTGAAGTGTAAATATCTATTCATACTTAACTCGTATTATTTGTTAAGAGAGATCATAGGTTGAAAACTTTGATACAAAGATACAAACTATTTCATTATTAATTATTCATCAAAGTTTACAACACAAACACTTGAACTTTATTATTTGCTATCTATTTAAGTGTTTACCTAACTCTCTAATACTTAACTTGATTATATCATTGTTTATTAAAGTTTCTTTAATTGTAAAATTATCGCTTACATTTTGACGGTTTCGAGAGTCTTGTGAAAACTCGATTGTAAGGATATGTGTTCCTTGTTGTAAGTCACTTAAGGATAAGTGTTCCTTGTTGTAAGTCATTTAAGGGTTGGTGCTCCTTGTTGTAAGTCATTTAATGATTGGTACTACTTGTTGTAAGTTACTATTATAGTGCATTTGTCTTTACTTGTCACGAAGAGTTTGGTAACGGAGACGTAGAACACATTGTGTATCGAACCCCATTAAATTGGTTTGTTATCTTTACATTATTGCACTTTACTTTACATTGCCATTTATATTGTGCTATATTCATACTTAAATTAAGTTATCGAGTTTGCATATTTATCTATCTTATTACACTTTGAATTTGTTTCTTGTGTATTGAATAATTGTGAGACTAATTGTCGAAAAAGTTTCAAACACCAATTCACCCCCATCTTGGTTAGTTGTTCTTGGGTTAACATCAAGAAGTAATGTGCAATTATATGAAAATAGGTTTTTTAGGTCTAAGGTTCGAGTATTGTAAAAGAAGGAAAATACGGCGTGGATTTTCGCTAGACTGTCGCCATGGATTGGCTCGAGTGTAAAAAACAGAACCTTCGTCGCTCGACTGTCACTGAGCCCTCCCTCGAGCGACAGTGTTGTCTGGGAAATTTTTATTTCACGATTTAAAAGCTTTTTCCCCGGCCCATTACTTTCCTAGCCTACCTATAAATACTAAAACACATCTGAACGTGAAATGAGAAGGTTGATCATTGATAGAACTTCATCAGAGAGAATTTATACATATTCCTTCTTGTAACTTTCGTCCTATAAGATTATTTTGGTGAGAAAAACATCACTTTCGTAAATACCAAACCGTTCTTTCCTCCGTATATGTCAGAGTTTCTGAAAATCAAGGGAATTTGACTGGAGTTCTAGTCGGTGAAGAACTGGGAGCTCTTCGTGATCCATAGGAGATAGACAATTCCGCAAGGTTAGGAGTGCTGTATGGTAGCAGATTCCAGGATAGTTTTGAAAATTGTAGCTAAGGATTGGTGCAGGGGAGCATAGTTTCCAAAGAGCTGTAAGAACTTCAGTCCGGAGATCATATAATATGTGTCGTCGTCTAGTTTGGTAGATCGTAAGTGTCTGAATCATTTATAGTGGATTGACTGGCAAAGTGTTTAGAGTTTTTCCTAGTTGGGTTTCTCCGTGATCATACCGTGTGTTTTTACTGCTTTCTTTATTTATTATATTAACTACGGTATTTAAACATAGGTTAAATTGACTTGCATGCTTAATCATCTAGAGATAATTAATTGCTGACATGTTGCTAATTAATTAATAACTTTAATTTCGCATAATATACCTATTTACCCACCTCTCGGTATTGTTAGTGTCGAACTACATAAATTTCAGTTACCATATCAATGTCAATTAACTTCAGCTGTATCTCTCAAATATCCTCACAGAGTGGTGGTCTCATGCGTCCCCACAAAAATCACAGTTGCTGGAAACATGATAACTGTAATTACACGTATATCCATACTATTTGTTGTAATGTGTTCCAAATTCCATGTGATTTGGTATTTGGTTGATTGTGGGAAGTTTAAGGTATCTGGGTTTGTGGAGTTCTAATATGATTGAAGATCAAATTTCAATAATAATTATAAATTTGGCTTAAAGGAGGACTCTTGGATGGCTAAAAGCATATTTTGAATTCCTTCTCCATCTTGGACTCAAATAAGAGGTTTTATAAATAATCACATTGTATCTCCATAATATAATATTTATTTATTATTCTTTATATCTTTAACAACATATTGAGAGATTGGAAGTTTAGATTTCAATTGAGATTATTGAAATCTTGATATTGTAAACACAAAACTATTGATTATTGTGGATTAGTCTCCTCTACCAGTGGTTTTTTTCTCCGAATTGGGTTTCCACGTAAATTCTTGTATTCTTGTTTCCTTCTTCTTTATTTCATTATTGCCATTTTCTTGCGATCTGTTTCATAACAAGTGGTATCAGAGAGCAAGGTTGATTGTTCTGCATGGCGACAATGAAGTATGATGTTCCGTTGTCGAATAGAAATACGAGATGCACATTATAGCAAGTGAAGATGCGAGCGGTGTTGGCACAAATGGATTTGGAGGAAGCATTGCTTGGCTTTAATAGGATGCCTACTGCCTAGGCGCAGAATGAAAAACGGTGTAGGGATTGGAAAGCCCAATCTCAAATTCATCTACATCTCTCGAATCAAATTCTTCAAGATATTCTTAAGGAGAAGAGTGCAGCTGCATTGTGGTTGATGTTGGAGCAACTTTGCATGACAAAGACCTTGACAGTAAGCTATACTTGAAACATCGCTTGTATTCTCACCGGATGTTTGAAGGTATGTCATTGGATGATCACTTAATTATGTTCAAAGAAATCGTAGCTGATTTGGAGACATTGGAGGTTAAGTATGACGAAGAGGATTTGGTTTTGATGTTGTTGTGTTCACTACCACCATCATATGTGACTTTTAGGGATACTATTCTCTATAGTCGAGATACTCTCACTGTGGAAGAGATTTATGATGCTTTACTATCTAAGGAGAAGATGAGGCATCTTGCTGGAGGATCTGGAAATCATGTTGAAGGCTTGGTTGTGCGTGGGAGGAATCTTGGTAGAAATATGAGGGGTAGATCGAAGTATAGACATGCTGAGAAGTCATGTCATTACTGAAAGAAGAAGAGGCATATTAGAACTGATTGCTTTGCCTTGAAAAACAGAAATAAAGTTACTGGCGCTAAGAAGAAAATGAAGCAACATATTAATACAGCGAAGGCCGATGTTGTGGAGGATGAGTAAAGTGATGGAGAGCTTCTTGTGATTTCTGACGGAGATACTAAATCTAGTGATTTAGTTCTTGACTCGACTTATACTTTTCATATGTGTCCTAACAAAGACTGGTTTTCTACATATGAAGAAGTTTCGAGAGGTGCTGTGATTATGGGAAACAACACGCCTTGCAAGATCGCTAGAGTTCGTACAGTCAGAATCAGGATTTTCGATGGAGTTGTCAAGACACTTACAGATGTAAGAGATGTCCCAGAACTGAAGCAGAATCTCATATCTTTGAGTACACTTGACTTAAAGGACTACAGATATATCGGTGAAGGTGGAGTTTTGAAGGTGAGCAAGGGTACTCTCGTTGTTATGAAGGGGCATAAAAACTCTATACAGCTATACATTTTGCATGGTTCCACAATGCTTGGGGATGCAACAGTTTCTACTTCTTCTTTGACAGATGATGAAGTTACAAAACTTTGGCATATGAGGCTCGGGCATATGAGTGAGAATGGGATGGCGGAGTTGAGTAAAATGGGACTTCATGATGGGCAGAAGACCAGCAAAATTGAATTTTGTGAGCATTGTGTCTTTGGGAAACAGAAAAGAGTCAGATTCACTAAAGGAAGACACAACAGGAAGGAAACACTTGAATATATCCATTTAGATCTTTGGGGACCAACCATGGTACCATCTAAAGGTGGCTATTATTACTTGTTGACAGTAATTGATGACTTCTCCAAAAAAGTTGGGTATTCTTTTTGAAACAGAAGAGTGATGTGTTTGGGACCTTCAAAGAGTGGAAAACATTGGTAGAGAAGCAGACCGAGAAGTAATTGAACTGATAATGGGTTGGAGTTTTGCTCAGATGAATTCAATAGCTTCTGTAGGGCTGAAGGCATCTTGAGACACTTGACAGCGGCTGGAACTCCTCAGAAAAAGGGTATGGCAGAACGGATGAACATGACCTTGATGGAAAAGGTTCGTTGTATGCTTTTAAATTATGGATTGCCTAAGTTTTTTTTAGGCTGAAACTCTACTACAACTTGTTTTTTGGTTAATCGCTCACCCTCAGTTGTCATTGATAAAAAGACACTAGAAGAGGTATGGTCTGGTAAACCTTCTTGCTATTCTGATTTGAAAATTTTTAGTTGTCCAACTTATGCTCATGTAGATAATGGGAAGTTGGAGCCTAGGTCTAGAAAGTACATTTTTCTTGGGTATAAATCTTGTGTGAAGGGATATAAGTTGTGGTGTCTAGAGACTAGAACTGTGGTTGTTAGCAGGAATGTAGTATTTGATGAACTTGATATGATTCGTGGCTCACCTCTTGGGGATTCTGATAAAGTTGAGGAGCAGAATCATTCAACTCAGGTGGAGTTGGAAATTGGTTCAGAGAAACAATCAAAAGTTGTAGAACAGTCTACTACATATGAGTCCAGTTCAAGATTGATAGACAGTAATATCCTCCCTACTTTGCCTCCATCACCAGCATCACGGTATTCTATTGCTAAGGATAGACATCGTAGATAGATTAGACCTCCACAGAAGTATGGGGAAGCAGATTTGGTAGCTTATGCATTGAGTGTGGCTGAAGACATTGATTCCACTGAGGAGCCTGCTACATATTCAGAGACAGTCAATTGTAGTGATTCTAGCAAATGGATGATTTCTATGCAGGAGAAAATGGAGTCATTGAGCAAAAATAACACTTGAAACTTAGTGAAATTACCTAAAGGAAAAAGAGTGGTTCGTTGTAAATGGGTGTTCAAAAGAAAGAAAGGCACATCAGGGATTGAAGATGCTAGATACAAGGCTACATTGGTGGCAAAAGGCTACAGTCAGATTCCGGGTGTTGATTTTATAGATGTGTTCTCAACAGTTATGATCATGGTTCTATTCGGGCTTTTCTTGGAGTGATGGCTAAGAATGATTTGGAACTTGAGCAAATGGATGTCAAGACAGTATTCTTACATGGAGAACTTGAGGAAAGCATCTACATACAACAACCAGAGGGGTTCATAGCTTCAGAGAAGGAAGAATATGTGTGCTTGTTGTAAATAGGTGTTCAAAAGAAAGAAATGCACATCAGGGATTGAAGATGCTAGACAAAAGGCTAGATTGGTGGCAAAAGGCTACAGTCAGATTCTGAGTGTTGATTTTATAGATGTGTTCTCAACAGTTATGAATCATAGTTCTATTCGGCCTTTTCTTGGAGTGATGGCTAAGAATGATTTGGAGTCTGAGCAAATGGATGTCAAGACAGTATTCTTACATGGAGAACTTGAGGAGAGCATCTACATGCAATAACTAGAGGGATTCATAGCTTCAGAGAAGGAAGATTATGTGTGCTTGTTGTAAATGGGTGTTCAAAAGAAAGAAAGGCACATCAGGGATTGAGGATACTAGATACAAGGCTAAATTGGTGGCAAAAGGCTACATCAGATTCCAGGTGTTGAATTTATAGATGTGTTCTCAACAGTTATGATTCATAGTTCTATTCGGGCTTTTCTTGGAGTGGTGGCTAAGAATGATTTGGAGCTTGAGCAAATGAATGTCAAGACAGTATTCTTACATGGAGAACTTGAGGAGAGCATCTACATGCAACAACCAAAGGGGTTCATAGCTTCAAAGAAGGAAGAATATGTGTGCTTGTTGTGAATGGGTGTTCAAAAGAAAGAAAGTTACATCAGGGATTGAAGATGCTAGACAAAAGGCTAGATTGGTGGCAAAAGGCTACAGTCAGATTCCGAGTGTTGATTTTATAGATGTGTTCTCAACAGTTATGAATCATAGTTCTATTCGGGCTTTATTTGGAGTGGTGGCTAAGATGATTTGGAGTTTGAACAAATGGATGTCAATACAGTATTCTTACATGGAGAACTTGAGGAGATCATCTACATGCAACAACCAGAGGGGTTCATAGCTTCAGAGAAGGAAGACTATGCGTGCTTGTTGAAGAAATCCTTGTATGGATTAAAGCAGTCACCGAGACAGTGGCATAAGAGGTTTGATTCATTCATGACTACTTATAGTTTTGATAGATGTAATTATGATAGTTGTGTGTACTTCAAAAAGGAAAGTGGTGGATCAACTACGTATTTGTTATTATATATTGATGATATGTTCATAGCAACCAAGGATTAAGTAGAGGTCAGAAAAATAAAATTACAACTCAGCAATTAGTTTGACATGAAGGATTTGGGTTCAACGAAAAAGATTTTTTGAATGGAGATCTTGAGGGAAGAAAGGCTGGTAGATTATATTTGAGTCAGAAAGGGTACATTGAAAATGTGCTTGAAAGATTCAATATGGTGAAAGTTAAGGCTGTCAGTACTCCCTTGACTCCCCACTTTAAATTATCATCTAACTTGTGTCCACAGTCATAAGACATTGGTTATATGTCTTGAATTCTTTATTCTAGTGTAGTTGGTTCGCTCATGTATACTATGGTTTGTACAAGACCTGATTTGGCACAGGTAGTTAGTGCAGTTAGCAGATACATGGCTAATCCTGGCAAGGAACATTAGAAAGCAGTGTAGTGGATCTTCAGATACTTAAGGGGCTCTTCAAATGCTTGTTTGCATTTTGGTAGAAATTCAGATGGAGTCATCGGTTATGTGGATTCAGATTATGCAGGGAATCTTGATAAGAGGAGATCACTTACAGGGTATGTGTTTACTATTGGAGGATGTGCTATCAGCTGGAAAGCTATTTTGTAAAATACAGTGACTTCATCTACAACAGAAGCAGAATACATGGCCATTACAGAGGCATGTAAGGAGGCTATGTGACTGAGAGGATTGATTGGTGAAATCAGTGAAGACTTACAGATATCTACAGTATTCTGTGATAGTCAGAGTGCAATTTTCTTGACTAAGGATCAGATGTTTCACGAGAGGACTATGCATATTGATGTGAGGTATCATTTTGTGAGTGATGTAATTGCTCGTGGTGATATTGTAGTAAGCAAGGTTGATACCAAGGATAATCCTATTGATATGATGACAAAATCACTTCTCATTTCTAAGTTTAAACATTGCTTGAACTTAATTGGTGTTTGTCATTGATTTAGTCCATTGGGGCTTGTTTGGAAGATGAGAAATGGTGTTTTGAGGATATATTTTAATTCCTTGTGACGGAATTTGATTCAAGGTGGAGATTTATTGTGGTGTGATCCAAATTCTATGTGATTTGGTATTTGGTTAATTTGAGAAAGTCTAAGGTATCTGTGTTTGTAGAGTTCTAATATGATTGAAGATCAAATTTCAATAATAATTAGAAGTTTGGCTTAAAGGAGGACTCTTTGATGGCTAAATGCATATTTTTTATTCATTCTCCATCTTGGACTCAAATAAGAGGTTTTATATATAGCCACATTGTATCTCCATAACATAACATTCATTTATTATTCTTTACATATTCAACAACATATTGGGAGATTGAGAGTTTCGGTTTCAATTGAGATTATTGAAATCTTGATATTGTAAACACAAAATTATTGATTATAGTGGTTTATTCTCCTCTGCCCGTGGTTTTTTCCCAAATTGGATTTCCACGTAAATTCTTATATTCTTGTTTTCTTCTTTTTTATTTCATTATTGCCATTATATTGCGATCCGTTTCATAACACTATTAAACTAGATAAATAATTCATAATGGATTTTTACAAAATTTACTATAAATATTTTCGTTTATAGGTAAAACTCAGATTTGGATGTAATTGGAACAAAAAATGACAATATTATAATGGAATATGAGGTACGATATTATGAGCTAGATATGAAGTGTGAGCCTCAGTTTCAAATGCCTATATTTGCTTAGTTATGTCGACAAATGATCGTAGTTGGAAGGTCAAATACTTATATTATAGTAACTAGGTTGACTCTTGTATTGATATTCTGTAATTCATCTAGTTAAGAATTTGTTTTCTCAACCTCCAATGAGAGTGGTTCACAACTTGCTTCTTGTCGTTCACCCAGTTCACCTAGCTCGAATGATGCTCCTCGCAATGGTAATTGCCAAACAAAACAAGTTGCTTGTTATAAACCTTTCCATTCTGACAAATAATGATAAAGCCTTGTTTGGTACTGATTAAAATTCAGATTTTAATTTTAGTTACAGTTAATAATTAATTTTAACCACATATTCCATATGTCTCACAACTCTTCAATCATATATTTTATTAATTTTTTATCAAATTTCTTAAAAATCTGATTTTAATCTCCACCACAAAGGCATAGTGCTCAAAAGCATTTTTTAGCTTTTCAAAAGTCATGCCAAACTTGCCCTCAGTACCTTCGAATTTTTTTCTATTTTAAGAGTTTTTCATTTTGTTTTAAGCACATGGAAATCTTATGTTCTTGCTTCTTAGAAATATTACTTGCAATCGGTTTGTATCTCATGTGAGTGTACATTCCAGTTGTTGGTTCGAGCTTAAAATTTGACTTATCTTGATTGATTATCAGATGAGAGAGCTAATTGTAATCTCTAACGTCTAAGCTGACTTCTTACTTGATCCCTATTGTATATTTCCTGCTCAACTACAAATTAAATTCACATCGACATTGTCTTGACAAGATAATCTAGACTCTAAATTGACTGCATTGAACGACTTGACATTTGGGAACCTTTCTCAAATCATACTTCTACGGCCTCTACTCATTTTTCATAGTTTCTATTTTAGCTAAATACTGACTCAACTTTTGATGTAATGTATTTTTGCGGTTTAACTTTGAGACCATTCGTATTGAAAAATATTATTCGTTATTAATTAATCATTTTATTTTTTTGGGAATTAATTTGGAAAGTGTTAATCAATAGAAGATCGATATTAATCGCATTAAAAACACGATTATTAAAGGCCAAATCCCATTTCGTGAATGCTGAGTTTACAGTAGCAGACAAGAATAGGGCTGTCCGTGGGTCGGTTCGGTTCGGTTCTGAAGATACCCGAACCGACCCAAAACTTTCGGGTATTTAATAAATGGACCCGTCGGGTCCAAATATAATTATGGAACCGTTCGGGTTCGGTTCGGTTCGGTTCGGGTCGGTTCGGTTCCGTACTATGATCAATTTTTTTAATATTTACAGCAACACTACATAAATACAACTAATGACATTCCATTCGTAACTTTTACAAATTAACGTAGCACAATTCAAAAACATATAAATAACTAGCCGCCCAATAAGATTAATTCAGTGTATACAAATACCAAAAAGTAGATATTAATATTACAGCAAAACTACATAAAGTATATTCATTTGCTTCAAATTAAAATGGGTTAATGGGTTTTAAAAATGATTTGGACTTTAAAATTAAAATTATGAAATAATCTGATTTATTTAATTAATTTGCTAATTTGTATTAAAAAAATAAAATAATTTAATTAATTCAATATAAAAAAAAAATTATTTAGTTTCGGTTCTTATTCGGTTTTTGGTCTAGACCCGAGACCCGACCCGACCCAAACCCATCGGTTCTCGATTCGGGTACTCGTTCGGGTATTTAATTTATGAAGAACGATTCGATTCGGTTCGGTTCGGTCCGGGTCGGTTCGGGACTTTTGGACACCCCTAGACAAGAAGAGGGACAGATTTTAGACATAGGAATCATAATATGTGAATGGTTGCTCAACCTAATATAAACAAATAAAGATTATATTAATCTTGCAGAATGTTAGTGTTGGGAATATTTAGCACAGTGCACAGCATCAACAAAGTTCAGCAATTCATTCAAACCGAAATGACGGAGTTCTAACATTTCATCCTTCCAATTGACAGTTCAATAACATGCTCCAGAATCACAGAATGAATATGTAATCATCATCAAGTCACTATATCATTTACAGAATATGCCCCAAAGTATATTCAATAGAACTCAGCCTAGCAATTATAGGATTTACAGATACTGATGCATTTGTAGAGTTCTAACACAATGTATAATCAATCAATTCTATCCAACTCATGTAATGACTGGAAAAATATATATATTGCAGAAACCGAATTGAATGAAGGATAAACAGAACATAAAGGGACCCAAAATAGAGACTTAAAGCTGGAGAGGAACTTCCCTGTAGACCGTGCAGCTTCCTTTCTTCTGCTGGCCGAAAATTGGTAGTATTCCTCCTCATTCATGGCTGAAACATTAGGCTCAGGAACAGTCACCATGCTTATGCAAAAACACCCTCCAGAGAGAGATTAGAACCAGTCAGTTTCTTCCTTTCTAGGCTTAGATCATCGGTCAAAAGACCTTACCAAATCAGCCAGTAAACAACCCTAAAATCACCACTAAGCCACCGAGAAAACACCACACAACTTAGCCACTCTTTCAGGCCTAAGTGTCCCAAAGGTTTTCCCCATAAAAATAGGCTCCAAGATCGATTTTAGGGCATACCCATAGAAGGAGAAGAACAAGCTTCACAGAGAAGAAAAACGGGCAGGAGAAGAGAGCCAAAAGTCGAGAGAGAGAGAGAGTCTCACAAATGCCAAGCCCAAGTGAAATATCTAGTCTAGGATAAATCCCAACCATTGATTAAATCCAAGGGCCAAAAATGATTCTAAACAAACACACAATCCGGGTCATCCAAATGTTACCAATAAGTGAGTGCCACTTAAGCAACAAATAGGAATGGGTAATAAAACCCGGCCCACAAGGTGTTAAAGAGAACCACCATAATAGGCCCAATAAGCCCACAAACTTCACCTTGGTTCTCGTAACACACACTCTCTCGGTTGCGTAATTACACATGGAAAGACTATTCATCATCATCGCCCACTACCTGCAAGAAAAATTAACCAGTATCATTATGCAGCAAAGATCACCATAATTTATATTTTCCTACATGTAGAATTTTAGTTCCCACATCAGAGGGATTCCTATCAGTATGAATCTTAACAAGTTCAACTTCACCTTGAGAAAGCTTCTCACGTATAAAATGATACTTCACTTCAATATGTTTGGATCTCTCATGATAAACAGGGTTCTTACTAAGTGACAACGCACTCTGACTATCCGTAAACATAATAGGTGTATCATGCATGAAGTTCAATTCTTTTAAGATTCCTTTTAACCACATACATTCCTTAACCGCCTCGGTTATGGCAGCGTATTCAGCTTCAGTACTAGACAGAGTCACTAAAGGTTGCAGCTGAGATTTTCAAGTTATGCAATTATCACCTAGGGTAAAGAAGTAAGCGATAGTTGATTTCCTAGTGTCTCTATCACCAGCAAAGTCCGAATCAACATAGCCCTTAAGAGTCAACTCCTCAGATCTTTTCTCATACACTAAGCCTAGATTTAAAGTCCCAACCAAATACCTTAATAACCATTTCATACCCGCCCAATGCGGCTTACCAGAGTTGGACATAAATCTACTTAGAAGACTGATGGAAAATGCAAGATCAGGTCTGGTAGTAATCATAGAAAACATGACAGAACCTATGGCATTAGCATACGGAATATTTTCCATCTCTTTTAATTCAGATTCGGATTTAGGGGAATGATCACGTGAAAAATTCATATGGCTAGCAAGAGGCACATTAACAATTTTACTGTCTTTCATTCCAAATTTAGTTACAACTTTGTTTAAGTACGCTTCTTGTGAAATTGTTAACTAGTTCTTAGCTCTATCCCTTTGTTATCACCATCCCTAGAATCTTTCTAGCATTCCCTAAATCCTTCATATCAAATTCCGATTTCAAAAGATCTTTTAGTTCATTAATTTGAGACTTGCTAGGTCCAGCTAAAAGCATATCATCGACATAAAGTAACAAATAGACTTCACAACCACTCTTTATGTCATTAAAATACAAGCAAGCATCAAATTCACTTCTTTTAAACCCTATCTTCAGTACATAGGCATCAA
Organism: Fraxinus americana; assembly: GCA_035079005.1. Lineage (NCBI taxonomy): Eukaryota > Viridiplantae > Streptophyta > Magnoliopsida > Lamiales > Oleaceae > Fraxinus > Fraxinus americana. Next base: position 35,795,931 of record CM068707.1, read on the forward strand.
ACCTCTTGTACCATTGTCTTGGGCTCTGTTTCAGCCCGTACAAAGATTTCTCTAACTTGCACACATACTCAGACTTACCTCTAGCTACAAACCCTTGTGGTTGGCTCATGAAGATATCCTCTTCCAACTCTCCATGTAAAAATGCAGTTTTTACATCGAGTTGTTCAAGTTCCCAATTGAATTGAACAACAAGAGCCAACATCAGTCTGATCGTCTTGTACTTAACCACGGGTGAAAATATCTCATTATAGTCCACACCCTCTCTTTGAGTATAACCCTTAGCCACTAATCTCGCCTTATACCTCACAGAATCATTAGGGCTTAAACCTTCCTTCAACTTGTAAATCCACTTACATGGAACTAATTTCTGATCCTTAGGTTTTTTAACAAGTTTCTAGGTTTTGTTATCACTCAAAGATTTCATTTCTTCCTGTATAGCTTTTATCCAGTTTTCAAAATAATTTCCATTAATAGCTTCTTCATAACTAGCAGGTTCTATCTGTTCAAGAACTTCACTTGAAACTAATGCAAACTCAGTCAGACTTAGGGATTCGTACCTAGGGTTCAGCCTAATCTACCGTCTCGCCCTATCCTTAGTGAGTTGATAATCTTGATTAGGTGGCTGATCATTAAAATGTTCAACTTCAACTTGTTCAGTGTTATCTTGAAGTTCAGTCACCTGTTCAGGTTCAATTTCAGTCTCAGTTTCAGGTTCAGTTTCGTGATGTGTAGAGTCATCATTATCATCATTCCTAGGTGTCGGTGAATTAAGATCAGTCAACTTCACCTCAGTCTGAACATTCCTCTCAGTTTCAGATTTGTTAGCTTCATCAGGTTTCTGTTTTAGACATGGCATTTCAGATTCATTAAAGACCACATTCCTGCTATTAATAATCTTAATGCCTTGAACCCCTAAAACCCACAACCTATAGCCCTTCACACCCTCGGGATACCCTAACATCACACACTTGACCGCCCTCGGCTCAAGTTTCCCTTCAGATTGATGTGCAAATGCAGCACATCCAAACACCCTCAGATGACTCAGACTTGGAGGCTTCCCCGTCCACATCTCCTGTGGAGTCTTAAAACCTATACTGCTGGACGGAGACCTATTAATCAGATAAGCTGCGGTACTAGCAGCTTCAGCCCAAAACCCTTTGGCAAGGCCCGAGCTAATCAACATACACCTAACTTTGTTCATTATGGTTCTATTCATTCTCTCAGCGACCCCATTTTGTTCAGGTGTGTATTTAACGGTTCCATGTCTTGTTATCCCTTTCTGCTTACAGAAATTGTCAAATTCAAAATTGCAGAATTCAAGCTCATTATCAGTTCTTAATGTTTTAAGTTTCTTTTCTAACTGATTCTCAACTGACTTTAACCAGATTCTGAATTTCCCAAAAGTTTCCGACTTAGCCTTAAGAGGATAAATCCAAACTTTTCTTGAGTAATCATCCACTAAGGACAAGAAGTACTTACTTCCACCAAATGTGGAATGCTTCTCAAGACCCCATAGATCAGCATGAATATAGTCCAATGGACTGCTGGTCCTATGAGAGCTAGCTTCAAAGCCAACCTTGTGAGATTTACCCAAAACACATGTTTCACAGAAGTCCATTGATTCAATATCATCTTTTCCAAGCAATTTTTGATTACTTAAAGATTTTAGCCCCTTAAACCAATGTGACCCATTCTGTTATGCCAAAGTTCGGTTTTGTTTTTACTGACAGCAAGAAGACTTGAATCAGGTGTTGTTTCAGTTTTGCCCTCTAGATAGTACAGCCCATTCCTCTTGGGTCCTTTCATAACTATCAGAGATCCCTTAAAAATTTTCAGAACGTTATTCCCGGACTTAAAAGTATATCCCTCATCTTCAAGAGTACCTAAGGAAATGAGGTTCCTCTTTAAATTAGGGACATACCTAACTTCCCTGAGTTGCCTGACAACCCCATCGTACATCCTGATGGCTATGTCACCAACTCCAACCACATTCTGAGAATTGTTATCTCCCATGTAGACCTTCCTAGACTCAATCTCTCGATAGTTATAGAACCAAGACCTTTCAGGGCACATGTGAAAGGTGCACCCCGTGTCTAGGATCCAATTGTTATCAAATTCCCCCTCAGACACATTTAGGACATGTAGACTATCAAATTCAGACACAACAGCAGCATTGTTTTGATCAGTGTTATTTAATTCTCTCTGTTTCTTCTTCCAGTCAAAACAATCTTTCTTAAAATGTCCTAACTTTCCACAGTTATAACATTTTTTACCACTTTTGTCTTTTGATTTCGATCTCATTTTAGACTTTCCCCTTCCCTTTTTATTGTGGAAGTTAAATTCTTTCTTTTCAGTTCTCCCCCTAACAAATAAGGCTTCTTCTTTTACATTTGTTCTGTTATCCCTTTTCAGTTCAAGTTCCCTCGATTTCAACGCATCTATCACAATAGCCTGCGTGAGAGTATCCCTGCCATATTTAATTACATTTCGGATTTCTTTATATGATTCGGGCAGAGAATTTAACAATATGACGGCTAAATCCTCATCATCGAATTTCTTATCATTATGAGCCAGACTTTTCACGATTATGCTATAATCGCTCAAATTCCCCTCTAAATCCTTCCCCGGGTCCATCTTAAAACTAAACAATTTTTCTAACAGATAAATCTTGTTAGGCAAAGTCTTAGTCAAGAATAAGGCATCTAAGGCAGTCCATAATGTCCTAGCATCTCTAGCATGATCAAGTTGTCTAATGATGTTATCAGATAAGTGCAAGATTATAGAACTATATGCAATTTCATTCATGTCCTCGATTTCATCAGGTTTAGCTTTTAACTCGTCAGAAAAAGTCAAAGGATCATCAAGAGCTTTAGCAACTCTCTGTTGGACCAAAATGGCCCTCATTTTTTGTTTCCAAATTGAGTAGTCCCCCTTTCCATCGAATTGCGATAATTCGACCCTCGAACCCATACTAGATTCTGTAAAAGGGTGGCTCGTACTCATGGACTAAACAGAAAAGGTTTTGAAAAAATGTTTTTCCAGATGATCAACACACAATATGAATGCAGAGTTAAAATCGATGTCCAGAAATGAAACACGAGTTAATTCGATCACTTAAACTTCGATGTGATGTGTGTGCCGGTGTGATTCAAACTTAAGCAATGCACATGTATATTATGCAGATAAACGTGCCAAGCATAAAAATGGTAAAAGTACCAAACTTAACCTATCGGAGAGTTTGGAATAATCTTACCAACCAACTGTTTGAAAAACAGTAAATATACCACCAAGTCCTCAGGCAGACCAAATTTCCAGAATCACCAGTCACTAGTCGGTCAACAACATGCACAACACAAATTCACAATAATCAGTATCGAATCAAAACCCTAGAATGCCTAAAAAACAATCAACCCTAATTTTTCTGAAGGAAAACAAGCCCTAGACCTACAGCCTAAGCTCTGATACCAGATGTTGGGAATATTTAGCACAGTGCACAGCATCAACAAAGTTCAGCAATTCATTCAAACCGAAATGACAGAGTTCTAACATTTCATCCTTCCAATTGACAGTTCAATAACATGCTCCAGAATCACAGAATGAATATGTAATCATCATCAAGTCACTATATCATTTACAGAATATGCCCCAAAGTATATTCAATAGAACTCAGCCTAGCAATTATAGGATTTACAGATACTGATGCATTTGTAGAGTTCTAACACAATGTATAATCAATCAATTCTATCCAACTCATGTAATGACTGGAAAAATATATATATTGCAGAAACCGAATTGAATGAAGGATAAACAGAACATAAAGGGACCCAAAATAGAGACTTAAAGCTGGAGAGGAACTTCCCTGTAGACCGTGCAGCTTCCTCTCTTCTGCTGGCCGAAAATCAGCAGTATTCCTCCTCATTCATGGCTGAAACACTAGGCTCAGGAACAGTCACCATGCTTATGCAAAAACACCCTCCAGAGAGAGATTAGAACCAGTCAGTTTCTTCCTTTCTAGGCTTGGATCATCGGTCAAAAGACCTTACCAAATCAGCCAGTAAACAACCCTAAAATCACCACTAAGCCACCGAGAAAATACCACACAACTTAGCCACTCTTTCAGGCCTAAGTGTCCCAAAGGTTTTCCCCATAAAAATAGGCTCCAAGATCGATTTTAGGGCACACCCATAGAAGGAGAAGAACAAGCTTCACAGAGAAGAAAAACGGGCAGGAGAATAGAGCCAAAAGTCGAGAGAGAGAGAGAGTCTCACAAATGCCAAGCCCAAGTGAAATATCTAGTCTAGGATAAATCCCAACCATTGATTAAATCCAAGGGCCAAAAATGATTCTAAACAAACACACAATCCGGGTCATCCAAATGTTACCAATAAGTGAGTGCCACTTAAGCAACAAATAAGAATGGGTAATAAAACCCGGCCCACAAGGTGTTAAAGAGAACCACCATAATAGGCCCAATAAGCCCACAGTTAGTTAAAACATTGTTAATCAAAATATTATTTATATTAATTATCAGATTTTTTTTTACTTTTAATTGGTACCGTTGGCAACGTCATTTTGCATTGTATTGTCCCTTTGCCTGGACTTTTTCGCTATTAATCGTCAGTTATTATTCACTAATTTGTCTATGAGCCTAATATGATTGAATGGAGGATAACAATATTGCACAAAACAAACAGAAAAGTTTGAATAGTTGATGAAATAAACAAGAAAGGCCAGCTTTATCTTTCGATCAAGACAACTTAAAACGGTATACACAATGCACAAACAGTCTTGAATGAACTTAGAAAGTAGCTCCCAACTGCTTTTAATTCCCTCTTCGACCTATCCCACGCTCCTAGGGAGACTTCACAAGGTTCCGAGACAAGTTTAATATCTTGTCTCCCTTAATCTCTCTTTTGCCTTGTATATTTCACTTATTTTTCAATCAAAGTGTTCACGTAATTTTTTTCTTTTTTCTATTCCAGAATGACAAATGTGAATGGTCATAGTATGGAGATGGTGATTGATATGGGGAAACCAGTAAAGTTTACTGGGGGTTTGGCATTTTCCAGCCTTACGTACACTGTGATAAAGAAGCAGAAGGATGCTAATGGAAACTGGGAGAAACAAGAAGTGGACTTATTGCATAGTATAACTGGTTATGCCCGCAAAGGACAAATTACTGCAGTTATGGGGCCTAGTGGTGCTGGAAAATCGACATTCTTAGATGGATTGGCTGGAAGAATTGCGAGTGGAAGCCTTAAGGGCGTGGTATCGTTGGATGGGGTGGAAGTAAGCCCGAGCTTGATTAAGAGAACTTCTGCATACATAATGCAGGATGATAGGCTCTTTCCAATGCTTACTGTTTATGAGACACTAATGTTCGCTGCTGATTTTAGGTTGGGATCAATCTCGAGGGAGGATAAAATACAACGCGTTGAGAAACTTATCGAGCAGCTTGGTTTAACGGTAAGTTAGTTCACCACTCTGATTCAGGAAAGAACTAGCACAATTTCCCAAAACCAACAATTGAACTTCGTTGTATGATTCTTTTTGTTGCAGTCATCGAGGAACACATACATAGGTGATGAAGGGACTCGAGGAGTGTCTGGTGGTGAGCGTCGTAGGGTGTCAATTGGAGTAGACATCATACATGGACCTTCTCTGCTGTTCTTGGATGAGCCAACTTCAGGTCTAGACTCAACAAGTGCTCATAGCGTGATAGAGAAGGTGCACGATATAGCTAGCTCTGGAAGCACAGTCATTCTCACAATTCATCAGCCTTCATCGCGTATTCAGCTGCTTCTCAACCACCTGATTATCCTGGCACGGGGGCAGCTTATGTATCAGGGATCTCCTAAAGATGTGACCCTCCATCTTGGGCGAATGGGACGAAAAGTCCCCACGGGGGACAACTCCATAGAGTATTTCATTGATGTGATACAAGAATATGACCAATCAGAAATCGGAGTTGAGGCACTGGCTGAGTTTGCTCTTACTGGTTTGAAACCACCACCGCTGGATGAAGAAGAAGATATGCCACTTTCTACCGTGGATCCATCACCTGTACGCCCTAGGCCTCCCCAACACCAACTGAAGGGAGCTGGTGATCATCCTGCTAAGCGCCTTCACTTGAAAACGAAACAAATGGATTGTGGTTTTAATCACAGCGTCAGGAACCCACGAAACTCATCAAAATCTTGGAGCACCAGCCACTCGGTAACCTATACACCATCACAGCAGCAAAACGATCACAGAGATATAAGTCGAATGAGGTAAAATAGCTTCTCCATAAAATGATTTACATCATGTAATTCGAGGCCTTAACCAAGTATAGATTATGCCTCATAATCATAAAAACTTCAAAATTTTCATGAACGTACTGAATTACATGATCTCTGTTTTTTGCAGTGCAACTCCTTACTCCTACACTTACTCTAGTGAAATCCTGCAAGGCACCCCAACTCCTCGTAGCAGTGACTACACTGTCAACGAAAACGACTATCTTACACCCGATGTGGAGCCAAAAGCCATGGTGTACCAAAATCTTGGCCCAAAGTTTGCAAATTCCTTCTTCACAGAAACGTTGGTTCTCATCCGGAGGAACTTCAAAAACATATTGCGTACCCCTGAACTTTTCCTTTCCCGGCTTGTTGTCCTTACGGTTATGGGCTTTATGATGGCCACCATGTTTTGGCACCCCAAAGATACCTTGCAAGGGATCACAAATAGCCTCAGTTTCTTCATCTTCACAGTCTGTCTATTTTTCTTCTCATCCAATGATGCAGTCCCGGCTTTCATTCAAGAGCGCTTCATTTTTGTACGTGAGACCTCGCACAACGCGTACAGAGCCTCGTCTTACACAATTGCTGGACTCATTACCTACCTTCCATTCCTTGCACTCCAGGCTGCAGTTTATGCTGCCATTGTTTGGAAACCTTTAAGACTCCGGGGGCCATTTCTATATTTCTTAATTGTTCTCTACATGTCTCTTCTTTCCACCAATTCCTTCGTCGTTTTTGTCAGTTCAGTTGTTCCAAACTACATATTAGGCTATGCAGCAGTTATTGCTTTCACTGCACTCTTTTTCCTCTTCTGCGGATACTTTTTGGATAGTCATGACATTCCAGGGTACTGGAAATGGATGCATTACATTTCAACAATGACATACCCATATGAAGGTCTTCTAATGAATGAATATCAAACCAATAAAACTTTTGGAGGAATTGAAGGAACTAGCATCCTGAAATCACTGGGCATTGGACTTGAGGAAAAATTCAAGTGGCAAAAGGTATATATAATGTTGGGATGGGCTGTTGTATACAGGATTCTCTTCTACATTGCACTTCGATTCTTTTCCAAGAATCAGAGGACATAGAAATTACAAATCAAAGGAGGGGTCTCTAGTTTATTTAGAAAGCACAAATTATAGTCCAGAACAGCATCATTGTAGTTTCGTTTCTTCAATTATGTGATAAATTCTTTCTAATTCTAATGATATATACATGCACGAAATAGTCATGTAATAATACCAAAAGCAGTTGTACAAAAAACCTATTTGGCAACTGGGTTCCATCCTAAAGTTAATCAATTTTCCTTATGAACCCATTATTTACGTCATGTCTAGGATTGTGAAATTTCGATCGCACTTTTCCAACAACCCTCCCTTGAATGAAGTACTACATCATCTTGGTGCCCTTATAAGTGATAACCTACACTTTCCTTTCTTCAAATTAGGAAGGTTTGCAATTTGCACATTCCATTAAGGTTCAACTCTTCCATTGTATCTAGAACCACCGCATTATGCGGGCACCACTACAAAAAATGCTTTTTGAGAGACGGAATTATGTGTCGTTGAAGCCCGAAATCCGTCGGCAATAATTTTTATAGACGGAATCCATCCGCCGGTAAACCCGACGGTAAACACCCTGTCGGTACATGTAGCGACGGAATTGTATTAGCTGTCAATAATAGCGACGGAAAAAGTGTCGCTGTTCACCAACGAAATTTTTCATAGCTAATTGGTGATGGAAATTTCGTCACTAATTCGTTTGTGATTAACGACGGTTTAATTACTTGTTCCTAAAATAGCTATGCATCTCCCATTCTTGTTTCCGTCCCTAACTACCAACATATTTCCTGCAGAGCTCATTGTTCCTAAATAGCTATGAATCTTCCGTTTTTTGTTCCCGTTCCTAATTACCAACATATTTCTAATGGAAATAATTGTTCCTAAATAGCTACAGATCTTTCGTTTTTGTTTCTGTCGCTAACTACCAACATATTTCCTATGGAACTATTTGTTCCTAAATAGCTACGAATATTCTATTTTTTTATTTTCGTCGAAAATTTGGGTTACGTTTATAAAAAATTCCATTAATTATTATATTAATAAATTTCTATCGTGAATTAAAACTGTTTGAAAAGTTAAAAATATAAAGTAAAATCATAAATAAACAAATACGAAATACAAATTTTTTCTTTCAATTAATTCAAGATTCAAATTTACACAAAATTAGATCAATTTTGCTTCCATTTCAAAAGTCAATACTAAAGTTATACAATTGATCAATCAGCAGAAGATAGTTCTACACATTCAATGGTAAATTTTTACAATTTTTTACAAACAAAATAAACATTTATTATGCCCAACCATTGAAGATCATTGTGCTCAAATGACTAATCTCGTGCCTTTTTCCTAACATTCGAAGTATGGTTTGTTTGAATTCAATGCGCTTCTTCTCTTCTTCTTGCCTACCATTTTCCATTTTTTGAAGTAAATCATCATTTTCTCTTGTACGTTGATCTATCTTCTCACAAGCAGAACAAAATTCCTCTTGTAAAGTGATGAAATCAGCGTGTCCATCATATAAAACATTATGTGACCCTCTTCTCAGGATTAGTCAGGTGAAGATTGGACACCTGAATCATAAAAAAAACATTAGGTGAACCAGAGGAGGTGACATCTTTGTGCAAAGATTTTTTGTTCAATACCAAGCCCATACAAGCAACCACCCTTACAAGAACCTTGAGTTGCTTCACACCATGCTTCAATGTCAATTTCAGGTTGTGACACATTTGAACCATATTTTTCATGAATTGCAGTGTCATATTTTTCTTGTAAAACAAGAAGCAGCTCAATTTTATAAAAAGAAAAAAAAGCTTGAATTATTGTATATTAGAAGAGAATCTAAACGTTGCCAATGGTCAGAATGCAAACAAGCCTGAACCATAAAAATTGAAGGGTCATTCAAGCCAAAATCATAAAAACATGTTTTGTGCATCACCAATCAGTTCTGGATACATGTTGATTTACATCAAATATCAATGATAAGGAATCAAAATGGATTAAACAATGCTATCAACAAATCAACCAAATTTCTTTAGACTCGAAGTCAGAATGAATTAAAAGTTATTTAATGCTACCAAGATATATAACTTCAGTTAGCTGGAAGATACAATATAAAGTTCTTTATTACACATACATTAGACCCTAAGAAAACCAACAATATATAGAAACATGATAGAACAAATGAAGTGGCGACACTTTCACTTCTACGAAGTTTCTAAGTAACTTAATGTACATGTGCAAATAATGAGTCCATGAAAACTCCAAGAAGGTAATCATTCAACCACCATTTAGTGTCTAGGACTAGCTAGCTAATAACATGAAACTTAGAGTGTAGAGTCTAATTCAAACTCAATTTATTTCTACTTACCCACACAATTCGTGACTTGTTGTCTACGAAGTCTCATTCTCCTTTGTTTCGAAGGTATACACGTTGGCTTGCCTAATTTCTCATGCTGAAAACAATCAAAATGAAGATTTTAGTTTAAAAGATTCTTGATTAGGAATAAATCAAATTGCATGTCATGCATAATGTATATAAATTCCTCGTATTGAAGATTGGCATTTAATTCGTGTATATAAAGTACTGATGCAGACAAAAAGAATTAGTTAAGTTATATCAGTGCAAGGAAAATGTGTAGTAGCTACAAATAAGGATTTTGGCGCATCTAAAACAATGGATTTGCCTCTGCCAAGTGAATGAGGACTTGCACCAACATGTTGAATATGAAGACAGACATGCTTTTTTTTTTTTTTTTTCAACTTAATTTCAGACACAACATGTTGAATATAAAGTCAAAACATGATGATTTTCCCAGATTGATTTCAGCCAAAACAATCTGAAAATAAAGACAGACATGCTGCTTTTTCCCAAAGGAAATTGAGACAGAGCATGCTGATTTTTCCTACATCTAACATAAAATGGATAGAAAAAGCTCTTCTAACGAACGAAATTTTGTAAAAAATGAATATAATATATAGAATAAGATGTTTATATATAACATGTCAATTATCTATGAAATTTTGTCATGCAAGTTAAACATTACCAGTCTCAGCTTGTGGGCAGCAATTGTTATTGAACCAGCAGTGTGCTTAGTGATGGTTCCTGACTTCATAATCAGTCGGTTATCACCGTCAAGTTTAGGCTTCTTCCATCCTTCATTGTTCTACTTTTTCTCAATTATATCATTCCAGAGCTCTACACTTAACTACAGTGGTCTATATCCCTTCCAATCAATTATATTTCTAGACCTACTATTTTCCTAAGCCTTCTTTCAAGCCAAACAAAATATATCTTGCAGTCGATCAGTTGGGGCAGTATTCCATACCTTCTTCACCTCATTATCTTTATTTTTTGGCCATGAGTATTGTTGCTAATGTAGGTACCAACCATTAATACGGAAAAAAAAAATGAAAATATATAAGGACAATAAGTATATTTAGAAGAAACTTATATTACCTAGAATCTTTCCCACAAGAAATTTTTTGTGTCAACCGGCACCAAACTAAACGTAGGATAAGAACCTCCCAAGTAAGCCTTCAAATTGGCACTTACAGCATGTGATGCCGAGACAGTAATGAATCCGCAAGCATAAAAGATCAAGATGACTGTGACTTAAAAAAAGCCCATGAAAGTGCATTGTACTAGAGAAATTATCTCAATAAAAAACTTAAGTATCATTTTCACGTAACCCTTACAATCGTATTTAAAAGATAATGCTTAACAATCACTCAACCTCAGCCACACTTTTGGGAGCAACTTTGAATTGTGGAATATCGATTATTACTAGTTTTCTAGACTTATAAGACATTGATGCATTACGGATGGAAAATAAAAAATGTGTTCAAATCCAACTTTCTAGGACAATTTCATTAAAGAAAATCCACAAGAACCCAAAAATGCATACATTTCAGTAATATAAAACCCAAAGAAAACAAGATTCTTGAGCATCTTCAAGTTCAACAGAGCTAAACCCAAATACTCTGTTCAATTTCAAGTCTTTCTCTAAAAGTCATTGGAGAAATTAAGAATAACCCATGAAATTGCCGGCCATCTAAACCACAACACAATGGTACTTTAAAATTGCAAATATAGACTTGAATGCCTAAAGAATACACAAAATTTATGGACTCTAAAAAGGACAATAAAAATCATAACATGGAACAAAATAAAAAACATTTATCCAAAATTTACCCTATTCCATTAACTAGAAGATGGACATGATAAACCAAAGTATACTTCCTATCTGCCACAGTTATTCAGTCCATTTAAAATCAATGATACCATTTGGCATTCAAACTGAAATCCCCAAAAATAAGTTCAGATAAATACCTATTGTCTCTCACAGTAAAAGGAATTCTTCCAGTTTCTTCTGCACCAACATTAGTACCGTGGTTGGGACCCTTTTTTCTACAATCAAGTCCATCATTATCATTGCAGAAAGAGACCCATCAGTATCCTTATATCCATTCTCAATCCAATCATTATCCTCCTCATCTTGTAATCTAGGAACCCTAGGCATGGAACTCCATCTTATTCTAGTGGTCATCCTTAGTTGAAGTTAATGTCGGTATGAGTTTTGAGAAGGATCAAATGGTTGAAAAGTGGCAAGGATACTATAAACTCTGCATACGTTGAGCAGGAATGAAGGGGTAATGGGATATATGAGGGGAAACGAGGGGAAAATGGGATATATATGGGAGGGGGAATGAGGGAACGAATGTAAAAACTTTCGGGAAAAATTGGAGTGAGGAATTGAAATTTGGGGAAGGATAAATTAGATGGATAAATTTTGGAATTATAGATGATATTTGTCATTTGAAAGTCAATTTTTTTTTCTAAAAAATAAAATATAAAGGTTAAAATTGAGTTAGTTTAGAAAGAAATTATCCATTGCACAGATAAAAAGTATTTATTGTTAGTTAAGGTATGATATTAGTAAAAATGATGTTAGTTTATAATTAATTTAAATGAAATAATGAATTGCAATTAATTCTTCCCTTATAGTTCTTTACACGTCTTTAAAGCTTCATCTTAAATATATATTTAAAATTGACTTCTCATTAAAAAAAATTTAATTTTCCCTTTTAATTTGTGTGGTTGAATCCCAGCTAGAATTTGTCCACTAGTCCTACCTTTCTTATCTTTGAAATTGTCATAGAGAAAGTTAGCTTTTATGTCTCTTGACCGAAAGTCTCAAACTCAACGTCAAGAATGAAAGAAACGTTCGTGCAAGTCCAGTTCCCAATTCCTCGTGCCTCGAGCGAACATTTGGTTGAAGCTTGAAGTCCTAATTTGAATTATAACATTATTCACTCCAAAAATAAAAATAAAAAATGATGAGGGGAAGCCTAAAAAGAATTCGAGGAAAATGTCAATTCCCAACTTTTCAAGCCACGATGAAACATTTCGTTCAAGTTCAATTCTCAATTCTTCAAGTCTCGAGGGAACATTTGGCTGAAGTTCGATTACCCCTAAGTTATAATTGCACACCAAATTACATTTTTAGAAAGTGAGTTGTTTTTACGAACGAATAAATGAGAACATTCAATTATCTAAATAATGACGAAGCTTAAAATCCATTAATTGAATTACGAAATTTTCTACTCAAAACCAAAAAACGTGTTGCAATCAAAATTGACCTAAAATTCTCCAAAAATGGATAAGGTGATTTTGAGCTTAGTTAGATATTGATTTGGGGCACTTGAATATCATTCGGGTTGCAATCAATCAATTGGAAAAAGTATTTAAGAAATTGGATGAGATTCATGAGTTTATGGAGGCAAAGTTGACAATTGGAAATTTTGGGACTAAATAATTAACTTTTTAAACTTGTGTCAGATCAAGACATTATGAATTGAAAATGGCGAGGAGCAAATTAGTTAGAATTCAAGGAAAATGACATATTTTACAACACTAGATGAGCGTGGAATGAATTAAAGAAGAATTTGGGAACCAAAGTGAAAGATTTAAAAGTAGGAAAAAAATTTATACATATTTGCAGCCACTGTCCCATGGCGGCTTATCAAATTCAAATATGAGAAATGAACTCAAGTTTATTTATCATCAAATCTATCTCAAAAGAATATACGAACTTGTATATAAATAGCAGTAAATGAATACCGGCTCCACAAATACCAGATGGACACATACAGATTGTGCAACTAACTAACCATATAAATAGAAATACTGGTGATACATATCGACTGTGCAACTAACTAACAGTATGGACATATATTGGCTGAATAGATATCGGATAAACATATACTGTGTGCAACTAACTAACCGTATTAATCATACCGACAGAACATATACCGGTTAGCCAGCTATCTAACCGAAATGAAAAGACTAAACTAAGCTACATATGTACAATTCATTTACATACAATTCCAACATACAATTCTAATACGGCCATACAATTAGCCTTCTCGAGGTCATAGAGAAAGTTGATGATTTTGTTACTTGTCATTTTTTTTTATTTCTTCTAATCGGGAGCCAACTGATTTCTACTATTGAAATTGATGACATAATCGGCTAATTGTTTGTGTCTCTCGCTTTGTAGGTACAATACATCCTCAAATTTTGTCAAAGCTCCTAATGGTGGGGGTAATAATAGCAGTTATATAGTCGACAATAGTTTAAAAGTTGCGAAGCAAGAGTTAGTCTCCAATATACGCTCAATCAACTAAACATCATCTATATCAAATTTCAAATGGAGTAAGCAATAACATAGATATAAGTTCCTCCACTACTAAGCTTTCAGCACACCTACAACGTGAAATGTTTGATGCATAACTATCAGGCATTCTTAAATTCCTAATCCAATTGCATACTTCTCATTTTTGCACATTAGTTAAGCTATAGGAGGCCTTTGTCATACATAGTTTTTCTCCTTCATCTTCATATATATGAAGCTCTCGACGATTGCAATAAAACTCCAAATCCTTCCTAGCCTTGAAGTTATTTTTAGTTTTTCCTTTTATATCCATAATTGTGTTGAATCTATTTTCGAATACATTCTTTTCAATATGCATCATGTCTAAATTGTGCCTTATGAGATTTTTATCCCAGTAAGGCAACTCCTAGAAAATGCTTCTCTTTACCCAGTTATGGCTATGACCAAAACCTTCGATTTCTTTTCTCTTATCAGCTCTGCCACTTGTAATGTGTGGAAGGTTCTCTACTATACTTCGCAACTCTTCACCGGTTAGCCTATGTTGTGCCATATTCTTCTCAACTCTACCTTTGTAAAACTCGTCTCTTTATTTTCTAAATGCATGGTTGGGTGGTAGGACTTGCAGGCAACAATAAAAAAAAAAAGATATTTTTCCTCCATTTTTAAGCTTGAAAGATTTAGTTTGACCCATACAATATGGACAAGACTTTAGACAGTGTGTACTCCATCTAGATAACATGCTATATCTCAGAAAATCACTAGTAGTCGACATTAATGCAGCTTTCAACTGAAAATTCTGCTTCGTTTGTATGTCATATATTTCAACACCTTCATTCCAAAGTATTTTTAGTTCATCAATGAGAGGACACAAATAAACATCAAGGTTTTTCCATAGACTCTTTGGTCCTGGGATAACCATACTAAAAAAAAGTTATCTTGTTGCATGCACCCATGGCGGAAGATTTTACATAGTAATGATTACTGGCCAACATGTATATTGCACATTTGACATGCTAAAGGGGTTGAACCCATCTGTACATAAACGAAAGCATACATTACCAGATCAAGACATCTTCTCTTTGTATTGTGTACTAAAACACGTAGGATACTAAGTCATGCTCTTGGTTTCTTTGTAGTACAACAAGCAATCATTCACACAAGTGTGGATCTTCATAACAGCAGGCCAAAACTGGATAACATTTTCTTTGTTTTATAGAACGTTGCTTTTAACCCGTCACCTTTTGGCATAATTTCTTTAAAGATAGACAACATAAAATCATAACATGCTGTAGGCATATTAAACTTAGACTTCAAATTCAAGAGTTGTACCATAGTAGAAAGGTTTGTGTGCTTACTACAACCAGGCCACACAGGTTGGTCAGCTTCTTCCAATAGTGTAAAGAAATTTGCTACATGTTGATTTGGGGTTTGTTCCTCATGAGCACAAACATTATGATTGATGTAATTATGGTACATTTCAAGGCCCATCACATCTATCACCATTGCTTCATGACTCTCAATGGTTGTAGCTTGTACAGTTGAGGATTTAACCAAAATTGGACCACTAAAACTGAATGGTTCTCCATGTGCGTTCCACTGTGTATAACCCCTTATAAATCCATTTTTCTAAAGATGAAATTTCACATCATCTCCTTTCAAAAACCTTGTGTTTTTACATATAGAATATGGACATTTGATCATATCTCCATCTCTTGTTCGAGACATGGCAAATTCAATGAACCCTTCAACACCTTTAATGAATCTGTTAGAAAGAAATCCTTCATCTGACCTATTCAACATCTAACTGCGGTCCGATTCCATAATGTTCAACAACAATTCATAGAATTTTAATTGCATATCCTTGATGAATTATTGCATGGTTCGAATGCTAAACCTATAAAATGAATCCAATTAATTCCCTTTCTAGAAATAAACGACTGAAATCAGTCGTAAAATAATCATTTAGACCATTAAAAAAGAAGTTTAACAACAACAGATTTCAATTTAGATTAAAGTTCAACTACTTCAATCACAATTTCCATTTATAAGCAATGATTAATCATAATTACATTCTTAATTAACGATTACATATTTAACAACTTTCTAAAAACTCAAATTATCACTTTCCAATCAAGAATCTCAATTATTTGAATCCTTAATAGATCAACATAAAAATAGCAATAGTTGATTCCAATTTATACAAGTAAATAGATTACATAAATGAAACTGTACCATCGGCATAAAAACTTGATTCGCTTTAACAAGTAAACGGTATAAGAAAAATTAGTAAATCTAAAACTAAACTATTAAAATTCCCCAGATTATTAAATAGCAAAAACAAGAATTCACCAATAAAATGAAACAACTCTCTACTCATGATTTAATTTTTTTTCCCCAGAACTGTGTTTTTACTATATCGCACTCTACAAGGTAAAAATAGATGTCCATCATTCTTCCACACTATTCCAAATTTCTATGCATTTTATCTACTCGAAATTTCCCTAACATTCTCCTTAATTTATTCACCCGCAAGGGCATATCCGAAAGATCACACAGTTAGTGTACATCGAAATAACCTGATATTCCACTCTATAATTGCAGTATAGCCTATCAATCGTAAATTAACAATTGAGTATAATATGTTAGTCAACAAAAAATATACATTCTAGTCTCATTATTCAAAGGTTGTACTCTGCCATTTACTAATTAAAAGCTCCATCATTCAAAGCAAGCCTAGAAAACTTGAGTGTCCATCATTTACTAATTAAAAGCTCCATCATTGATTAAAAGGTTGTATTTTGCCATTTACTAATTAAAAGTTCCAACGTTGAAGGACGATGAAGCGTTCGATGACCTTTATGTGAAGCTGAATAACATCGTGAACTCTAGTTTCAATCTAGGTGAAAAAATTCCCAATTCTAAAATAGTTCGAAAAGTCCTTAGATCCTTACCTGAGAGGTTTAGGCCCAAGATTACTGTGATTGAAGAGAGCAATGACTTAGATACTATTAAGATAGAGGAACTTGTAGGATCCCTTCAACCCTATGAACTTACCATATCTCAGTCAAAGAAGGTTAAACCTATAACCTTGAACTCCGTTAAATTAGATGAGTGTAAGTCTATTGACATTGAGAACCTTAGTGATGATAGATAGCTTATTTTGTGAAAAAGTTTCAAAAAATTCTCAGGAATAGGAGAAAACTTCAAGAGAGGAAGAATGATGCCCCAATAAATTTCTTAAAGACAAGCGTGATAAAGCTAATGCCAGGAGTTCTAGTAAGAAATCTCAGTCTGTTAAATTTCACGAGTGTCAAGGTTTTGGTCACTATAGGAATTAATGTCCTAGCTATAAGAAGAACTTAAATAAAGGAAAAGGTAAGGCATTGGATGTATCTCTGACTAATGATGAATCAAATTCAAGTATTCAAAGTGATACCTCTAATAGTGAAGATGAAATTTTTTTTATGGCTTTCACTCCTGGGAATAAGAGTGAATCTGATAAGGACAGTGAGAAGGTCGAGGAAGTAGATAGTGGTGGGCCATCTGAGGAAGATTCTGAAGATGAGGATGAGATTGGTGAGGCTTATAAAAAATCATTTGAAAATAGTCTTAAGATAAAGAAGGTCAATAAAACTGTATTGAAGAAGGTTAATTAACTTAAGATAGAGAGAGATAAACTCATAGTTGACCTTCAGGATTCTACCAAAAATCTTAGTGAGCTGACCGTTGACAATAAGAAATTAAAAATCTAGATTAAGAACCTTCTGTGCAAACTTTAAGATTCCAAGTCTCAACTTCGTGCTTTCTCTAGTGGATTTCCAAAACTGGACAACCTTTTAAGGTTGAACAAACCTGTTGGGAATAAGAGAGATCTAGGATATAATCAGACCAATAATAATATGGCTAGGACTTCCAAAACCATTCAATCCTTGCCACCAACCAGTCTACATGTGTTTCTAACCCTAAACTCAAGAGCAAGGGTATCGAATGACAGAAACCTGCTAGACAGTGTAAGCCTTACCAACTTAGGAATAGATATTAGTGACCACATAACGTTAGATCTAGGTTTATCCCTACTTGTTTTAATTATGGTGAGTTAGGAAATATAAAGCCTATGTGTCATAAATTCATGAAAAGAAATAGAAATCAGAATTTTGCTAAAGTTAGAAATCAAGATTTTGATGGTTGGGATCAATTACCGTTGGAGGTGACTCTAGTGATAGTCAAATTGATTTCATCACTAATCAAGTGAGTCATTTGACCAAATTAATGACATAGTTGACTCGAAATAAGTCTTTCCCTAGATTGGTTTGGGTAAAAAAGATTGACTTTGAAAATTTTGAAATTTATCACGGAGCGCTTAAAGGTAAGAGCGTTTGTTTACCTAATTGATTAGGTACTTTTGGTGCATGTTTGTGCTTTATCACTGTGTTTTGTTTATTATAGTATGCATCTCTTTTTATTTTATTTTATTTTTTGATATTTTGTTTTTAAGTTATTTGATTTTTTTAAAAAATAAAAATAAAATTGGAAAGTTGAACAAAAAAAAAGGATGGGGAAATTGTTTTTACAGCATGATATATAATACTTGAATTTTTTGTTATGATCAAGTATGAGTCTAATTGTTGAGCTATAATATAGTTTTCATTGCTTGCTTGGGTTGTTATGGAGTATTTAGTATAGGTGTCTCCATGTAGTATCTGCATTGCACACACTATGGTATTGTCAGTGGGACTATACTGCATGTGTGAGATTTAAGATGACAGTCACATGTTCGTAAGGTAACTTTGAACATAAACTGGCCTTATTTATTAGACCTAAGCTAAAGTTTATCCTAGGTAATAAAAAAAGGTCAATATCCTATATTCTTCTTCGGAGCCTATTTGACTCGAACAATTAGGCCTGTAGGGTTTCTCATAACCTGGTGCCTATGGTCAACTTACTTGGACTAATTGGCCTAAAACTCGCTACATGTGTCATCTTAGTTACTTAATGGAGAATGACTTGCACTTAAGATGTAAAAAAAATATGATGAGCTTAAAATTATTGAAAAATATGAAAAATAAAATATGCTCGACATTAGGGGGAGAATAGAATAATTTATCTAAAAATGAGCTTTTGTTTAAAGGTCCTAATGTGTTTTAAATGGTTTGATTTTCATAAGTAGATGAATACACTTATTGGCAGTGATGTTTAGCATGTCCATTATCGCAAAATTAAGGTTTAGAGTCTTGCTTACAAAGGATTAGTGACACTTTACACACATTGGTCACTTAATATAATTTACTCCATATTAACTTGAACTGCGTATGTGGGAAGGTTTACTGATCATTAAATATGTCTGTGCGTGCTATCAACTGCATATTTTAAGTTGTTGTATATTGATGTTATATTTTTTTTTATTGATCCCTTCGTCATTTATAACAAAAGGGGGAGACGAATGAGGAATGAATGATGTATGAATGAGATCTGTTTAAATTTTAATTTTGGAGAGTTTGTAGTAAGGGGGAGATGATTTTTTGAATGCTTAGTTAAATTAAGTTTTGATGTTTAGTAATATCAATGTTTGGTTGTGGTGTGTTGGTTTACATTGATATTACATCTTAATTTAGCTGGTATGTGATTGAACTTATGAATAACTGTCTCAAATGTTTTTATTCATGTTACTGATTTACATGCTTTTACACTTGGTATTTGAGTTTGTTTAGGAAATAGGTTTGGACAGAGGAAAGGCAAGCTTCAGATGTGTCAGTTGGTTTTGGGTAGAATAGATTAAATCTATTTGATTTGTAATACATATTTTGTCACAGAATATCAAAGGGGGAGTTTGTTAGGTTTTGAAGCTGTTGGCAATCTTTGACAAAACTATTGTTGTAAAAGAGTTTTTAAAAGTTAAAAGGTCAAATAGTAAGTTAGAAGTTTTAGGGTTCGAGTGGAGTAAACGTCGCCTCAATTTCGTTAGCCTATCTCCCAGTAGTTACTCAAGCTGTAAAACACCTATCGCCTGAATTTTGCTCGAGTGAGACACTGTCGCTCGCCTGTCGCTGAGCTCTCACTCGAGTGACAGTGTATTTCGGAAAAACCTAATTCGCATTTTTTAAGAATTTTATTCAGTCTATACTACCCAAAACTTCTTCACTATATATATGAACGCCACCACACGAAAAATAGAGGTTGAAGATTGAGAGAAACAAGGTTTTTCATCCTCCATATCATTCTACACCATGCATTGAGTTCAACCATTAGTTTGATTATATCATTGCTTAGAGAACATCATCCTCACATAAACCAAACACTAAAACACATACTTCCACAACATCGTTAGAGCTCTAAAGATCAAGGTAGGTGACCATACTTCCTGTTCGTTGAAGAACAAGGAGTTATCATTAATCCACAGGAGATAGACGAATTCAGAAGGCCGAGAGTTGCTGTAGGAGTACGCAATCCAGGAGGGCTTTGGTGATTACAGTTAGGAGGTCAAAAAGTACTAGAGTTAATCGAGTCTCACAGCACTGTAAGTTAATTCGTTTATAGTAGATGGTTACTGGCTTGGGCCTGAAGTTTTTACCCAATTGGGTTTCTGCGTCATCAATATTGGTGTTATTTATTGCTTTCTTATTACAAACTGTGGCAATTTAACTTAGAATAATTGGATTATTTGTTTAACCATCTAGAAATAATTAAAAAGTGACTTGTTGTTTTTAATTGTATAATTCTGCACGTATGGTCGAACATAATCTTTAATTCCGCATAAACACCTATTCAACCCCCTCAATGTGTTAGTTGGATCGAATCTCGTTATTTCAAATATCATTTTTATATTTGTACAAATTAGTTTAATCACCTCAATCAAAGGTACTCCCATAAGTCTTAAGAAGTTTTTTGCAGTCGTCATGGTGTTGCTTTGTCACCTGTATGAACAGGAAGTATAAGACATAACCAAGGAAGAAAAGACAAAGCAATTAAATGTGTGACATGCGTACGGCATATTACATAATATATTGTAGCATTACAAGAAAAATTAGACCAAGAAAAATGTTTTAATTTATATAATGTTAGAATTTAGTTGTGACTCGAATTCCTTGTTTGAAGTATTGAAAAATTCTAATTGTAATGAACATCAAGAAGAATTTAAGTTTGGAATGCTATTGGAGTCCTATATCAAGTTGAAGTTCTATTTTGAAAGTCCATTGTGAGTTGCAAATTGATATTAGACTTGAAGAAGAGTTCGGAATGGAGAAAAACACTTTGGAAGCATGTTTCTAGCGCCTGAGTGCTGCTACAGTAGCACCTATTCCGAGAAAAAACACTTTGGAAGCATGTTTCTAGCGCCTGAGTGCTGCTATAGTAGCTCCTAGGTGCTGCTACAGTAGCGCCTAGGCGCTACTACAGTAACCTGATCTCGATTTTTTCTCTCCTACTTCGTTTTGGACTCGATTTTTTGGTATTTTATTTCATCAACAACTCTATCAAGAGGTTTGGGACGTCCCCTACATATTCCCTATATATACTAGGCTCTTCTATACAATTTTTTGTAACAATTACATGTGAGAAAATAGATTACTAGAATTATATGATCTATTGTAATTTTCTTTCTTCTCCATTATTCTTAGTGCAATAAAATCTCTTAATTCGTCTGTCATATTATTGTCCTCTTTTATTCTTTTGCTTGATCATATATTTCATTATTATTTGTCATATAACTTCAACATCTCAATCCGGAGATTGACGTCACTACAAGTGGTAACAATCTTAACAAGTGGTATCAGAGCAAAGGTTCAGCAGTTCCGCAAGAGCGTATGGTTTGATTTGTTTGAAGTTCTTTTTCATGATGGCTTCCATGAAATATGACATTTCGCTTTTGGATTGAAGTACTAGATTTTCGCTATGGCGGGTTAAGATACGCGCAGTGCTCGCATGGCTGGATTTAGATGATGCGTTGCTGGGTATTGACAGGATGCCAGCAACTTTAACCACGGAAGAGAAATTATAGAAGGATAAAAAGGCAGTTTCTCACATTCATCTTCATCTATCAAATTCCATTCTTTAGGATGTTTTGAAGGAGAGGTCAGCAGCTACTTTGTGGTTGAAGTTGGAGCAATTATGCATGACCAAGAGTCTTACAAGCAAATTGCATCTCAAATAGCGGTTATACTCTCATCGCATGGCAGAAGGAGGATCATCTGTATTTAAGAAGATTTGGCCTTGATCCTATTGTGTTCGTTGCCCCTTTTTCTTTCTTTATTTAGAGACACGATTTTATATAGTCGTGATAGTCTCACCATTTAGGAGGTTTATGATGCTTTGTTTTCAAAAGAGAAGATGAAGGCCTGGTTGCTCATGGTGGTTCTGGAAGGGACAGATCGAAGTCTAAATTCTGTAATCAAATTTGTAACTACTTCAAGAAGAAATGGCACTTGAAGAAGGATTGGTACAAGTTACAAAATAAAAAAAGATGGCTGCAAGTAGACATTTAGATACTTCAGGCGAAGCAGACCTTTCGGAGAACATTGATGGAAATCTCTTAGCTATTTCTGACGTCGAATCTAAATCAGATGATGATTAGATTCTAGATTCAGCGTATATGTTTTATATGTGTCCTAATAAGGACTTGTTTACTACATATGAAACTATTTTCAAAGGTGTCGTGGTTATGGAAAACAACACACCTTGTCGGGTTGCTGGAATTGGTACAGTCAGATTGAAGCTTTTAGATGGAACAATTAGAATACTTGGACAGGTTTGACATGTTCCAAATTTGAAGAAGAATCTCATATCTTTGTCTATCCTTGATTCAAAAGGTTATGAGTTCTTTGGTGGAGGTGGAGATTTGAAGGTTTGTAAGGGTGACCAGGTTATATTGGAATGACAAAAAAGGTCTCAGTTATACATCTTGCAGGGTCGTGCAGAATTTGAAAGAGTTAATCAGCATAGGTTCAATACCGTGGTGGACATTCAGTTTGGTATGATATCTTTAGGAGCTCATAAAGGGTCCGATTTGAAGAATATAGCTCAGTGGAGTTTTGAAGACATGGATAATAACACTTTGCCACCATCACCTGTGGTGCCATTGTATTCAATTGCTAGAGTTAGACTTAGTGGAACAAGGTATGTGGATGTTGATTTTGTTAAGCATGCTTTGAGTGAATAAAAAGATGTTCAATCTAGCAAGAAGCCTTCATCTAGAGTAGAATCCCAAGAGTATGAGATCCTATAATCAACAGTACCATTTGCATATCTAATGATATGTCACACAACGCTTAGGTGGGATTCCATGAGATCAGCCTGAAAATGTGCACAAACCCCTACACTAAAGGTTGTATCGGGTCTACTAGTAGTGAAATAAAGTAAACTACCTATCATGCTTCTGTACAGTGTCTGATCAACACTATTACCAGCAGGATCATGACCTAACTTGACAATGGTGCTCATGGGGGTCCTAGTGTGTTTCTTGCTGTCTAATCCAAAATGCTTGACAAGATTTTTTGCATACTTCGACTGTAATATGAACAGTCCATCATCAGTTTGCTTAACCTGGAGACCTAGAAAGTAATTTAATTTAGCAATCATACTCATCTCAAATTCTTACTTCATGCATTCAGCGAAATCATGAGCAAGAGAATCAATGGGATAACCGAAAATGATGTCATCAACATAGATTTGAGCTATGGTGATCGTTTCCTCAATACATCTTATAAATAAGGTTCTATCTGCACCACCTCTCGAGAAATCATGTTCCACGAGATATGTAGTAAGCCTGTCATACCAAGCTCTGAGAGCTTGTTTAAGACCATATAAAGCTTTATTCGACCTATAAACATAGTGTGGATATTTAGGATCAATAAACACTTTAGGTTGTTCAACATAGGCTTCTTCCTGAAATATACCATTCAAAAAGGTACTCTGAACATCAATTTGATATAATTTGAATCCTAAAGTGCAGGCAACATCCAAGAGAATTCTAATGGATTCAAGTCTTGCTACCAGGGCGAATGTTTCATCAGAATCTTCTCCTCCAACCTGGGTATATCCTTGGGCTACTAACCTAACCTTATTTCTAGTTATAGTACCTTGATAATCGATTTTTTCTTAAATATCCACTTAGTACCTATAACATTACAATCATCAGGCCTAAGAGCTAAATCTCAAACTTTATTTCTCACAAACTGATTTAGCTCTTCATGCATAGTATTAACCTAACATTCATCCCTAAGAGCTTCTTTGACCTTTGAAGGCTCAATCTGAGACACATAGTTAGCATAAGTCAAGTTGTTCAATATCCTCTTTCGAAGTCTCATTCCCTCTTCTAGATCTCCAATAATGTTAACTTTAGGATGATTCGTCTAGACTCTGGACGAAGGTTCTTTAGGATGTTTAGATTTGTCATCAGGTGTGGACCCTGTATTAGGAGTATCTGAACCAGTAATTGTATGTGAGGGATCAAGAACTGAAGTATCTCTTGGTTTAGTTACTACATAGGGACCAACACCTAAGTGTTCCAAATCAACACAATTTTCCCCAATCTCCTCATCATTACATGCACATCCACCACTACATTAATGGATTCTATCACAACTCGTGTACGAGTATTGTAGACCCGATAGACTCGACTATTTCTAGAGTATCCTAGAAAAATTCCCTCATCACTTTTGGAATCAAACTTTCCCAAATTTTCTCTATCTCGCAGAATGTAGCATTTGCTGCCAAATACAAGAAAGTACTGATAATAGGCCATTTACCTTTCCAGATCTCATAGGGTGTCATATCAGTTTTAGGTTTAAGATAAACCCTGTTTACTGTGTGACATACAGTGTTGATGGCTTCACCCCAGAAATGCATAGCTAGTCCCTTACCATGAAGCACGGCTCTAGCCATTTCTTGAAGCACACGATTTTTCCTCTCAACCACCCCATTTTATTATGGAGTGATCGACGAGGAGAACTCATGTTGGATTCCCTCCTCCAAGCAGAAGTTCTCAAGATTAGAGTTTTCAAACTCTTTTCCATGATCACTATAAAATCGTAATATGGTAAAATGTTTCACATTCCTAAGCCTCTTGTACAATGAGATGATAAGACTATACACACCTCAATTTTATCTCTCAACAACTCAATTCATATGTATTGAGAAAAATCGCCAAGCACAACTAAGATATATCGTTTGCGAACAAGACTTTCGATCCTTGATGGTCCCATTAAGTCCATATGGAGTAATTCGAGTAGCTTGCTTGTCAAGATCTTAGAGGTTTGTTTATGGAGAATTCTAAGTTGTTTACCTTGTTGACATGGGCCACATGCAGTGGTATCAATATTTTTAAGTTTAGGTAAGCCATTTACAAGTTCATTCTTGACGAGTTTAAACAAACTTTTATGGTTCATATGACCAAGCTGTTGATGCCACAGTTCAGTGACATTAATCTTGGCACTGCTGCACACATAGTCGAAATTAGAAAGAACTCCATCACAATTATCTGAAGTTCTTACACCTTCGAGGACAATGTTACCAATAGAATCATACACGATACGCCTTTTTTGGAAAAACTAACTTCGAAATTAGCATCGCATATTTGACTAATGCTTAACAAGTTAGAATTTAACCCTTTCACATATAGTACATCTGAGATAACAAGTAGTCCAATATATTAACAACACATTTTTCTAGAATAGGTGCAGTAGCTCCGTCCCCAAAGGTAACCACACCGCCATTCCAATCATCGAGAGAAGAGAATAAGGCTTTGTCACCACACATATGTCTTGAACACGCACTATCAAGATACCACATGGAGTTATTTTGAGCTTTAGGTGCAATGTGAACAACATTGCAATTCAATTGATCTTCAAACCTAGAGATGTCACTCTTCTTTAACCCAAACCTTCTTAGAAATGGAAGTAATTCGAGTTAACCGAGTCATCATATCGGTTAAGTGACTAACCTGATTGGTAAGGAAGTTAACCATGTTCAAGATATCCTGACTTTTACCTCTAGTCACGAGCTTACGACACCTAGGTCTTGTGTGTCCCAATACGCTACGATGGTGACAGGTGGGAATAAACTTAGATTCAAGCCTACTCGGTAGTTGTTGCCGATAAGTAGGAAGATTGACCTTACGTTGTTGAGTAGGTCTTGATCCAAAGATATTTGTGCTCTTGGGTTCAAGATTAACAGCATTCCGATCGTTGTTAGTGGCTGGGACGAACGTGGTCTTGGATGTACTAGCAATAGTATCACTATTTTGAACGTAACCCAGACCATGCCTATTTCCAGTAGGCTTGTTCATCCCCAGAAGATTATCAAGTTTCTGCGGATCACTCATGAATGATTGGAGTTGAGTATTAGATTTTTCAAGATCACTTGTTAAGGATTAACTTTGGCTTCCAAGTTTTAGTTAACAAGATTCAACTCACTCAGGTTTTTGGTAGAGTCCTGAAGGTCACCTATGAGTTTCTCTCTCTCCCTCCCTCTCTCTCTCTCTCTCTCTCTCTTTCAAGATCATTAACCTTTTTCAGTACTGCTTTGTTGACCTTTTTAATCTTAAGACTCTCCTCAAATAGTTTACGATAAGATTCGTGAATATCAAGTTCATCCTCAATCTCCTTATCAGATTCAATCGTAGCTATTGATGTGAAGGCCATAAAGTTTTGTTCATCCTCACCACTAAAGGTATTACTCTGAGCACTCGAATCTGATTCATAATCACTTAAGGTCACTGGTAAAGCTTTGCGTCTTCGTTATTTAAACTCTTTTTCAAGTTAGGACATTCATTCTTATAGTCACCATAACCCTGACACTCATAGCATCTAATAGATTGAGTTTTTTTAATAGGAGTCCTAGAGTTGTTTTTCTCACGTCTATCTTTCGAGAATATATTAGGGATTTCATTTTTACGTTCTTGAAGCTTTTTCCTATTCCTCATCACCTTCTGAAATTCTTTAACGAAATAAGCTATTTTGTCATCCCTAAGCGTCTCATCATCAGTAGACTCAACTCTCTTCTTCTCTAATCTTAATCATGGCTATGGATTTTACCTTTTTAGGTTGAGAAATGGTGAGTTTATAGGTTTGACTGGATCCTACGAGTTCTTCAATTTTAACTGCATCTAGGTCTTTGCTTTCTTCAATCGCGGTAACTTTAGGTCTAAACCTTTCAGGTAGGAATCTAAGGACTTTTCTATCACGCTTGGACTCCAAAATCTTCTCACATAGGTTAAAACTTGAATTAACTTTGTCGTTCAGCTTTGCATAGAATTCATCAAACGATTCATCACACTTCATTATAATTTCTTCAAACCTAATGGTTAACATTTGCAGTTTAGAATTTTTAACAGTTTTAGTTCCCTCGTGTGTGGTTTCTAAGATGTCTCAAACTTTTTTAACAGTCTCACACATCGAAACTCTCATAAACTCTTCAGCAGACACACTATGAATAGGGCATGAATGCCCTTACTGTTCCAGCTACACTTAGCTACGTCATCTTTAGTCCATAATGAAATATCAATAGGTGTAACTACACCAGCAACAGTAGTGGAAGGTGGAGTCCACCTAGTTTGAACACTAATCCAAATACGTTCATCCAAATCTTTAAGAAAGGCTCTCATTTGAACTTTCCAGTAAGCATAGTTGCTTTCGTCGAAAATGGAGGCACGGACAATAACTGACTCATCTAGAATTCATTAAGGACCGGGAATCGAATTAAGGCTCCGATACCAATTGAAAATACGTAGTTCGACCCTAACAACACCTAGAGGGGGTTGAATAAATGATAATGCAGAATTAAAAATTACTTAACAATTAAATAGCAACAAGTCACTATTAATTATTTTCTATATGGTTAAGCATACAATTCAATTATTCCTATGTTGAAATACCGTAGTTAAGTAAGCAATAAACGAATACAAGAATTGATCACGGAGAAACCCAATTGGATAAAAGCTTCGGGCACTTTGCCAGTTAACAATCCACTATAAACGATTTTTAACTTACAGTCTACCAGACTAGTCGACGACACGTACTAACTGATCTCTTTTCTACAGTTCCAACAGCTCTCCTGGATTCTGTGCTCCTACACCAACTCCCAACTACAGTTTCTAAAGCTATCCTGGATTGCGCTCTCCTACAGTAACTCCCAACTTCGTAAGATCATCTATCTCCTGTGGATTTATGAAGAATACCATTTTCTTCAACGACTGAAACTCCAGTCACCTTCCATTGATTTTTAGAAACTTTGATAGATATAAAAGAAGTGGCAGTTTGGTATTTGGATTTTGGATATAATGTTTTTCTCACCGCCAAAAACAATTCACAATTAACAATGAAGATTGAAATATAGGATGAAGAGAATATCAAAAACTAAGTGTTTGCTCAATGATTCGAAAATCGTTTAGAGGCGTTCAAGTATATATGTATAGGTTAGGGAATGAATGGGCCAGGTAAAAAGCGTTTAAAAAACAAATTAAAAATTTCCTTAATAACACTGTCGTTTGAGCGAAGGTTCAGCAACAGTCGAGCGACGGTTGTAGCTCGAGCGAAGACGAGGCGACAGTCGAGCGATGAAATTTCTGTTTCTGACGCACGAACCAAACATTGGCGAAAAGCTAGCAAAATTCTGCGCTACTTTTCCTTCTTTCCCATTCTCGAACCCTAAACCTAAAATATCATAACTTTCACTAATTGCACTATACTCCTTGACTTTTTACAACATATCAACTTTAGTCCTTTTTATTCACAGATTTGCCAATTACATTAAATACCTAACACAATTAAATTCTTCAATACAAAGGAACATAAGTATTAAATATTATTAAAGATTTTTCTATATGCTTATAAAACTAACAAAGCTAAAATGTGCTTTGTAATGATTATTGGCAAATCTAAATGAAAAGATAATGTCACCTATTTACCATTGCTAAAATTTCATCGTAAACAAATTTTTTAGTACATTTCATATGTGAGATTTGGATTGTTGTTGGTTTGATAAGAACTTTAATGCATTTACTAGTTTTGACTTGAGACAAAGTAATGCATAATTTTTCGTGGGAAAATACTGGCTCAGGAAGATATAAACCAACAAAATCAAGTGTTTGTCCTTGAGATTTTTTAACTGTCATTGCAAAATATGGACGAATTGGAAATTCTGTTCTTTTGAAGGGGAAATGGTTTTTGTTGCTTTGAAGTAGAACAAAAGGTATTCTAGGAAGAAATACTTTTTTCCTTTATAATCTCCAACTGTGATTTCAGCATCTATAATATTTTTTCGAAAACTTTAATAAATAAGTCTAGTTCCCTTACAGAGACCTTCTGAAGGATTTATGTTTCTGAGTAACATGACAAGACAATTTGGTTTTAGTATTAGTTCATGTGGAGGTACACCATTTGGAGTTAAAGTATTTAAAAAGTCTTCCTACATACTTTAGTCAGTTGTATTAATAGCTACTTCAAAACTAAAATAGGTGAAAGGTTCTCCAAGAAAGTGACTGATCAACAAATTATTGATTTCATCAACGTACTCATATTTGGGAGTTAAAATAACTCTATTAATCATGTAATGAAAATTGTGAAAATAACAATTTAAATTTGGGTAAATTATAGCTATAAATGTTTGTAAAGAAGTGATGTGTTCTTCGAAGTCTATAATTATGTCAAGCGTAAGTTGTATCATATTACATGATTTTTTTTTTTTCAATTCCATCTCCAATGTAGAGTAAATATTTAGAAAACAATGTATCTAATTGAGCTCTCATGTTTTGACTTAATATTAGTTTTGTAAATAATGGCCATAAATAAGAGTTAACAAGACATGTTCCTATTACATCGTCTTTACTACCTCTTTGAACTACAGGTAAGATTTGACGAAAATCTCCACCTAAGACAAAAATTTTACGTCCGAATGGGAATTCACAATCATTAACATCTCTTAACATTTTATCAAATTTTTTAACTACATATTGATTCACCATTGGAGATTCATCCCATATGATTAGTTTTGTCATTCGAAAAAGTTCAGCAAAAGCACTACGTTTACTAATGTTACATATTGTGTCACTACTAATCACTAGAGGTATTTTAAATTAAGAATGTGTTGTTTGTCCACCAGCTAAAAGACCAGCTGCAACACCAAAAGATGTTGTTGCTAAAGCAATCATTTGTCTTGACCTAACATTACCTATTAATGCATGCTATAAAAAGGTCTTGACTGTTCTACCAGGACCATCAACAAAGAACATTCCACTAACATTAGTATCTACTTTATTTAGAATTACATTAAACGCCATTTTTTCTTCAGTATTAAGTTGATGTGCACACATAATATCTACTTCCGAGACACTAATGCTTAGTTCATCATTTATTACTCTAGCGACATGTCATCTTCTTGCAGATTTACAATGTATGATACAAATATGTAACTATTAATTGATTTACCAGAAAGTTCTAAAGTTGCATGAATTTGTATAAGAGCTTTAAATTCAGCAGTTTCCAGAGGCATGCCAGCATGTATGAAATCCTCAATCATAAATATTTTGAATTTGTTCCATAGATTTTTCGGATCATTTGGAGAACACAAAGTTAGAATTGTTGCAAAAAGACAACGAAATGAAGTAGGCATTTGATGCTCTGAAGCTTCATGCAAACACAAATCACAATTAGCATCTCCATTGAGTAAAAGTGTAGCTTCTCAAAAACACGACATTTCAACACCATTTACAATTTTCAAAGCTTGATATGATGTTGCGCCTCTAATATAATTTAATAAAAGATGCAAGTAATATATTTCTCCTTACTTTGGACTTGCTGCAACTATTCTACCGATACAAACACCGTCTTTTCTACGACTCCAACATCTACTATGTGAGTGCCAAACAAAAAATTATGAAAATTATTTATATAAAAGAGTTGTAGTGTTTTTATACAAAGATTCATGTGAAAAAATTCCGTTAACATGGTTTTTCTCAAAAATTCCGTGCTCACAATTTTCTCAAGATTGTCGGAACTTTTGTATGTAACAAAATTATTATTTTCGAGGTGTAATTGAAGAGTAAAAAACTAGAGGATTTATTTTTGAAAGAACGAAACAAAAAATTCTCCATAATGCTTCAGGAAGATAAATCCATCTAGCTGTTTGGAAATTTTAATCTCGTCAACCACAAGTTCCTTGGAATGTACTAAGAAACTAATTATATCATGTCCTTTGTATACATATTTATACAAATATTTCACAGTTTTGATGGTTGAACAGATTTCTACGTTTATATGGCAATTAAATTTATCCAAGAGATATGAATTGTAAGGCGCAACCAACCTATTATCTAACCACTAGTAAAAGACAACGGCAAAATAATTCTTTTACCCGTCATAACTGCTCGACTTTCACCAGATTTAACACAATTTATAATCCATTGGTAAAGCTCAGCACGTATTTCGTTTTGATTATTACGAAACTAATCTAATCTAGATGTTTCAATCTTTATATATATATTTACAACATATTGTGTAACAATATTCAGCATGAATTAAAATTGACTTATGTGAAGGTCTAACTTGTAACTTGTAGAAATAGTATTCTCTACATGATACTTGAGCTTTTGTATTCATCTTTTGCATAACTAGAAAAAAGGCACACAATGAAAAAAATTTGTCTTACTATATGAAATTTTAAACATTTAAAAAATAAATGTACTAAGGGTAAATAAATTGTTAACCTGTGTTTTCAACTACAATAATTTTTGCAGCAGAATTTAATTGATGAAGATTAAATAAATTATTATTTGCACATGTTTGTTGTCTTTTGTGTATGTCAATTCTAACAATACTTTGGTGCCAATCAGTTTCACCAAATGGAAATAATAAGGGTATTGAAGAGAATCATTACAACCAGAATAATAATGCACGTAATGTTTTTTCTCCACAATTGCAAGAAACAGTTATATCACGAACTCGGTCATTACTATTAGAATCATCATCAACCTAAATAGCAGCAACTTGAGATGCACATGTTGTATTATATACTCTTTGATCTAATCCACAATCAGATCTAATTTTAAGAGTATGAGATTTCAAATTTGGAATATTTGTCAAAGTTTGAAAAAAATTTGTGTATGGATTAAGTTCCATCATTTTGACAAGCTTCGAAGGTATATACTCTTAAAAAAAAATTATTTCTATCTCATGCAACTCTATTTTTTTGATACTGAAAATGAAATAGAGCATCGATTACAAATTTCTAAGAAGTTAACATAGATTTAAAAACAAATGAAACAAAAGCAATTAAACAATCTAAATAAAAATTAAAAATGAATGTTTCATGAGATATAATATATGAAAAGTATTTATAGTTCTTTTTGTGTATTATTATCTGCTTTCTCAAAATAATCCTCAATAGTTTCAAATAAATTAGCAAAATCTTAATGTTGAGAAGTATCTGCATAGCAAAAAAATATAGAAAGCATAATCACAAAGTTGGGCAAAAAAATGAGAAGATTACAAATACATGAAAAACTAACTTTCTTTAAATGAGGTATCTAATTTTAGCAATTTGACAACTTTATCAAATGATCTTATATGAAAATGTGTGAAGAAAGAAGCAAAAAATACACACAACATAAATTGAATATGATAAAGAAATCATATTCATATATCTAAATAAAACATGATCTTTTCACTATGAAAGCAATATGGAATCAATATAAATAAGTTAAATATTTTATTACCTGCTTGATCTTCTTCATTTTTGCAATCAGGAAAAAGAATGCTCGAATCTAAATTGGTCATATCAACAGTTGTGAAATTTTCATTTTGCAAAACCATTTCAGATGTTAAAGCCACACACGATGAAAGAAATAATACATCAACATTGTATCAAAATTGTGTTGATACAAAGTGTAAAATCTCTAGCAAAAATTTTCGATTTTGTATGCTAAACATAAAGTAGTAGAATTTTTGATAAATAACTTGACTTTAAAAGTAAAGAAAGAAAAGAGAAAAAAACATTTTCATTCAAAATTCCTTTTTCATGCGAGAATAAACTATAGAGAATAAATAATACAGACTATAGTTGTTGAATAAGCAAAAAAATGTAGTATTCAAGCATAATAGTTTATATGTTTAGTTATCGAAATAAATACATAAAAGAAAAAAAAACTATACGAGTCACAAGAAAAGACGAAAATAATATCTTTAAGAATGTGATTAATAATATGTTTCCTCTTGTCATTAGATATAGATACCTTCCAATTGAACAAAACAATGAGATTTTCGTTTCGGCGTCTGTATGTTGATATCCAATTTAGTACTATTAATGCACACTTCTCTTCATCTTTTATTTTTCATAGACATTGAAGCCATTTTTCTACTTATATTTGAAATATACGTTCCATGTGTAAATTGGATATGAACAAATACAAATGAATTCAATATCATAGAAAAAGTTCAAAGGAATGTTGACACACACAAACAAAAGCATACACTAAGGTCCTACTTTGAACTAATTATTTTGTTTGCTTTTTGGTATATTAAATTATTTTTCTTCATTGTGGCAGCGTGAGGAAGATCACAAAGGTCCTACTTTATGTTCAGTACAAAGTGGACCAAAAATGCCATACCCAAAACTGGTCATATTGAAGTTTTTATTTTATTTTTGTGACTTCAGTTATATGCAAAAAATTTATGTATTGTATTTATGCTATTTCATTTTCTTAACTGGTTGTATTCATGCTTCCAGACGATGTTTGTTTATATGCTATCCTTTGGTATTTTGTTGGAATTTTTTTTATATTTTTTAGTGGTATTTACAATCATTTGGCATTTGTTGTTGGAATTTTAGTTTTTTTAAGGTTTTAAGGGAGCCTATGAGTCGTTTTTTAATAGGTATATATATATATATATATATATATATATATATATATATATATATATATATATATATATGCATGTAATTACCTATCTTTATTGTGTGTTATTCACTCTTTTTAGGTTGAATTATTTTTCTTTCCTTTTTATATTTATTTTGGCTGAGTTAGCTAACAGAGAATATAGTTGCTCATTATTTAGATTTTTTAGCTTCTCATTTGAATTGATCGTGTTTTACTGAAGTATGTAATAGAATTATTGTTCAGGATTTAGAATTTTTAGATGAATAGCTATTTCTGAAAATGAAGAGTACAAAAAATTTAACACCTATTCCACAGTGACATCTTGCTTTTCTCTTTTATCTCATTGGAGATTCTTTTGGTCTTTTCTAAAATATCTATTATATTATTATCTTGTTTCATGTTGTGGTTTAACAGACGTCTAATAAAAATGTCACCATGGTGCTTTTATTTTTACCGTTGTTGTAAATGAACTAAAACCATTAGCTATTGTAATTTATTATTGAGAATACTCAACTTTCTTAATTCTTGGATTAAATAACTAAAGGTTTGTAGGTGTTGAATATTTTCTACCTATGTGTTGAGGAGTATTTGAAATGAATACCTTGTTTGTCTCTGTCTACATTCTTATTTTTTGTCAAAGTACTCAGTGGATGAATTGGTGGAATACTTTATATTGGGTTCAAAAACTTGTACCTTCACTGGTTGTGCTCTTCTTCCTCTTGGATGAGATATAAATTTTGGCCTTTTGTTCATGAATTTAAGTTTTTTTCCCTTCATATTACATGTCTCCCCATGCACTAAAATTGCAATTAGTGCTAACATCTACTTGTTTTCATTGTAGTCAAAACAACTTTTGGAAGCATTTGGCAATGCAAGAACTGTTACAAACGGTAATTCAAGGTATTGTCTATGGCTTTTTATATCAGAAATTTTTATTTTTTTAATGTTATCAAGGAAATGCAACCTGTTTATGTTTTCTCATAAAGTAAAAAGCTATTAAGTTTCACTGTTTAAACTTATAATATGTGCATACTCTTTGAATTTGAAGCAAATAATGAGTCAATTTGAAATCCGATTTTCCAATTGGAACATTATAGAAATTCAAGGTAATGTTTATCATACAATAATTTCCAATACCTCATTCATTGTTCATAATGGAGTTATTAAAATCTCCTAGTTGAACAATGAAGATTCACAGTGCATGCATGTAATGGTTTTATAAGTTTAGTTTTCCTCAAGCAAAGTAGAAAGTCATGACTAATTTATAGGAAAAGTCGAAGATATGATGGATAAGGTTATCAGAGATTCTAATTGAATTTCTGAAGAACTATCTGAAACATTTAACTGCGGAACATTATACACAGAGGACTACTTAGTTTCATATTATAATCCATATTTTTGAATGAATCTACAAAATTTTATCTCATGCTTACTTGTAAAGCTGCCTCAAAATTGAATTTACGGGATTTTTTCACTGAAGTCCACCCTATCATCCAATTTTGTGCGTTTAGTATTCTGAAAATCCACCCAAAGTCAAATATTTTCACTGTTCAATCAACCTAATTCAACTTGCCCAAAAATATTTGTCAAATTGATAAATAAATCGGTAAGGAAAATTGGTTAAATGGTATAAAAAATAGGTAGAAGGGATACATGTGCATAAGTGTACAAAAGGCTTGTACTAAGAGAACTGGGTGTAGACTAAAAATATATCACCTCTATCTCCTCTCCTTTTCGTTCCACTATTTTGACTCTACTTTGGATCGATGATGATGTGATGGTGAGATTGAGAAAGCAATGGTGAGTGGGCGAACAGAATTTGTTGGCAAAGCTGGGTCAAAGTCGGGTTGTTGGTTTGTGTTTAATAGTTGTGGGCTCTTGTGGGTTTCTATTTTGGGATGAGGATTTGAGGTTGTTGCAGAGGTTTAGGAAATGGGTGTGGAGAAGGTGGTGACTTTTTAGACTATGAAATAGAGGAATGGGTGTGATGGATGATTCAATGGCAGGCAAACTTGTGGGCATCGGAATCTGGTGGTTGTGCATATAGTATAGTGGCAGCATGGTGTAGGCGGTTGGGGAAGACAACAGAGTTGCTAGGGTCCCATTTAGGTAAGACAGTGATGGCTGTCATGAAAATGAAAACCACAAATGTAGAATAAAAGATTTTCAGATCTAAGAAGATGAAAGAGAAAGCCTAGGCAGGAAATGATAATAAATGACTACTCTAGAAACTAAAAGAACAATATAATATTTTGTTTGGTTTTCGATTATTTGTAATTGACGATTTTGTGAACAAAAGGATTGAAATTGATATATTGTAAAAGTTCAAGGAGTAATGTGCAAAAATACGTTGAAAATAGGGTTTCTAGGTCTAGGGTTCGAGAATGGCAAAAAGAGGAAAGCAACGCGGATTTTCGCTGGACTGTCGCCAAGGTTTGACTCAAGCTACAAAATTAGAAACTCCATCGTTTGACTATCGCCCTGCCTTCACTTGAGCAATAGTTTGTCACTCGAGCGACAGCTTTATTCGAGATTTTTTTATTTTTCACGTTTTAAAGGTTTTTTTTCATGGCCCATTCGTTTTTCTAACCTACCCATAAATATCAAAACATATTTGAACGTGTTTGATGAAGTTGAACATAGTGAGAAAAAGGCTGCAGAGTGATTCCTTCATATTTGATTCTTTCAACCTTCATTTGTAAGAGTTTTGGTGAGAAAAACATCAGTTCAATAATCCAAATACCAAACTATTGTTCCTCTACATCTGATCAGAAATCTAAAGATTGAGAAAGTTTGACTGGAGTTCCAGTCTGTGAAGAATGCAGTGTTCTTCGTGATTCCACTAGAGATAAACAATTTCACAAAGTTAGGAATTGCTGGATGAGAGTAGAATCCAAGAAATCTTTGAAAACTGTAGCTGGGAGTGGTGCAGGAACACAGAATTCAGGAAAGCTGTTGGAATTAAGTCAATAGATCAAATAGTATGTGTCGTCATCTAGGCTGGTAGAATGTAAGTTATATATCATTTATAGTGAAGTGTTGACTGGCAAAGTGTCCGGAGTTTTTCCAGGTTGGGTTTCTCCGTGATCATTCAGGTGTTTGATTTACTAATTTACTATTCATTGTTTATTATACAACTGTGGTAATTCAACTTAGGATAAATTGACTTGAATGTTGAATCATCTACAAAAGAATTAAAAAGTAACTTGTTGCTCGTTAATTCGTAAAAATATTTTTAATTCCGCATATAATACCTATTCACCCCTCTAGGTATTGTTAGAGTCGAACTGTGTAACTTTCAATTGGTATCAGAGCATTAATTCGATTCCTGACCCTCAATAACATCTAGATGAGTCGGTCATTATCCGTGTCTCCCTTTTTTTCTACGAAAGCAACTATGCCTACTGAAAAGTTCGAATTGGAGCCTTCCTTAAATCCTTGGATGAACGTATTTGGATTAGCGTTCCGAATGGGTGGGCTCCATCTCAACAACTGTTGCTGATGTCGTCACACCCACTGACATATCTCTTGATGAATGCAATTAGAACAGTAAAGCATTACATGCTCTGTTCATGGCTGTATCTACTGAAGAGTTTAAGCGAGTGTTGATGTGTGAAACTGTTAAAGAAGTTTGGAATATTTTAGAAACCACACACGAGAGTACCAAAATTGTTAAGAATTCTAAACTATAGATGTTAACCACTAAGTTTGAAGAGATTAGAATGGAGGACCATGAATCGTTCGATGAATTCTATGCGAAGTTGAATGATATAGTTAGCTCTAGCTTTAACTTAGGTAAAAGGATTCTCGAGACCAAAATCGTTAGTAAAGTTCATAGATCCCTGCCCGGGAGGTTTAGAACTAAGGTGACTGCGATAGAAGAAAGTAAGGACTTAAATACTGTTAAGATTGAAGAACTTGTAAGATCACTTCAAACTTATGAACTCACTCTTTCTAACCTAAAAAGGTTAAATCTATTGCCATGAACACCATTAAGAAAGAGGAGAGTGAGTCCACTAATACTGAGACCCTAAGGGTGACGAAATTGCTTATTTCGTTAAAAAGTTCCAGAAGGTGATGAGGAATAGAAGAATACCTCAGGAGCGAAATAGTGAAGTCCTTAGTAAATTCTCGAGAGGTAGGCGTGAGAAAAACACCTCTAGGAGTCCCGTTAAGAAATCTCAATATGTCCAATACCATGAGTCTAGGGGTATGGTCACACTAGGAGTGAATGTCCTAATTTGAAGAGAAGTTCAAGTTTGGAACTTCGTAAGGCTTTAGCTGTGACCATGAGTGATGAGAAGTTAGAGACTAGTTCTTAGAACGAGACATCTAGTGGTGAGGACGATCAAAAATTCATGGCCTTCACCTAGAATCTAACCGTGAGATTGAGAAGGTTGAAAGAGAGAATGCGAATGAACAGTCTGAAAAAGAGTCTGATGATGAGACTGACATTCACGAGTCTTATCGTGAATTGTTTGAGGAGAGTCTAAAAATTAAGAAGGTCAATAAAGTCGTCTTGAAAAGGTGAACGAGCTTGAACTTGAACGTGAAAAACTGTTAAGTGACCTTCAGGACTCGACTAGAAAATTGAGTGAGTTGAAGCTAGTTAATGAAAACGTGGAAATTAAAGTTAAATCATTAGCTACTGATCTTGATAAATTTGATGCTCAACTTCAATTGTTTATGAGTGGCTCGCAGAAGTTGGACAAAACTCTGCTTGGGATGAACAAGCCTGCTGAAAATAGGCATGGTATGGGTTATTTCATAATGGTAATACTACTGCCAATACATCTAAGACCACGTTTGTTCCAGCCACTAACAAAGCTCGAAACATTGTTTGCCCCGAACCAAAGGGCAAGAATGACGTAGGATCGAGACCTACTAGACAACGTAGGGTAAATCCTCCTACTTATAGGCAACAACCACCGAACAGGGTTGATTCTAGGTTTATTCCCACATGTCACCATTGTGGTGCATTGGGACATACAAGACCTAGGTATCGTAAACTCGTGACTAGGAGTAAAAGTCAGGATGTTTCGAGTACATTTAACTTCCCCGCTAATCAGGTTACCTAATTAACTGAGATGATGACTCGGTTAACTAAAATCACTTCTACTTCTAAGCAAGCTTGGGTTAAGAAAAGTGATCTGGAAGGTCGTGAGTTTGGTCATGCTCTTAAAAGTAAGAGCATTCATGGCTATTCGTGATTTGGTCCTTAGATGTATGCATATGTAGTCCATTGAGTCCATTCATTTGTGAATGCATCTCATTTATCTGTGTTTTATTTTATTTCATGTGTATTTGTTTCTTTTTGATATCGATGTTCTCTATTATTTTATTAAAAAAATATTTTTTTACTCTAGACAGTTTATGATGTTCTTCAACATTGCATGTGTGATCGAGTATGTCATTATTAAATCTACATTGTTATTTCCATCGCTTGGTTCGATTTTCTATGGAGTATTGAGTATAGGTTTTATCATGTACCATCTGCACAGCACACACTATGATCTTGTAAGTGAGTCTAGACCACATGTGTGAGATTTGGGATGGTCGTCACATGTTAGTAAGGTGATTTCGAACGTGAATTGACCTATATCTAGATGACCTAACTCGTGATGAGTCTCTCTGCATTGTTTCTTAAACAAAAAAATAATAATAAATAATAATAAAAATAAAAACATTTCCAAACATATTTGATTCATTTTATACTTTTGTTCGGAACCTATTTGATTCGAGCAATTAATCCCGAGGGTTTCTCATAACCTGGTGCCTATTGTCATCTGACTTGGGTTAACCAGCCTAAAGCTCGCAATCGCTTAATGAACAAAGTATGCACATAAGATGTAATTCACGAGAATAGCGATATAAAAATTTACATGCTCATTTCAGGGGGGAGAAAATAAACTTGTCATGTATTTAAGCTCGTTTTCAGGTCCTAACATTACTTTGACTTTCATCAGTAGAGATCATACTTATTTAACGGTGATATTAGCATGTCATTTCTCACAAATTTAAGGTTTGGAGTAAGTTTCACGAGAAAAATAGCGACACTTTACATGCATGAGTAACTTATACACATTACTCCATCGTGAACTTCATTAATTATGTGGGGAAGTCCGTATTGATAATGCTCAACTAGTGAATGTATGCATGGTTGTGATCATCGGTCTGACAAAAACTTTATTTACCCAATTTGATTTTTTTAAAAGTTAACAAAAACATATATTGCTAAATTTGTTCTACTTAAACATTATTTAACACAAAAAAAAAAAATTGGTGTTATTTTCCTAACTTTGATTTTTAAGTGATGTTTCTATCAATTGAAGATGTTTGGTGCTATTTCTCTTAATTCTTACAAATTGAAGTGCTAATTCTGTCAATTGAAGATTTTATGGTGCTATTTTTCCTAATGTTTTGAATTTGGAGTGTTAATTCTGTCAATTGAGGATTTTTTATGCTATTTTCCTTAATTTTTGAATTTGGAGTGCTATTTCTGTCAATTACACTCTCGTATCGCTAGAACTCGTTCGAGCAACGGCAGCAAAAGCTGCCTCGTTCGCTTAGCAACAGCCCGTTATTTTAAACTTTAACGTTATTTTTCAAGGGTTCTTCGCATTTTTCACCTTTTTTTTTTTTTTGAAATTAAAAATATTTATTGAAAACCTCACTTATGGCGGAGGAAAACCGTAATTACATAAAATGATATGCAAAACAATAACAAAATCAATGTCTAAGGTAAGGTAGTTCCATACGATCCGTACGCAAAATTCCATTGAGAAGCGTTGGAGTCGCATTGCCAAAAAACAGATGATTAGAAGTACCATCACTCCCCCTTTTTTCCAGAAAATCAGCCGCCATATTGGCCTCACGAAAAATATGTTGAACCCGGGCATTAAGCAAACCAATCAAATCCATAATTTCATCCCAATAATCCAATAGCCACCATAACGAACAAGAGCAGTTCCTCACCCATTGTGTCAGCACCTTTGAGTCTGTTTCCACAATAATATTATCAATTCCAAGGTCTCTACACATACGCAATCTATCAAGAAAAGCACGGGTTTCAGCTACCATATTCGTGCAAGTCCCGTAATGAAGCGAGAAACCAGCCCGAAGTTTTCCTTTCCAGTCCTGTAGGACTCCTCCTCCGCCGGCTAACCCTGGATTACCTTTGGACGTTCCATCAACATTTAACTTAAACTGCTGTTTGGAAGATTTCCAAAATTTTTCAACAAACTATTAAAGGGCAGTTGAGCGACTGCAAACTCTGAATGTCTCTAGCAGAAATTCTCCCGGTATTGGTAAACATGCATGTCAT
This sequence comes from Fraxinus americana, assembly GCA_035079005.1. Lineage (NCBI taxonomy): Eukaryota > Viridiplantae > Streptophyta > Magnoliopsida > Lamiales > Oleaceae > Fraxinus > Fraxinus americana. Next base: position 35,837,138 of record CM068707.1, read on the forward strand.
CTGGGATAAACTTCGAATATCACTTTCATGATGGTACTTCGAATTTTCAATCATTAATGCTTTGGTTTTGATGTTGCATTATTTGTTTTAAAACTTCCCATATCAATTCATAAAGTTTTACCCAACTATTTCCCAATCACTTCGATTTATGACCTCTTTTGGAATGTGTTTGGCATTTATATTGTTATTTGTGTGTTGCTTTGATCATTTTGCTTGAGATTCTTTATAATGCATTATATGTTTTGATCATTAGCATCGATTCTCATCAATTTTTGCATGATTTTTCATCAAATAATTGTTTGGTGCGATTTTCGCATGATTTTTATGGTTTTAGCGTGTTTCTTCACTATGGTCTGATTGGGTTGTGTTTGTAGTGTTGATGAAGTGATGTTTAGAGTTGCGAACGTTGGGATGGTTGTTTTGGAATCGCATTTCGTTTCAAGTCAAAGTTTCTTCATTGTTTGATCAAACTTGGTTGTTCGAGGTTGGGATAGATGGTCATTCGTTGGTGTCGAGTTATTGATTGGGAGTGTGCATTTGTGTTGTGTGCTTGGGTTTGGCACCGTACGGAGACGTCACGTACTTCCGTCATGACGTCACGTCACTTCGTCATGACATCACGTCCCTGCGTCTAGGCATCACGATACAGGTCATGTCTTCAAGACACTTACGTTTAGGCATCGCTGCATGTCGTCATGCATTAATGTTCGGGCATGTTGCATGTTATCATATTTACCTCGTTTTGCATGCACTCATGCATATCATGCATGTTATGGTTTAGCCATCTTATTTCGATGTTTTAATGTTGTGTTTCAATTCTTTCAGATGCCGCTTAAGAGAACACGCACAACCCGTTCCACTTGTAGTACCTATACTTCATACAATAGGACTAGGTTTATCTTGGCTGTGGCCCAAGACACTTTTGGGTCGCAGTTTTCTCTTCGCCCCATTCTGTTTGAGGGCGAGGTCATCTTGTCTGACCTATCTCTTGACATCGTTGCTATTTTTACTTCTCGAGGTTGGGAGCATTTATTAGTTGATCTAGTACCCCCACCGAGCCTACTTATTCATGAGTTCTCTGCTAACATCCATGATATTAGTGGTTCATCATTTAGCATTTTTCTTTGGGGTAGGACTGTTAGGATTACTCTGGACGTCATTTCGAGTCTCATTCATATTCCTCGAGTCGTCCATCCCTTATTCCCATTCTTGACTTCTGATACACTTCTGACGGACTCTTTAGTCCGTTCGACGGTGTTTAACACACTGTTGGAGGGAGGTCCAAGTGTGATCCTCACTGGTTCTCTTCCGACCTAGCGCCATATTCTGTTGCGCATTGTGTGCACGAATTTTTGGCCTGTTTTCCACACTTCTTCATTATTTATGGAAAAGGCACATTTTCTGTATGCCCTACTGCATGGTGATTCCATTGACTTGCCTTCTTTCATCTACTTCAGATTCTGAGGGCCTTCCGTACCAAGGGGACTCGATTTGGACTCCCCTATGCCTGTCGTATCTATCACCTCGTGACAACCTTAGGTGTTAGTATTCCTGAGGTTCCTCAGAGGGTGTCTCAACCGATTGGCCACACTACTTTTGCTCAGAGTAGGTTTCATGCTTCGTCTGAGCCAGCACAGCCCGTTGACCCGACTGTGCTAGCTGACCCTATTATGACCTAATCTCTTTTGAACCTCTGATTTTCCTTCCGTTCCTCCGCCCTTTGATATCCCGTTCACATCTATTTCGGCTCATTCGACGTCAGTTCCTCCTCCTTCCTAGTTAGTCCCTCTGCTTCTGCTCCCATTGACCCTTCATGGCAGAGATTACCCAGCTGTGTGATATAGTGGATCGACATACTACCGAGTTTGCTACGCTTCGGGGTGCTGTTGGATACATAAAGTGTGGGCTTTGATGGATTCGCCGCCATTAGGACGATGACGCTGATTCCGAGGAGAGGACGGAATCAGATAATGATGTCGGTGCTTCCTAGTTCTAGGCTTACCCATTATCATTTTGTGACAAAAAGAGAGAGTAGATATAGTACACATTTATTTTTGACAAAAAGAGAGAGTATATATATATATATATGATTTTTGGACTCAAAAGCATTTCATTATTTAACTTCAGTTTGCCAAATCCAGTTTTTGATGTTTTTGTAGTGTCAATGTTTCTTTTTCGTATGTTGGGTTCCATTGATACTATGTTTGAGTTTAGCTATGAGTTACAACTGTTTAAATGATTCTTACACTTAAACTGTTGAACTTTATTTATTATTGATCCTATTTTTCACACATTTTACACTGGGTATTTGAGTTGTCTATTTCAGAAAACAGGTACTGAAACTGAAATGAGGATTTTGTTCAAGACAGATTTAAGTTTAAGTCATTTTTTAGTCTGTAATCTTCATTTACTTACTACCTTGACTTAGATTGCAGTTTGTCACATAATGCCAAAGGGGGAGTTTGTTAGGTTTTAAATTATTTGTAATTGGTGATTCTGTGAATAAAAGGACTGAAATTGACATATTGTAAAAATTCAAGAAGTAATGTGCAAATACGTTGAAAATAGGGTTTCTAGGTCTAGAGTTTGAGAATGGCAAAAAGAAGAAAATGGCGCGGATTTCGTTGGACTGTCGACAAAGTTTGGCTCGAGCTACAGCTTTATTTGAAAAATTTACCGAATAAAGCGGTGTTCTTTGTGGTTCCACAAGAGAAACGATTTCACAAAGTTAGGAATTGCTGCAGAAGAGCTTTGGAAACTGCAGCTGGAGTGGTGCAGGAGCACAGAATCCAGGAAAGCTGTGGAATTGCAATTAGGAGACCAGATAGTATATGTCGTCATCTGGGCTGGTAGACTGTAAGTTAAATATCATTTATAGTTGATTGTTGACTGGCAAAGTGCCAGAAATTTTTTTCAGTTGATCATTTTAGTGTTTGATTTACTAATTTACTATTCATTCTTTATTACACAATTGCGATAATTCAACCTAGGATAAATTGACTTGATTGTTGAATCATCTAGAAAAGAATTAAAAAGTAACTTGTTGCTAGTTAATTCGTAAAAATATTTTTAATTTCGCATATAATATTTATTTACCCCCTCTAGGTATTGTTAGAGTCGAACTGCGTAACTTTCATATTTCAAATGGCTCCCCCACCAAAAAAACCAATGGTTGAGTGACCAAAATTCTTCTATCTTGTTAGCTAAAAAAACATACCTTATGAGCCAATCAATTAAATCTGGCTTGTGAACAGTACATTGACATCCCCCCTCTTTTACTTTTAGTTAGATATAAGGGAAAATTGCGACTGTGGTCGTAAACATTTCATTTTGTTGTAAATTACACCCAAACCTTTTATTTTTGCGGTCAAAGTCCCAAACCTTTATATGTAGTTCCAGCGTCGGTCCCAAGCCTTTAATTCCGTCCATAAAACCGTCAGTCAACGTTTCAATGGTAATTTTGACTCGAAAAAATTGCAACGCTGGTTCCAAACCTTTCATTTTGTTGTAGATTACACCTAAACATTTAATTTTTGCGATCGAAGTCTCAAACCTTTATATATAATTACAGTGTTGGTCCATTTCACGCATTCCGTCCATAAAATCGTCAGTCAACGTTCAAACAGTAATTTTAACTCAAATGACATCTTAATGGATAGGTAAAATTGTCAAAACAAGTTATCCAAAAAAAAAAATTTGTTTTCTTCAAATCCTTCAATCTTTTCACAGACATCACATTCTCATCATCGATAACTATTTGATCAGATAACAATTCGATCTGATTTGTTATAATAATCAAATCGATAAATTATTTTTATGACGCGTTATTTGTCACTAAAATAAATAAATGAGAAAATAAAATAAATAAACTACATTTCGTACTATAATTTTATGTATTATTAAATAATTTTTAGATTGATTAAAAATTAAAAATAATATTAAAATAAAAAATACATATTTTATTAAAAATTAAAAATAATATTAAAAAATTTTAATTAGTACTAAACTTTTTTATTTTCTCATATATTTATTTTAGTGACAAATAACATGCCATAAAAAATGAAAAAATTGCAACGCTAATCCCAAACCGGCATGTTTAGACAAAGCCTAGGTATAGATATTATTAAAAACGTATTTTCTTATTTTAATAATATTTTTAATTTTTAATCAATTTAAAAATTATTTAATAATATATACGAATTATAGTACCAAATGCATTTTGTTTATTTTTATTTTCCCATTTATTTATTTTAGTGACAAATAACATGCCATAAAAATAATTTATCGATTCAATTATTATAACAAATCGGTTCAGATTGTTATCTGATCAGATGGTTATCGATGAAGAGAATGTGATGGCTGTGAAAAAATTGAAGGATTTAAAGAAAATAAACATTTTTTTTTGGATAACTTGTTTTGACAATTTTACCCATCAATTAAGATGTCATTTGAGTTAAAATTACTGTTTCAACGCTGACTTACAATTTTATGGACGAAATTGGTGAAATAGACCAACGCTGTAATTATATATAAAGGTTTGGGACTTCAGCAGCAAAAATTAAAGGTTTGGGTGTAATCTACAACAAAATGAAAGGTTGGGGACCAGTGATGCAATTTTTATAGTCAAAATTACTGTTGAAACGTTGACTGACGGTTTTATAGACGAAATTAAAGGCTTGGGACCGACGCTGCAACTATATATAAAGGTTTGGGACTTCAGCCGCAAAAATAAAAGGTTTGGGTGTAATCTACAACAAAATAAAAGGTTTGGGACCACGACCGCAATTTTTCCTAGATATAGTACCAAGAGTTCTAGAGGCCCACCTTTAGCTCGTATCTCATTCCTATATTTATTATCCACTAGCTTTCAAAGTTTTTTTATGAAAATAAACTTTTATGTGTCTCTTTGTGAAATTTTCAACTTATAATTTCTTATATGAATTTTTTTTACTCATATTTGATATTTTATTTATACGTAATTTTTTTACATATAAGTTAATATTTAATTTAAAAGTTGAATTAAGTTAAATATTTAATTAAAAGTTTAAGTTAGTATTTTGTATTTATGAATAAACTTAATAATTATAAGTTATTTTGTACTTTTAAGTAATTTTTTAGTGAATTTTTACTTATAAGTCACTTTTTATATTTTATAAGTGAATTTTTGTCTTATTAGTAGTATTTTTATTTTATAAACAATTTTCTTTACATAAAGTGATTTTTTATTTTGTGAGTGTTTGACACCCATTTTAATAGGATGAAAATTTTTAGAATAGCTATTGATGAGAGAATGTGTGATGGAAAAGTGATGAAATTTTTTAGATTTGTGAGTAATATTCGTTGATTCGAAGAATGTGTTGTTAAAATGAAGAAAGAGGAAAAAAAAAAGGAATGGGTGCCAATCAGATAAGCAATATATTTTTTTTAAATTATAAAGTAATTTTTTGTTTATAAGTAATTTTTTTGGATAATATATTTTATTTACAAGTTAGTTTTCAACAAAACATGTTGCCTGAAAATAATTATTTTATTGAGAATAAAATTAGAAGAGAATATGAGGTTCTATCAAAACTCATTAATTTGGTAGATTGAGAGAACCGATAAAAATTATACTACACCGATTTTGAATTGTTTAAAATCAATGCCTAAAAAATAGCAAGTACTGGTTTTTTCCACCATCTCATAGATGGTGTCATTCAAAATTGGTCAAAATCGATGGAAAAAACTCTAAATGTCCTTAATAGGGTCAAACGACTTTCTTTAAAATATTCCCTATTTGGTACCGATTAAAATCCAATTTTTAATCTAAGTCAAAGTCAATAATTAATTTTAATCACATATTTCATGGATCATGTGACTTTTCAACTACACATTTCATCAACTTTTTTATCAAAATCTACAAAAAATCTGATTTTAATCCCCACCAAACATGGGCCAATTTCCTTCCTAGTTCTTTTTTGTGGTTCTTATCCTATTCTGGTTAATCCTTATTTCCCTTTAATGACCATATATCTTGGTGCCACTCAACCAACACTACAACAAATGTTACTTTTAACGGCACACGTTTACGCATGCATATACGGCATGCCTTAAATGCTATCGTAATAATTCAGTTACTAAAAGTATTTACGGCATACATGGATGGCATGCTATAAAACGTAAACTTTTACGGCACACATTGATTGCACGCCTTAAATGTAAGCCCATTAGCCATAAATTTCAGCCCATTATCCTAATACCATTCAAATACCCAATTACCCAATACCATATTACACATTCAAATACCCAGCCCAACCCAATTACCCAATACCATATTGCCCATTAAAATACCCAGCCCAACCCAATTACCCAAATACCTAATTCTCTTGCCTCCGCCTCACAGTATTAGCAATCACAACCTCTTTGCCTCCATCTCCACTACACCACCGACCCTTCGTCCTCAGCATCCGTCTCTGCCTCCTCCTTAGTCCTCCCACCATTTAATTTACAGCCCCTTCATCCGCCATTCGAGTTTGGTTGCTGCTTGTAGGCTCACAACTCGCCACGCTGGTGATTGGTCCATCGGATCCTCGAATTCGCACCATCATTTTCCTAGCTATTGCTCACTTGCTTCATCGAGCCTCGACCACCCTCTAATCTTCGTCAGCAGCAGAAGAAGAAGGTGATTAGGTGTAGCCCCGACTACTAGCATATATCATCGTTTTCCTTTTCTAATTTTTTGTTATTTTGATTTGTGTAAATTGTAATAATGTTTTTTTTTTCTTTTTAACATATGAAATTAGCACCTTGATCTTCAATTGCTCAAAGCCTACACATTTCTCTTGAATTGATTTTCCTACCAGACTTCCGATATTGCCCTGTGACGTCTGTGAGTTGCTTTCTTCCTCTGTGATTTGTAAAGTGTGAATTACACAATTTTTGAAAATAGTAATATGGTATTGCCCTGTAATTTTTGAATTGCACTGTGAAATGTGATTGAATATAGTATTGCCCTAGCCTGCCACTGTGAATTGGAGTTAGTATTGCCAATGAAGAGATTTGCTTCTATGAATTGAATATAAAGGGTGCATGTGTATATATACATGAATTGTAGAAATGGTAACCAAAGAAAGAAGTTAACTTTGATATGGTTTAATCATTTTTTTTTTTTGAAGGAGTAGTCTTTTAAGAATTGTTCAGATTAATTTTACAATGATATACTGTGTTGAATTGTATTCAATATTTTTATTTATCGAAACAATGGAAAACTTGATTATTTATAGATTAATTTTGTTTTGTAAGTATTATAGGTTTGCTAGTAACTAAATAAATAAATAATTTGAAAAAAATAAATTGATATTTACGGCGTGCAAAGGCATGCAGTAAAAAGTATATCACTTTTTACAGCATGCATTCACTGAACGCCGTAAAGGGTAATAATGGCATGCTACTAGGCAAGCCGTAAATTTCATAATATATTATACGGATTTCAGAGGCATGCCGTAAAAAGTATATCACTTTTTACGACGTGCATTCACTGAATGCTGTAAAAGGTAATAACGAAATTCTCTAGACGGCGTACGCTGTACTCCGTGACCCACATTTTTATGGCATTGTTTTATACGACATGTTGATGTACGCCATAAAAGGTGAACTTTGTTGTAGTGCAACTATTTGAAACATAAATTAATTTTATTTCATTCCAATAAAAAATGTGTTAAAGTTTGTGATCCAAATTCATATAGGGTTTGCGTAGTTTGGTGTATTAGGCCTTGAAGACATTTAAATATGGTTCATGGAGGAAAAAGGGGATTGATGGCATTATCCTACCGCTAACTGGACGCTTGAGCGACGAAAAGAAATTCTCTGTAGGGAGCTTCCACCCACCTACCGCTCGCTTGAAGCTCAAGCGTTGCACCACTTCGGGTTTTTCTTGTTTTGTTTATTTTATGCATTTTTTGACCTAGTGTCATCTTCGAGGCTATTATTAGAATTTGGTATGTATCCCTATATATATTTGACTTTTCTTTATAGTTAGAACAAGGTTTTGCCTCATGATTACTGCAAGTTAGAATTGTAGGAACACAATATTATTATAATTTCTTTCTCCATTATTAGTGAATAAAGTCTCTAATTCCCCTGCCAATTAAATTCTTGTTACTGTGTTTTTGTTGTTTGGGATCAATTTTTTATATCGTGTCATATACTGCGTCACGCTCCTAACTAAATTCTTGTTGTGGTAGATGAAGATGCGAGCAATACTGGTTCACATTGATTTGGATTATGCGTTGTTGAAATTTGGCAAGATGCCCACAACTAGGCGACGGAGAAATAAAAACGTAAAGATCGAAAGAAACTTTTACAAATTTATCTTTATCTTTTGAATAATATTCTTTAAGACTTTTTTAAGGAGAAAACAGCATATGCGTTACGGTAGAAATTGAAGCAATTTTGCAAGACTGGGAGTCTAACTAGCAAATTGCACCTGAAGCGGCGTTTGTATTCTTATTGCACGACAGAAGGCAAATTTTTGGAAAATCACCTGACTTTTTTTAATGAAATAGTCACTAATTTGAAGACTTTAAAAGGAAAGTATGATGAATGAGATTTGGCCTTAATTCTTTTATGTTCACTGCCCGCTTTGTTTACATTATTTAGAGGCACAATTTTGCATAGTTGCAATACTCTCATCATTGAAGATGCATATGATGCTTTGTTTCAAAGGAGAAGATGAAGTATCTGGTTGGATCTGAGGTGAGAGATGGAGAAAGCCTTGTTGTTCATGGTGGTTATGGAAGGGAGGTCGAAATCTAATTTTCAGCAATCAAGTTTGTCGTTATTGCAAGAAGAAATGACATGTTAAGAAGAATTGCAACAAGTTACAAAATAAAGATGAGTTGGCTGCAAATCAAAAGGAAATGCAATTGAATACTTCAGGCGAAGCCAATATCGCAGAGGACTATTTGAATGATGGAGAAGTGTTGGCTATTTTTTATGGAGATTCTAAACCGACGAGGATTGGATTTTTTATTCAACTTGTGCTTTTCATATGTATCCCAATCGGAGTTTTTTTCAACATATAAAACAATTTTGAAAGGTGTTGTAGTCATGAGAAACAATGCACCTTATCAGGTAGGTAGCCGGTAGTGATAGAGTCAAACTTAAGCTGGTGGGTAGGATAATTAGAACAATTGATCGAGTTCAACATGTTCCAGATTTGAAGAAAAATCTCTTCTCGTTGGTTAATATTAATTCAAAAGGGTATAAGTTCTTTGATAGATGAGGAGCTTTGAAGGTTGCTAAAGTGTTCGTCTTGTATTGGAGGGGCAAAAAAAGTCCTAGCTATTCGTCTCGAAAGGTTGTACAGAATCCATAAAGAACAATCAGCAAAGGTTTGTACCGTGGTACATATTCAGTTTGGTACAGTACCATTGAAATTTAGTTTGGGGTCTGTGTTGAAGAGATACGGGTAATGCCGCTTTGCCACTATCATATGCAATATCATCTTATTCTATTGTTAGAGACAAACCCATTGGAGAAGGTATCGGGAAGCTGATTTTGCTGCCCATGCTATAAGTGTATTTAAAGGCGTTCAGTCTAGTAAGGGACCTTTTGCAAAAGCGTTTAGTGTTAATTCTGTTTGATAAATTTTAAATCATTTGTAATTTATGGGAACCCAAGGAAATTTTGTAGAGTAGTGTTTGGATTCATTTATCCTAGTTGAATATTGTGGAAGAGGTGGAGAATTCTTGGTTCATTGGAAAGTTAGTTTGGTTCATATTGAAGAGTTTAGTTAATTCATCGCAGTTGAGTTTTTTTATCTCCAGGTTAAGAAATTTTCGAACTTTTTTCATTGCAGTGGAACTTATATCAATGTAGAGATTGTTGGGTTTGTGACCTAAATTCTTCTCAGGTTTGCATGGTTTGATGAATTGGGCCTTGAATACGTCTAAATAGGATACATGGAGGAAAAATGGATTGACGGTACTAGCCTACCACTAGCTGCCGCCCTCCTACTGCTCGCTTGGTGCTCAAGCAACTATCATAGCACTCTAGTCAGAGCTCTCTAGCAGCGCGCCATTCAGTGTTTTTCTTGTTTTGTTTATTTCACGCGTTTTTTGACCTAATTTTCATCTGTCGGGCTATAATTAGGGTTTGACATGTACCCCTGTATATAGTTGGCTTTTCTTCATACTTAGAACACAGTTTTATCTCATGATTTTTGCAAGTTAGAAGTCTGTTGGAGCACAATATTATCGTAATTTCTTTTTTCATTATTAGTAAATAAGATTTTCAATTCCTCTGCCAATTAAATTCTTGTTCTTAAGTTCTTGTAATTTAGGATCAATACTTCATATCGTGTCGTATACCTCGTCCCGCCCCCAACAACATAACCATAGAGAGCTCTATAATCATTGAACTAGTATTCTTAAGATAGCAATCAAACATTGATATTTTCACACTAGAATGATAATTACAGATTTACCTTCACCCAAACTTCCAATAAAATCGAACCTAATTTAATAGGTCATTCAAAGTATGAAAGCAGTATTCAGTGGAGCATGCGCACACAAATGTGGCTGGCCGTCATGTACCTGAAATGACTTTACGAGGTTTAGAGAAATGACCGTCATTCCAAATCTTTTACACAAACTCCAAATAATTTTGGTGGAGCCCACACTCTCAATGATTTTGAAGTAATTATGAGAAGATAAAGACGACAATCAAAAGATAAGTCTACATACAATAGTTTTCAATTGTGATATGGTTTGAACTAAATAAAATAAAGCTACCATTCTTATTCTTCGACTTGATTGGCATTTGGCACTCGTGCTATGATTCTGATTTTTCTGGATAACGAATCTTAAGTACTTAAAAATTTCTAAAGTATCTGTCAAGCTCTAAGTTTGATTGTGGATTTATGTATAGATTGGTTTATTAAGATTTTTCCGAATGCACTCCTTTTATTTGTATTTATATGCAAGTCGTACATGAGTCGAACATTAATTTAAAGGACAATTATACGTCGACATTTAATAAATAAATGTAAATACATTTTTTTTATGGTTCCAAAAAGAGAAAAGGACACTACCAACCCCCCACCGTCCTCACTACCGCCCCTTGCAAACCCTCCTCGCACTCTTTATTTGTTGTCATTATCTCTGAGATTTGCATGCTTAGTATCTTTGAAAGTTGATGTTGCATAATCAACAAAGGAGAAAGAGGAAACTAATGATCATTACGATGATGATCAATCACTAACTTTTCAAGCAATCTTTCAAATTTTTCATTCTCTTCAATTGACCATATTTGATGCATTGAATAAATGACCTTAATCAAGGTTTAGCTGAGGTTTTTAGGATTATAGAAACCCCATGGTTGGAAGGTTTTCACATCCTTCCCTATCTTTGAACTAATAAGCAAGTCGGGTAGAACTGCTAAAACCAATTTCGACAACATTTCAGTTATTTCGGAAATTTCGAACAGATTATTTTATCACGTCAAAAAATGACCATTTTCAATTAATTTAGAACATATTTTGATTCTCGAAGGCATAGCATCGATAATAAGTTGAAAAAGACAATTGGATCTGTCGAAAATATTTTATTGGTAAAGCTGTGGACTTTTTGGTAGTGTGTGGAAAACGTATAGAAAAAGGAAAGAATTTTTTGCAAATAAAATATGAAAGTACTAGTTCCTTTACACACAAGAAATTTTAAAGCAGCTAGAATAAAGTAAGAGAGAGCCTCTTTTTCTTTTATATAAAAAGAATTAACCGCATCCTTAGCGGTCTTCACCTGCTCTGTCCTGTATTAAACTTTGGTGAAATAGGTAAATCGCAAGTTATGCTTCCAAAGGTAAAGGGTGAAAGGCTGCTTGTACATTTGCATTTACCCAATGGCCAAATCCATATTTCAGGATTCGAATCCTTGACGCGGCAACCTCAAGCAAAGTTGGAGTTTTTCCACCTTCCTCTTTGTACCACTTGGAGACCTGTCCTAAGGGCGAGAGAGCCTCTTTTATAGATCTTATGTATGGACCTGAAATCTATCCATTCTAGGATAACTGATAAATGTGATCAAATACTATTTGTATTTTGAACATGTGTAAATTGTTTCCAGTATACTGTACTTATTCTTAGCAATGTAATTGAAACTTGAAATTTTTTTATTATAGCAATGGTCTTAAAATTATGTTATGTTTGGTAAGTTAGACGGTATACAAGTTAATAAAATAAACAAAAAATTCTATCACGTCTCTATATTTAATTTATTCAATCATTTTCAATGCAACATTACAACTTATCCTTAATAGTAAATATTGACTGTAAAATCAATTCGACGGAATCCAACAAATGAAATGCATCACCAAATCAAATTTATGGACTACACCTCGAAGTTCTCAGAAAAGGTATAATGTTCCCACTTAGAAAGCTAGACTTGATTGACATTAAAACTCGATTAGATTTGACATTTTATTTGTCATAGGTTCTCGACTCTCTTAATTTCAATATTTCCACTCAAGTCATATTATTCACTTTGAGGAGTTACTCAAAACAGGAAAAACTAATGTTGACTAGATGATCTATCATATGCTAATTTAATTTCAATATGTCCCTTTAGATGTCTGCTAGATTTATATTTTTTTTTTTTTCAAAGATATTAAAAAAAAAAAATTGTATCTTCCGTATGTCCCTTCAATGCATAAACAATTTTTATGTCCCTTTAACACATGCACAATTCCTCATGGCTTTCATGCCAAGGTTACAGTAATTGTAAAGGGGCAAAGATATCACACATTAAAGTAAAAGAGTTTGTGGTTCCATATTAACTTGTGAAATTCATTCTCAACAAAAGAAGAATGGAAAAGCATCAGGGATAGCATTTTGGAATGAGGAAGAACAACGTGAAGAAAAGGAAGATGATTCTGATGATAATCTTACAACTGTTGCACAAGTATTCAAGAAATTCTTTACAAAAAAAAAAGCTAAAATATCATAAATTAGCTCACTACAAGAAAAAAATCCCAAGCCTGCACAAGAAAAAATCTTCAAACCTTAGCAAAAATATTGCATTTGTAGACAACGTCATGTTTTTGAGGGGTTTAGTCACCTTTACTCTTAATGTATTAATATTCGAAAGAAATCATCCAGTAAAAAATCCATAAAATGTCACTTACAGTGAAAAAACTTGGTCCTTTAAAAAGCCGCAAGTGAACGGGATCGTGAACAAGTAATAAAGTAGTGAATAGAGTGTCGAACCCACGAGGACTACGTGTTTGATCGAATTAAAATTAATTGCAACTTTAATCGAATAGCGAATAAATTTTATGATTTTTTTTTATATTTGTAACGACCCGGGTCCCACTTAACGGGCTGTCCTGGCCGTTAGATCGACGACGTACTGTCTTCACTGTACCACATTGGTCTTTTCAGCATGCTTTGTCCTCACTCGCACGCTCTCCAAGAAAACTTCCCAGGGGGGTCACCCATCATAGAATTGCTCCAAGCCAAGCACGCTTAACTGTGGAGTTTTCAACGATGGACTTCCGGAAAAGAAAGTGCACCTTGTGATATGAGTAGTACCTATCAAATCTCTTAAACTTTCTTGGTCTGGGGTATTACAATCACCCCCCGTTAGACTCGCGACGTCCTCTTCGCGCTTGATCCATCTGAGGATCCGTTGCCAGGCGTTGGGATTCTAGAGGTGGCTCCTACGGGTTCAAGAGGTGGCTCCCGTCCTATGGCGTAGCACTTTGTCCCGCATAGCACTTTGTTCCCGATTTCCGACTGGCAAACGTCTCTGATACCATTTGTAACGACCCGGGTCCCACTTAACGGGCTGTCCTGGCCGTTAGATCGACGACGTACTGTCCTCACTGTACCACATTGGTCTTTTCAGCATGCTTTGTCCTCACTCGCACGCTCCCCAAGAAAACTTCCCAGGGGGGTCACCCATCATAGAATTGCTCCAAACCAAGCACGCTTAACTGTGGAGTTTCCAACGATGGACTTCCGGAAAAGAAGGTGCACCTTGTGATATGAGTAGTACCTATCAAATCTCTTAAACTTTCTTGGTCTGGGGTATTACAATATTAATCCCTAAATTATCAATTAAGCCAATGAAAGTAAGTAAATGTGTTTTTCAAATGTGTGAGACGCCTTGCTAATATATTGAATCCTCCTTATTATTCTATTTTTAGTGTAACAATTAAAGTGACAATTTGAAATCATTTATGTTGGTTAATACTCCTAATTTAAATGAAAGACTCTATCGATAGCGATCAAATATATTCCTCTCATGTGATCCTTCTATCTCTCGATAAAAGATGCAAACATGATAAATACATTAACAAGTACTAGAACACCTGAAACGATATAAGGCATATAGGTATATCTTTATCATCTATCGAACCTTAAAGTATTTATTATAATGTGTTTAAACCCTATTGTCTCTCTCGATAACAATAAAATTCACTAACAATTCAATTGGTAATCAATCAATTGAAAAGAACAATAAAAACAATAATAAATATCCACAAATCAAATCAAATTAAAGTCAAAATAATTAATTAAAAACTAAAAAATATCATAACAAGGGTTCATCTCATCCTAACAATGTATAAAATTAGTCTAACATATTAAAATTACAAGAAATCATATTTAAATGAAAACGCATCACCCGAATTTTTTATAAATTGAGAAGATGAAGATGAATCTTCAAATCTTGAATCTCTTCAATGGTTTATTGATGAATCACCACTTGCATCTTCTCTTTTTTGCCCAAAAATCATGTTCGAATCTTCATTTGATTTAACTCTTGCAAATCCCCTTCAATTCTCTCACAAAAATTATGATTTTTTTTCTCCTTCGATGATAATAATTAATTAATATTGGAGTATGATATGCATATGAAAGGTCCCTCATATGTATTTGTTGTTAAGTATTTGTGGGAGTCGAATATTGGTTGAAAATTTCATCCAAATTAACTTTCAAAAGAGCTCCAATCGAATAAAGAAAGTTATCTTCGTGCGCGAATTTTTTGTCGGTATTTTGATTATAACTTTCTCTCCCGATATCCGATTGAAGCAATTCAAATTGTGTTGGAAATATAACTCAAATGGCTACAACTTTGATAGTAGAATATTCCCAATTCAGATGTTTATTATGCCAACAATGGGTCTCAAGTTTCGATTAAAAACCTGGGATATAAATTGTATGGTTGAAAATTGATTTTGATAATATTTTAATCATATTCCATTCCTTTTTGAGCTCTAATTTCATCAAATTGTCTCCTAGAAATCTTCAAAGTATCTTCATGTGTTCGAATCAACTATTGAATAATTACAATTTGGTCCTCAAATTTTGAATTTTGCCATTTTCACCATTTTTCGCTTCTTTCTTTCGATTCCTCGTTCAACTATTGAGTTTTACCTATATAACATAAAATATAACAATTTATGATATATTTTGTCAAAAGAACTACCAAATATCGATATTTTAGGACCCCAAATACACTTATCAAAGAGTTTTCTCCACCACAGCTACTGGGATCCTTGAATCGCGGAGTGTAATAAGATTGCTCAATAACTGCTTTAATAACTGTTGTTCTGGATAACCATAATATCTTATGTTTGCTAAGATCCTGGGCGATTCAAATGTTTGGGTGAGAACAGGGTCATCGCTCTAGGCGATCATAAGGAACTTCATTCGCTCAAATTCTTGGCGTCTTGCAAGTTTGGACAATGATGTTACTTCGTTCATGGGCCTCCACTGCATTCATCAGTGTTCCTATTTGGGCCTTTATTCTGGACTTCCCAATTGGGCTTCATCCCTTGGGCTACAATTTGTGTGTGTCAACAATTACCCCCCAATATGGTAGAATTAATACCAATTATTAATCTTTACCGTATTCTTCCTTTGTATTTTTTTCGACAATATTTGAAATTCCCAAAAATTTCAATCATTATTTCCATTTAGCTGTAACCTCTCTTAAAATATGAAAAGGTGTAATCGTTACACGCCCCTATAAACCCAAAAGACACGTCATTTCATCGCACCATTAAATCACGTCTCTATCTTTCACTCTTCTTTCTCACTATTTATTATTCATCTTCTGGCTTCTATGCTATATTTCTTAGGCAAATCTCCCCAAAACTGTACTTTATATCCAATGGCGACTTTACAAATGCATGCCGGTGATTCTTTCAGCTTCGAGGATTTCTAAAAACTCCTTACCAGACCGTATATAAATTCAAACTTCCTTGCACAAGCCAATGCTGACCTTAACGAATTCTATCTAGGCCCATCATTCAATAGTGCTAAAGCTGTAGGACAAGCGGTGGTGGGTTAGCTGTTCCCTTGCACTCAAAGCCCTCCGTTTCTGAACTCTTTGCCACTGAGGCCGATTCGCAAAAAAAGTATTCACACCTGGCCCAAAATTGGTGTTATTTTTCGTAGGTGGCATGCACGTCTGGTAAATCATGGCCCTACCAAGGCGATTTTTGATCGTGCTAGGATTTCGGATTTATTAGAAATCGCTTTTCTACCCCCAATTTACGACCCAGTGCTTTTCCTTTTCTTTGAGTTTTTGGTCTTCTGAGCACAATACCTTTTTCTCACTTGGTCCAATGTCTATTACCTTAAAGGACGTTGGAGCCCTAGTAAATCTTCCACCTTTTGGCGATACCATCTTTCCTGGTATATTAATTGCTGGTGTTGTCCCTAAATTTGATAAACAGCTTACTGAATCCTATTCAGGCATGCAAAGCCTTTATAATCATTCAAGCGCTGAACCTTCCCATGCTGAACGTGTAGCCTTTCTTCAAATTTGGCTCTGTAAATATATTCTATATGTGCCCAATATGAAACCTTATATGAGCTACTTACCCATAGCGCATGAATTGGCACATGGTAGGCCTTTGAACTTATGTTCTTTCTTTTAGCCGCTCTTTATAGAGGTATGGCATCTCTTCAATTTCAGTTGAAGAATGGTGCATCTCCCATTGGCAGTGGGCCCCTTGGATCGCTCAACTGTGGTTGAGAGCATACTTTCCACAATTTGGTGCTCCATCTACTTCTATTCGTCCTGCTAGTTGCTACGGGCTAGCCATTGACCCATTAGACCCTGTAAATATGTCCAGTATGGACATTTTTTCATTTTTTTTATTACTTAGATTCAATCCCCTCCTTCTTTCATTTTCCTACTCATTTAACTCCAGATTATGTGCAACCTCCATCCTCTATGGACAGTGTGAGCACTTTTTTGCATGTATAGGTTCAGTTTTTGATTGGGAGAGAATTGTTCCATGATATCTTAACTGGAACTAATTCCAAGGCCGGGGTAGAAATATATGCTCTCCAATTTTTCGCTCGTCAGCTTGGTTTTGGCCAAACTTGACATGTTCCTCCTTGTTACTCCAAAAGTTTGACGAATCGTTTTCATACTATTAATAAAGCAGAAGCATAAGCTATAGATACTTGCAACATTCTTTTGACAAGCAAATTCTCATTAGCCCCTTTCAACTCTTGCTCTACCATTCATCATCTTTTTGAACAGCTCTGGCCATCAGTAAAACACAGAATATTGACAACTGATGCTAATCGAGCCTTTCATTTACTAGATCAACCAAACACTTCCTCTTCTTCTCCCATTCTGGGCGCCTCTGTGTCCATTAAGAGTCCTTCCTCACCTGTTCGCACTAAACGTCCTATTCTTCCACCAGCTTCTCCACCTACCAAAGCTACTACAGCTAAAGGTACCTCAGCCGCAAACGGCCAGCTTCAGCTTCTCTAATCTTGCAGGATGATGATGACGATGATGCTCTTCTCATTCTTAAGAGAAAGGAAATTGTGTTTGTTTATTCACAAAACATCTTCTCCCATGTATTAATGGTTTACATGAATTTTCCAGAAGGGTTCAGCTTCTCCTTCGAAGGCTTTGGTCTTAGCACCTCCTACTTCATCTCCTCCTACTGAAGCTGCTTCATCCAAATCAGCCGATGAAGGGACTATGCTTAAAGAGAAACCCTTAGTCCCGGAGCCTTCATCGCAGTCAGTTGAAGGGCCACCATCTTCCCAGGGCGTTGACCCCCCAAATGTCGAACCAGAAGGTAATACATATTTTAATGTTTTTGCCTTTGCTTGTGCTACTAGTTTTTGATTCATTGCTTCTTGAATTATGCAGAGGCTCCCATGGATCTGCCGGTTGTGGCAAAGTCTTCTCGCCTAGATAAGGGGAAGTCTCCACAGGTGGTAGAGCTAACTAATGAGTGCCTGAACCTCCCAAGGTTGCCGATGAGGTAACCTTTTACTTCACTTTTATTTTCACTTTGTTCATTGCAGTGAGAATACTAAATGATTTTTCTTTGCAGGATACTGATGCCATTGTGCATTCCATCCAAGACTTTTTCACCTCTTGGGAACAAGTAAAGACATCATGCCCCTCTTCGACCAGTCATCATTCTGTTTCATCTTTAGCCTTCTCAAAGGAAAATAAGCGGATTCTCAAGCAATCCGTTTTTGAGTATGTCTCTTTTATGGATATGGATATTGGTAAGGCTAATGCTACCAAACAAAAGGATAAATTTGAGCTCTTGAGTAAAAAATTGGCGTAGGCACTTACACTTCCGTCGCTCAATGTTTCTTCTGATTTTAAAGCGACGCTGAAGGCTATCCATTCTGAGATCCTCTCCTTGCTAGCCAGAAATGTCGAATTGAAGGCTAAGAGTACTCAGTATCTTCGTGTTGCCTCTGAAAGAGAATCTTTACTTCAAGAGATTGATAAAACCAAGGCTGAACTGAACGAAATCTCCTCTAAAGTTATGGTTGAAGATTCCTTGATGATAAGTTTGGCTGCAGAGATGAAGGAACTTCAAGCAAAAATGGATGACTGCATGACTAGGATGACTGCTAAAAAATGCAATGTTTTCCAAGGAGTAGAGCAAACCAAGTCTCTGGTTAAACGTTACATAAAGCTGGAGATTAATGACAACGTTGTGGCTGAAGTATCTACCACCTCTTCTAAATAGAATGAGGATTGGGTAAGGCTTATGGAACAGATGCGTTCAGCTTGGGGCGAATTATAATTAAAACATCTAATACCTTTACTTTCCTTTTGTAATTTCGCACTGGCTGTTATTGCTAATTTTGAATGTAACGGCAGCCATTTTCATTAATGAACAACTGTTTTATTTACTTGCGCATTAATTGACGTTTTCCTGAATCGTCAGCCCTCCAAGCATTTAATTGCCTTATGTTGAAACTCATGTACATTCTTCCTTGATATTCCCACTCTCTTTTTCCAAGATTTTGGGCCATTTAATTTTAGTTACTATGCACGTATGTGGACGTTCATAGTATGTCCTTTCATCTTCACGCCTCTATAAATGTGCATGTATTTCGCACTTATCATCTTCATTTCCATTCTTTTCTTCCAAAAGACTATCTTGCTGCCATCGTTTGGCATTTCTTACGACTGATCAAACACTACCCTCTTTGATAGAAACGGAACAATTGATATACCCAGTTTGGTATCTATCTTGACACTACCTTTGGTATGAGAGATATAGGAAATGTTATTTGGCCAATGAATGTCTTCTCAGCATCTTCCTTCATGTTCACCATAAGAAGTTCAATGACGGGAGGTGATTTGAGGATATCTTTTAGGCCACTTAGCTTGCTGAAAGTGCTTCTCAGCCTCCTTACCTGTTATTGCAGCAATACAATTAGGCAAGCGGTCTAAGGGTGCTTTTCAACTTTTTTGCCTGTTGAGAGTGCTTCTCAGCCTCTCTGCCTACTATTGCAGCAGTGTGATCAGGACGGTAATCAAGGTCATTTCATCCTCTTACTTGGCGATCGACCGAAGGGATATTCTGCTCACAAATGTAGCTTATAGAGCATCTAGTACTTTGTATCTCACAATTTGCAACGAATATTTGATAATAAAGGAATTTATTTGAACGTTTTTCGTTCTTGTTATATTTATTTACAATCGCTCTATGTAATTATATTGATTATTTTTTATTTGTTCATTTTCCCATAAAAAAGGAACATACTTTTTAAGTATTTGCCAATAATGAATCTCATATGCTTGGTACCATCTAAATCTTCTAAATGATAAGCTCCATTAGGAAATACACTGTTTACTTTATATGGCCATTCCCAATTGGGCGACCATTTGCCATACTTTGAATCTTTACTATCCAAAGGGAGTATTGTTTTCCAAACTAATTCGTCCAAAATAAAAGACTTGGCTATAACGTTTTTATTATAAAAATTAGACATCCTTTGTTTTTGAACTTGCAATCTATCTAGGACGTCAAATTTTAATTCGTCCAATTCCAATAAGTTTTGGACTAGTGATTCGACATACTTACCATCACTTAATTTATATTGCAAACACACTCTAATTGGTTGCACATTGATTTCCATAGGCAAAACAACCTCATGTCCATAAGTAAGTTGGAAATGAGTAATTTTGGTACTTGACCGAGGCGACGTCCTATAAGCCCATATGGCATTGTTTAAACATTCGTGCCAATTTCTGGCATTTTCATCTATCATGTTTTTATGATATTTTTTAGAATCATGTTAGAAGATTCTGCCTGTCCGTTAGATTGAGAGTAATATGGCATGAAGTTTACTAATTTAACTCCAAACTCGCTCAAGAATTCCTTCACTTGATCTCCATTCAAGGAAGTTTCGTGATCCACCATCAAAGTTTGTGGAATCCCAAATCTATAAATAATATGATCGCGGATAAATTCTATGGCATTCTTCTAGGTGATCTCCTTTAAAGGTATCGCTTCTACCCACTTAGTGAACAAGTCTTTTGCAACTATAACAAATGTATGTTGCTTAGATGATGGGGGATAAATCTTCCCTATCAAGTCTATCGCCCAACCCTTGAACGGCCATGGTTTGATAATGGGTGTCATTTCTCTTGCTAGCGCTCTTTATATCGGACCATGCTTTTGACATGCTGACAACTCTTCGCATATTGAACACATGATTCTCCCATCTTAGGCCAGAAAATCCATTCCTAATAATTAACCATCTCATCCTTTGGCCGGCTTGATGAGCTCCACATATTCCTTCATGCACTTCAGCCATAATCGTTCTGGTTTCTTGCAAACTTACACATTTTAGTAATATGCCGTCAGAGCGTTTCTTAAATAACTCTTCATCTATTGATGTATAGTTTAGCAAACGCAATTTCATTTTTCTACTGCTTTCTTTATTAGGCCCTTTGAAGAACCTTTTAATCTTTGCCCTCCAATCTATTGTATATCCATCTTGTATGCAATGAACTCCGATCCTTTTTGCCCTTTTTTGGACTACGGGCAATATTACTCCATACTCACAAGTAGATTCCCAATTTAAAGCCTTTGAATACCTTGAGACCATTTGACCCAACTCATTCAATATCCCATTATATATTCTATTAACACATTGAAGCTCTTCTTGGTCGAATTCTTCCAACAATTCTTGGACAATTTTATATTGACTTATAATGGAATCACTTTGGCATTTAAAATCACCAATCAATTGGTGAATTACCAATTGAGAATCACTCCTAACAATCACATTCTTTATTTCCATATCTATCATCAATTCTAAACCCACAATCAAGGCTTCGTATTCGGCTTGATTTTTTGTACACATCCTATCCAAAGTGAATGCAAATTTGTAACAAATCCCTAAAGGATTTATCAATGCTACACATACCCCTGCACCTTTAGAGGTTTTTGATTCATCGACGTACAAAACTCAATGTTTTAATTCGAATAAATCGATTTCTAATTCGATCTCTTCAGGCATGTCAAAGCATGGATAATCGGCCAGAAAGTTAGACAAAGTCTGATTTTTGACTACCTTTTGGGGTATGTATTGTATTTCGAATTTTGACAATGTTAAAGTCCAAAGGCTTACCCTTTGGTGTAAAATAGGGCTAGAGAATATATACTTAACCAAATTTACTTTAGAAATCAAATAAACGGTTACAGGCCGTAAATAAACTCTTACTTTGGTACATGTAAAATATAAAGCAAGACATAATTTTTCTATAGCAGAATAATTACATTCACATTTCGTTAACCGTCTACTCAAATAGTAAACGCCATTTCTTCACCAAATTGGTCTTCTTGTGCAACCATTCCAGATATTGATTCTTTTTCAGCCGATATATACACTTTCATTGGCCGTTTTTGGATTGGTAACACCAACACTGGTGGACTTGATAAATACGCCTTTAGGCTTTCAAAAGCCTTTTGATACTCTTCTTTCCAAACGAATTCGTCCTAATTTTTCAACTTTAAAAGAGATAAACAAGCTTTCTTTCGCCCTGCAAAGTTAGAAATAAAGCGTCTTAAAAAGTTTGTTTGGCTTAAAAATATTTGCAATTCTTTTTTATTGTTAAGTGGTTTGGCCTCTAAAATGGCATTCACTTTATTTTTATCGAGTTCAATCCCCATTTTTGTGTACTAGGAAACCAAGAAAATTTTCTGTATTAACACCAAATGCACACTTTAAAGGATTCAATTTTAGTTTATATTGCCTCATTCGCTCAAATGAATATCTCAGTTGTTCAAAATGGTCTTCTTTTTTAATGGACTTGACCACATATCATCTACATACACCTCAACAAACTTGCCTATCATATCATGAAAAATCAAGTTCATTGCCCTTTGATAAGTCGCCCCTGCATTTTTTAGGCCGAACGGCATAACTACCCATTCAAAACATCCTAGAGATCCAGGGCATCTAAAGGCAGTTTTGTGTACGTCTTCCTCAGGTATATAAATTTCATTGTACCCCGAATACCCTTCCATAAAAGAATATATTACGTGTCTGACAGTCGAGTTTACTAAAGAATCCACCGTAGGCATAGGATACTCATCTTTAGGCGTGGCTAAGTTTAGATTTCTGAAATCTATGCATACCCTTATTTTACCATTCTTTTTTAGTACGGCACGATAATAGATAACCACTCAACATATATGGTCGTCCTAATAAAACCTGCTTTTAATAATCACTCTATTTTTTTCTTAATTTCATGAAGTACATTAGGAGCAAAATGCCTAGAAGGTTGCTTATGAGGTTTACAATTTGACTTAATTGGCAATCTATGTTCCAACAAATTTCTATCTAAACCAGGCATATGTTTGTATTCCCAAGCAAAACAATCCTCATACTCTTTTAATAAAACGATTAACTTATCACTAACCTCTTGGTCGAGCATCTGACTGACAAATGTTGGGCGATCTTCTCCTTCGTCACCAATATTCACTTTAATCAGAAGGTCCTATGCCTAAACATATCCAGGTTGGTGGTCCTCATTACTTCGTCGTCCATGTTCCTTATATGCACTTCCTCTTCTAAACAATCCACCTTATTGACTTCTTGGCCAATTCTTTGTTCCAACTCGAACACTGTCAATCGTTCCCAATGCTTTTAATGTTGCTTCTTCTTTTGTCTTATCTTTATATTCTTTATTGAAAGCCATTAACTTGGCTTTGAAAACCTGATATCGGCTATTTTCCTTTGTTGCTTACAACTCATTTAAAATTATTTGATTACCCTTTTGCCAATTACTAGCTCTTCTAGGGCCACTATGTTTGGCCTCATTTGACTAAACATTTCAGTGAGTGCATCCACTGAAAATGGCTCTTCGCTCTGTGCAATAATTTGAGTCTCTTCTCCATCTTCAACTACCCTGATGGTCCGTAATTTTCTTCGTACATGAACCTTTCCACCGAGTTTGCTTCTGCAACAAAGGGTCTATGATCTGCCTGGACCACTTCTATTTCGCCCTTGTCGTTTCAAAAGACTAAGCATTGGTGGAGCACTGAAGGTATGCAACGACTCCCATGTATTCAGTCTTTTCCTAGAAACACATTGTAACTAGTAAAACCATCTATTATAAAGAAAACTGTGGTCCTAGTAGTCATCCCTACAGTTATGTCTAGTGGCATAACTCATTCAGCCGAAGTTGCTCCTCCATTTAAACTTGTGAGGATGACTTCTGTTGGAATCACATTTCTTTCTTTCTTTGCAAACTTCTTCATCATTCTGGACGGGATGGTGTTTATAGCTACTCTGTTATCAATGAGTACTTTCGCCACAGGTATACCGTTGACCAAGGCCTTCACATACAATGGCCTCAAATGCTTAGTCAATTTTATAGCTGGACTTTTAAATATAACCTTCTCAGCAGTATCTATTTTCACTTCCTATTTGTCCTCTGTTGAATCATTTCCCCGTGATAATTCAACATGCAAAATGTCACACTGAATTTCTTCTTCTTGAATTCTCTCCTTACTACCTTGCAGAGTTTCTTCTCCAGTTACCCAACCTATGGGAGAAGGTAATATTCTTAGAGGTGATCCATACTTTTCAGAGCGAGGTACTCTCATTTTCCTCTTGGGCGTCCCGTACGGCATATAATAATCGAAAGAACGCCCAGATGGTTCTCCCAACAAGTCTACTTCATGAACACCTTCTCGATGTAATTGCTTCAACAAGGTATTGCGCGATACTCCTCTCTTTTTTCTCTCTGCTTCCAGATCAATTTCTTCTTCAATATCTGTCATACCATCATCCTCTTCCTCATTGTATGCCCTTCTAGAAGTTTGGTCTTCTTCACATTCCAGCACACATGTTTCTTCTTCATTATCGTCCCTTTCTTCCTCTTCTTTCTCTTTGTTTTTGAAATCATTGGCTAGTAAATAGTTATTAGCCATAATAGGAGGTAACGTACCGAACTGAATAGTAAGGGGCTGATCTGGATCTTCTTCATCCCTTCTGTCTCGCTCAAACTTTCTGGCAGTTCTTCTATTGATTCACCTGTACCAGTCTCTTCATTGTCTTCGAGAACATTTTTATTGGCCACCTTGAGTAGTTTATGCATCTTAGGACGTGGTAATCCTCGTTGTTGCCTCATCATTCGTCCATAATTCCGTTGAAAACGCCTTTGTTGGGTTTTAGTCATCTCATTTAAGGGTATCACCCTTCTTGCATAATACTGGAATGAATGCCATACATTTGGTTGGCGAGATTGCGGCCTAAACGTCCTCACATTATTTATTGGCCTGAACTATCTCTCAAAAGGCGGTCCTCTATAAAATGATGTACCTCGCCCTCTAATAGGCTGAGCGTTTGGGACAAAATCAGGGCGATTGTGGTGTTGCCCTATTCCCTGTTTCTCTGTTTTTGCACTCACTTCTCCTTTACATCTTGCAGACAAAACATCTTCATTCTTTATAGGCTCCTTCTCTTTAATACGTTCAAAAACGTTGAGGTGTGGCCCAGGGTCTTCTTCTCCGTCATCGATAACCAACTTGAATTTTGGTAACTTGTTTTTGAAATCAGCCGTCACCATGTTCACTCCAAGTGGCTGTGGGAAAGGGTTTTCATCCACTGCCATCTTTTTTTTATCCTCGAACGTAATTCGTCCTGATTCAATAGCATCCTGTAACATAGGGCGAAAAATCAGACAATTGTTAGTCAAATGTGACCATGCATTATGCCACTTACAATATTTTTTACCCTTAATTTGTTCAGGGTTTGGCAACTTATGTTTATCGCTCAACTTTATCTGCTTATCATTATCTAGTTTATCAAATATAAGGTCAAATTTAGTTACATCGAACGAGAACGTCCTAGCCTTTTTATTTTCATCTTTTATAGGCTCGTCCTTACTCGACGTTCTAGGTTTGGCCATTATATGACAAGTATATGGATCTTCTTTGATTAATTCGGCCAAATATACTTCGATTTGATCATAATACTCATCATAATGGTATGAACATCAAAATTTGGGTCTCTATAATAAGTCCCCTTACTAGAATTTTTAATTTACTCTTCTTCTCTTATTAATCGTTCATGTCTAATCACTTTTGCACTCAATTGAAAAAGATCGGAAAATTCCCCGTCTTGGAATTTCTTTTTCAAATCAAAGTTTAGACAATTTTGAGTGATTTTGACAAACTGTTTTTCGGGCAAAGGCACAAAACATTTACTTCTGGCTGTCTTGAACCTTTGAAGGAAACCTTCTGCCCATTCGTTTGGCATTTGACGTAGATTTGCCAAATCAGCCAAAGTAACTTCAAATTCAGTCTTATAAAACTGAGCATGGAACAATTATTCCAGTTGTTACTATATTTGAACAGAATTTGCTGACAAATTGATGAATCGGAAGAAAGCTACTCCTATTAATGAACTAGGGAACACCTCATTTTATGGCAGTCAGTCACTTCACCGCTTTGCAGTGTGAATCGCCCTATATGTTCTAGAGTAGACACTTTTCCTAGGCAAGTGAATAATGAGAATTCTAGCACCTTGTACCCTCTAGGCCATGAATATGCTTGGTCTACCCAATCAGGATACGACTTTGTGTAAGTCGGCCTAATGATAGGACGTACCCCAAAAGCTATTTGATCCTATACTATTTCCATAATTTGATTCTTCAACAGGACGTTGGGGTCATATGGAATTCCTACTGGTTAGTTGACTGGTTTAGTTACCTGGGGCATAACATTTGGTCATTGGTTGGCGACAAAGTTGCCATTGTTTGGCCCATTGTTACCGTTAGCCTGAGTATTTATTCCATCATTAACACGGGAGGTATTCTGTCCATTATTCATGACATTTTCTCTTATATTTAGGTTACCCCCAAGTAAGGCTGTCCGTGGGTCGAGTCGGTTCGGTTCAGTTCGGTTCTGAAGAAACCCGAACCGACTCAAAACTTTCGGATATTTAATAAATGGACCCGTCGGTCCAAATATAATTATGGAACCATTCGGGTTTGGTTCGGTTCGGGTCGGTTCGGTTCCGTTCGGTTCCATACCATAATTAAATTTTTCAATATTTACAACAACGCTACATAAATACAATTAATGACATTTAATTCATAACTTTTACAAATTAAGGTAGCCAAATTCAAAAACGTATAAATAACTAGCCATCCAATAAGATTAATTCAATGCATACAAATACCAAAAAGTAGATATTTCCATATTATGAACATTTCGTAAATTTACGTAGTTTCAAATTAAAATGGGCTAATGGATTTTAAAAATGATTTGGTCTTTAAAATTAAAATTATGAAATAATCTGACTTATTTAATTAATTTGCTAATTTGTTTAGAAAAAAATAAAATAATTTAATTAATTCAATATAAAAAATAAAAAAATTATTTAGTTTCGGTTCTTGGTCTAGACCCGAGACCTGACCCAAACCCATCGGTTCTCGATTCAGGTACCCTTTCGGGTATTTAATTTATGAAGAACCGCTCGATTCGAAACTTTTGGACACCCCTACCCCCAAGTTTGATGTACCATTACCACTATTCAGATTTGGCACTACACCGCCCCCTTGGTTTGAAGTAGGCGGGGCAAAAGGTGATTCTATCCCTTGATTTGGACTTATGAAGCATATTGTTTCAATTTTTGTATCCTCAAACACCAAACACCAATTGTCCCACTGGGCGTGCCAAATTGTTTCGCGCAGGTTGTCGCTAACAATTAAAAAAGGTTTAGACGATTGTGTAAGGAACAGACCTCTTGAGACAAAGTCCCAAAAATGGGTGTTTTATGGGCGGTGATTTACAATTGGAAATAAACAGAATGCCTCCAAGGGGCGCAAGCACTCGAGTACTAAAAGAAGTGTTTAAAGTTAAACTATGAAATTTAAATTACATATTCTCTATTTAGAGTGTTTGATTCGAAGTCATTTTCTATATGTCTTCTCTTCCTTTTTATACTTCCTTGATAATTTTTTCGTGACAAACCGTTTTGAAAACTGTCTGATTGCTCTATAACTACCCACTTTCTTCATGATGGCTGACTTGTCGTGGAACTACCGTCTCTAACCATTGCCATTAGTCTCGTCGTTCAACCGTCTGCAACTGGGATCCTTGAATCGTGGAGTGTGATAAGATTGCTCAATAACTGCTTTAACAACTGCTGTTCTGGATAACCATAATATCTTATGTTTGCTAAGATCCTTGGCGATTCGAAGGTTTGGGCGAGAACGGGGTCATCGCTCTGGGCGATCATAAGGCACTCCATTCGCTCAGATTTTGGACGTCTTGCAAGTTTGGGCGATGATGTTACTTCGTTCGTGGGCCTCCACTGCATTCATCAGTGTTCCTATTTGGGTCTTTATTCTGGACTTCCCAATTGGGCTTCATCCCTTGGGCTATTCAATTTGGGCTACACTTTTTGTGTGTCAACAACTTGTTTTTTGGTTTGTTTTGCTTATCGTTAAAGAAAAAGTGGGGTTTTTTCGGTTCTTGTTAATTTACCTCAACTTTCTGCTTGAATTTGAATGAATTTGCATTTCCTGATCCAACACATTCCGGTTGCGTTACAAAAAAGTCTTTAATATTTAAAAATGCTTAATTCTACTTAGTCCATGTTTGACATCAATTCTCTATCTCATTCTCATTTTCATTCTCATTTTTTTTTTCTTATTTCATTTCAACCACACATTCTTCCAATAAAATAATATTACACACAAATCTAAAACTTTTCATAACTTTTCCACCACAAATTCTCCCATCAATCACTATTCTAAAAAAATTTATCTTCAAAAAATGCTTAATTCTACTTATGTTAAGTGAATAATCTTCAAGGCGCTAGCCAATAGTAGGGGTGGCAATGGTTGGCTCTTGCTGTTACCCCATTTAATTAGTTTTTTTTTTTTTTTTATCAATTTTCATACTTACTATTTTAAAATATTAATTATATACATAACTATCAAAATGGATTGGGGGCGGGGATCATGAATTCATGATCATCATTTCCGACCTGGAGCAAGGAATTTTGCCCAACCACCACCGGTCAACACCATCTAATCATAGAACCCCTACTCCATTAAAGGGGCATAGGTCTTGGAGTGTCACAAAAGTACTTGAAAGAAATAGATTGCCATCTGCTTGAGAAAGTTGCGTGTATAAATGTTCAAGGTAATACACAAGTAACATAACTTGTACTCAATGTTATTATGTTCATCAAATTCCTTCGACTAGTTCTAGCAATAGATCATTGAATTTACAGAAGGCACTGTAGTCACCTCATAAGATTGACTAGCTCGCCAAATTCCAACAATTAGGAGCCCTTGATCCCTCAAAATGATTTGGTAAAAGTTCTTATCTCAATAGTGGTCCAGTACTAAGGTCGGCTAATCACTCAAAAACCATCGACTTTTCATATGGCACGAGTTTGACCTCAGTTATAAGGCCGACTAACTGGTGAAAGCCTTGATCTAAATTACTCATAATAAAAATAGTCAAAGTTTTATTAGGTGAATGTGGGACATTTGGACATGAACAAGTATAGAAATTCAAGTGAAAGAGGAATTGAATTGTCAACTACAAAACTAGGAATATGGAAGTTGTAATATTTGTCAATTGGTCCACTCTGTGTGATTATGATTGCTCATATTCCCCTTATTCAGTAAATTTGTACAGTTTTATTAGGACATCGCTCGTGGTCATATTTCATGATCATTACATTTTGAAAAGTATTCAAGGTTTGAATTAATGGGTTTTCAATTTTCTTTGCGTGCATTTTCCCGCAGAGTCGGCAGCTTTACTATTTGTCCACAGGAAAATAATTACAAGCAATAAACATTATTAGAAGGCTAAATTTTTAAAAAAATGCAAACGAATCTCAAATAAATTATTAGAAGGCTAATTAGCACATAATGGCCTCACCTTTCACTACTCTTGTAAAAAAATCAATATCTTTCATTATTTATTTATTTATTTATTTTATTTTATTTTTTAATTTTCACCCTTAATTACACATTTGATTATGCAAACCATATTTTCTTTTTTTTTAAATAATAAGGTATATTCGTCATTTCACAACTTTTATAGAAAAATAAACGAAAATGGATAGAAATGATGGTTTGTATAATCAAAGGTATAATTAAGGGTAAAAATATCGAAAAATAAAAAATAATGACTATTTTCACAATAATAGTGAAATGTATGAACATTATGTGTTAATTACCTTTTAATAATTTATTTGGGAATCGTTTGCACTTTAAAAAGAATGGGAGTATGATTGCAATTAGTTCTTTCTATTTTTATTTTTATTTTTTTGGTTTTATTTAAACAATAGGATATATTCGTCATTTCACAACTTTTAATTGAGAAAATAGATGAAAATAACATTTTGTGTAATAAAATGTGAAAATAATGGTGGAAGGTAAAGACATTTTCTTTTCACAATAATAGTAAAAGGTAAGACGCTATGTGTTAATTACCCATCATTTTACAGTTCAACAAAGTCATGTTTGTGCTTCTTGAAAGAATGGCAAGGATAATTAACGGTAACTTTATTAACAATAAACTTATTTGTTACCGATCTTATGATTATAAATTATTAGCTACATAGAAAGTTCATTTAAACATAGACCTTCACCTTTTATTGAATTTTTTTGGTGATCGCAATAAAACAAAAAGGATTACTAAATGCCATATTTCTATTCTAATTAGAGAAAAATTAAGGGAAAAATTCAAAATTAAGAGTTTAAATTTTACCGATTTCAAATTTAAGAAATCAAGGTTTAAAATTTCAAATCTATATTTATAAATTAATTAACTAAGCATATATTTTATTAATTAAATATATTAAGGTCACAATTCTATGTAATTTAGTCACAAATTTCATATTGGTCACACACACACACACACACACACACACACACACATATATATATATATATATATATATATATATATATATATATATATATATATATATATATATTTTTTTTTTTATTTTTTTTTATTATTATTTTTATTTTTTTTAATTTTTTTTTTGTAAACAGCAATTCATGCATTAGTAATCAATCAGCATCCATACATGAATTGGTCACATATTATTCACTTGTCACAAATCACAAAATTTATGTCACAAATTATTTTACGATCACAATTCAAAAATTTTATAGGTCACAATTTGTTTATCGGTCACAAATCAAAAATTGAAAACACACAATTTATTCATAGGTCACTAATCACAAATATTATATAAGTCACAACTTGTCAAATTATCGATCACAAATTAACAATTTTTTAGGTCCAATATTATTTTTTTGTCACAATTTATCTTTTTCATTGGTCACATAGTATTTATTGGTCACAAATTAACTAATTTAATGATCACAAATGATCAAATAATCTATGACCACCACCAAACACCCATTTGTGACCACCACCTCACCACTCCCTCTAGCCGCACCATTGCCACCGTCGTCGCCAGAACCACCACCACTACCTCCCGACAGCAACACCATCTCAAACAAATCAACACATTGCAGAATTGATCATGCTACATATACCATTTTTTTTTTATCGAATCTTTTTCCTACTACTCACAATGGGAATGAGACCACATTGTCGAAATTTTCAAATATACGTGGGCCCCACGCATTATGTGAGACGGGGTAATTCATTATGTACAAATCATTATATACAAATGGATTAACCCTCGCAGAAAACACCACCACATCCTCGCACCAATCCACCACCACCTCAACAGTGCCATCGCCACTGTTTTTTTGGTAAACAACAATTCATGCATTAATAATCAATCAGCATCCATACATGAATTGGTCACATATTATTCATT
Organism: Fraxinus americana; assembly: GCA_035079005.1. Classification (NCBI taxonomy): domain Eukaryota; kingdom Viridiplantae; phylum Streptophyta; class Magnoliopsida; order Lamiales; family Oleaceae; genus Fraxinus; species Fraxinus americana. The sequence goes on from CM068707.1 coordinate 35,868,762, forward strand.
TGTCACAAATCACAAATTTTATGTCACAAATTATTTTACGATCACAATTCAAAAATTTTATAAGTCACAATTTGTTTATCGGTCACAGATCAAAAATTGAAAACACACAATTTATTCATAGGTCACTAACCACAAATATTATATAAGTCACAACTTGTCAAATTATCGATCACAAATTAACAATTTTTTAGGTCAAATATTATTTTTTTGTCACAATTTATCTTTTTCATTTGTCACATATTGTTTATCGATCACAAATTAACTAATTTAATGATCAAAAATGATCAAATAATCTATGACCACCACCAAACACCCATTTGTGACCACCACCTCACTAGTCCCTCTAGCCGCACATATTGTTTATCGGTCACAAATTAACTAATTTAATGATAAAAAATGATCAAATAATCTATGACCACCACCAAACACCCATTTGTGACCACCACCTCACCAATCCCTCTAGCCGCACCACTGCCACCGTCGCCGCTAGAAGCACCACCACCACCTCCCGACAGCAACACCATCTCAAACAAATCAACACATCGCAGAATTGATCATGCTACATATACCAATTTTTTTTATCGAATCTTTTACCTACTACTCACAATGAGGATGAAACCACATTGTCGAAATTTTTAAATATTCGTGGGCCCCCACGCATCATGTGAGAGGGGGTAATTCATTATGTACAAATCATTATATACAAATGGATTAACCCTCGCAGAAAACACCACCACATCCTCGCACCAATCCACCACCACCTCAACAGTGCCATCGCCACCAACATCTTAACATCACCACCACCAACACCTACCACTGCACACAACCACAGAACAACCACCGTCTCATCTCACAGATCTGCTTCGCTTCTCACAGATCTCACAGACCACCACCACACGCACCACCATGCCCATCATAGATCCACCACAACGCCGACACAATTACAGTGCTCCATAATTACCCATTTACACTTAGTGCCTGACCCAACTCACAATCTACAGTTCACTACCACAAAATACCCAATTAACCCAACCAATTAAGCTCAAATCCCTATTCATCATCTTCAACTTCTTGCAACCCTAACTCCGTTTTCATCGCCAGCTAACATCATTGCCAGTTTCTTTGCTTTTTCGCCAACTACTGTTTCGAACTTTCCCGACGCTGCCAAATCGTACCTCCAATCCCACCACAGATCCACCACCACGTTTAAAACCTACAACCACCATACATCACACCACCCACAACACACCACCACCACAACAGTACACTATCACCCCATGCACCACCAACACCTCAAAAACCGCAACAAAATATGAGAAAGGGAGGCAGGAGAGGGAGAGTAGTGGCAACGCCGTCGTGCTAAGGATGGTGCCGGCATGGTAGTTCGCAGCGCTGCGTGACGAACGTGCGCAGCGGTGCTGCTGCGAGGAGTCATTGCACCGATCTATGCTGCTGCCGTTTGAGTAATCGTCTGAGCCGGAGCAGTCTTCTACTTGTTGACGAGCCATCAGAGGGAGAGGATAGAGAAAGACGAGAGAGTCGAGACTGAGGAGAGAAAGAGGGAGAAATGGAGAGATTGTATAATTAGGGTTTGTATAAAAATGAAATGCCTGATTTTTGAAAAATGAAATTTGATATCTGAAATTTGAAATTAAATCTTAAAAACACTGATTTTGTGTAATTTTCTCAAAAATTAAACCGAATTTCGGACCTCATAATTGAACACCAACAATAAATGGACGAAATGGTTACATGATTGTCGATTAAAAAAAAAGGATCACGAGAGCAACGACTAGGATTGAAGAAATAGTAAATGTTTGTGGTTTCTTGAACATAATCAAACATGAGCATTGATGAATTAAGTTGTATGGTTGGCTACTTACAAATCACGCAAAATTAGGCATCAAGTACTTGGCCAACACAACAACATAAACACATGGGTTTTTTTGGTCCACTGATTTTGTTTTTCTCAATATCCAAATTTCAACATGAATCCTTAATTTTTAACTTGTGATTATCATTCTGTTGAACTAATAACTTGTAAGCACTTCGATCACTTACTATTATGATAATCAATACCAAACACTATGGTTATATTGGACACTTGATAGCATTGGCAATCAATTTCATTGTTAAAGAATAATGCCATTCATATCTAATGAAGATGATCTCCATTTTATGTGGCAATCGGATCACTGTTACATTGTTCAATTAATGTAAATTCATCCCAACTTTATTGGATAATTTGGTAACGATCTAGTTGTCACGTAGACTGATTTTTAATAGCATTACTGATTGCTAAAATGTTTCTTGACGAGCTATTTTTATAGCAAGTGAGCGTTATTTGTCTATCACTCGCTGATCGTCGGGTACAAATAACCACCATTACTTTAGTTTGGAGTCCAATAATAAAAGCAAGAATACACTAATATAGCGTGTGAACGTAGAGTGAAGTTTGTCTTGATCCATCCCTTTTTTTTTTGGCAAAAGGTGGAATTGATACTAAAATTCCAAACATGTGAACCATGGTATGCCTTGACTAACCTAACCTTGGAATATTAGATTTGCATATATTGTTTGATCTCCCCTTCTCAAAGACATACAAAAACACAATCACAAGCATGAAATCACGAGGTTTCCCATGTTTCACCGCGAACAATGGCCGATATATTTTATTTGGATTTTTTTTTTATGGGTTGAAGAAATTGATGAAGGCATGTGAGAGCTTCACGCGACTGTCACAACCATCAACCCAAATAGTCCAACAGCCAATAAGGGTGTGGGTCAAACCCCACGCGTCGGTGCACAACTTTGACCACAGCATCCCAGATGGGGCCCACCTCCATATCCCCTAATGTGGAAGCATAAATTAATATCAAGTTCCTAAAGGGAAAACATTTAAAAAGCAATAACTTCCTTTGCCGACTGTTTCTTGAAATGTTTTATGTTGTTTCGACGTACATTTGCAAGAGCTGAATATTATTTGAAAGAGTATCACATTTTTTTTTTCATTTTAACTAGTTTTAAAGATTTTCTAGGTAAAATATGTCTACAATATCCTTTACTCATTATCAACTTGGTTCCATAACCTGAAAATTTATATATCATTATATTTGGTTAAACTTTATTTCTTAACCTCAATCCTTCGGACCACGACTAATTTTCATTTATCCATCATTAATTTTTATTTATTTATAAATTAAATTTTTCAGAAATTCTTTTTCGAAACGGAAGCAATTTTTTTTTTTTTTTTTTGGTTACATTCACATTTTATAATTGGTTTTTCTCTTACAAGTGATTGAGTATTAGATTAGGCTATAAAATTTTCGAAGTCAACAAAATTTTGAATTTTCATCATGACAATAATTTAATATCTTTAAAAATGAATTTTCGAATTGATAAATAAATTTTACATCCATTCATTTGCTTTTATCTTCATTAATGAAAATAGTAATGTATATTAATGAATTCATGAGATATAATTATAAGTTGATAAAAGTATAAAAATGTATTGTTAATTAATAAACTATATTAATGAATTCATGAGATGTAATTAGAAAAATGCTATAAAATTGTTAATACAGGATACTTTACTTTAGTCTTAAAATTCAAAAAGATTAAAGCAAAAAAGTGAATTTAAAGGGGGGAAAAACTTTAGATGGTCAAGGTTATAATGGGTTTTTTATGTAATTGGAAAACTAAAAATAAATGAAGAATTCCTTAGAAATGTCTTGACAATAGTGAAAAGGGAAAATTTTTACTCAAATGAACTAGAGGGGTGTATTTATATTAATCATACATTTCAGGATTCAAATAAATTATTACTTTTTTGTCTCGAAATTTAAATAAATTGATGAGAACTGGCCCACGAAAAAACCCTCCAAAATCAAAGTCGGTCAATTGAATAGCATATATATGATATTCATCTTTCAAACCTTCGTTTTCATTTTCGTTCTTCTTCAACCTTTTTCTTCTTGTGGGTTGGTGGGGTGGGGATGGGCATTTCTTGATATTATGACATTATATGGAAAAAAGCAATGAACGGGAAGGAGAAACGATTGAAGAATTTTTGCATTCAAAAAAGAGTTGTAGTTTTTAGACTTAGAAGGTCAAATTTGAATCCATCTAAAAGAGAGCACTAGATTTGGAATGATTACCTCCAATTGACTCCCGGGCATCACAACTTTTTGAATGAAAAAAAAAAAAAAAAGAGGACGTTAATTTGGATGGAAAACGTAACGACATGGAGAGCATTTTTATTTCAATTATTTAGATTATAATGGCTATTTAACTGGTTGGATTATTCAATAAGTTTGGCAAGAAATTAAGGACATTTCCACTTCTTCAATGGAAAATTAAACAAAATTGAAAAATACAATAGCCATTTTTCTGTGTCTCATTCCGTGCACAAATTTGTATTAATAAACAATGACGACGTCACAGTCCGTCAACAATTCAAATTAGAGAAAACTTCTCATCCCGACGAATACATATATGCAAAACAACACATCTTAAATTGATTCCAATCTCGTCACATAGATAATTCAACACCACATCAATCTACTATAACAAAAACTTCAGTGTGAAAAAGATTATATACATAAACTATATCTTGTATGTAATTCACTTACCTCTACATGTTCTATGAATGATTTATATATATTTGCAAATGGTAAACTAGAAATGAAAATATGCATAAACCGACTCAAAAAATATTTATAAATTTTCTTATCTAACAACATCAATTACTGCATTTAATTCTCTAAATTGACGCCTAATGTTTTGACAACCTACGTACCACATGAGATTTGACCTCCATTAACCTAGTTCGTGTATGCTACAAACATGTAGGATAATAAATTCAATATTTACCTAAATTTTAAGGTTTCAAACCTAACACAAGGATAATGACGTAAAATTTCTCTGGAAATGACACAAATATATATAAAAAAATCAATTCCCAATGGAATAGTAAAAATTGAACAAATGTAATAAGGGCAAAATAGTAAATTTACAATTTTAATATACAATAATTATAATAATTAGAAAAAACAAAAAAATAAAATTATTTTCTTCTTTCACCCACCTACCCATTTCTCTCTTTCTCTCTCACACATATTTAACCTTTAAAATTGGCCAGCAATTGGTCAAACATTTAATTATTGGCCAACTGATGGTCAAACTAACGGTTTCTGTCAATTTGAACTTCGGGTGCGAATTGTTTAAAGGTTTGGTACCGTGGGTGGTACAAAACAAAGGTTTGGGCAAAATCTATAAAAACGTGAACAGTTGGTACCGTGGCTGCAATTTTTCCTTATATTTATGTATAAAAATAAAAATAAATATAAGTGTGTATTAATCTTTTTATAGTAAAATATGTATATGTGAAACAAAACATAAAGTTTGGTGATTAATTATGGACGGATTGAAATTTAATGATAAACATGAAAAAAAAAATTATAATTTAGTGACTAAGTTAAAGAATTTAAAGTTAGATGAAAAAATTGAAACCTGCCTATAAGTTTTTTGAGATTTTTTTTTTTTTTTTTTTTTTGGGTATATTTATATAAAACTGTATAATACTATATATTTCTAAATAATATAGATTATGAAAGTTCAAGGATAATTTATATACCGCCATCAAGGATAATGGAAATTTGCTCCAAATCACCCTTGCAACCCCCCCCCCCCCCCCACACCCCTAATACGGATTTACAGTAGCTAAGATCTAATTCCTATAACCACCAAGATCAACCGAACCCACCAGCTCCTGATTTTCTGCAATTGTCTCTTTCAAGTGGAATTCCAAGAATGCTTCGTTCTTGTGTTTTTTCCCTGCACTTGTATCCAACATCTCTCAATTTCCAGCGGCCTCTGAATGTCGACTAGAAAGTACATTCCTAAGGATGTTTAGGAAGTAGGTGTTTTGGATTCAATGGATTTGATATTTTTCACCCAATATGCAGTTGCATAATCTCGAGAGTAAATGAATTGAATCAATACATGAACATGCTCTTGAATCTTCAAACAATGATATGAATATGTTATAGAGAAGAGGCATAATGAACAACCACCAAATTTCGTGCAAGGCGTGGAGTATTTATAGTTGAAGGCAATTAAGTAGAATAGACCGTGTAAAAAGCCTTAAAATGCAAATTAGGTTTTCGGATAATACCGTTGCTTGAGCGACGTAGCTTCTGTTTTTACCGCTCGAGCAACAGCTGGACGATATGTTAGTGAAATTGCGACGACGTTTATTCCTTTGTTCTATACTTGAACCCTAGGACTTCTTACTTATCACTTGACCATTTGACTTTTAAAAAATCTTTTATAACAATATTAATTCCAATCATTTTATTCACAGAATTGCCAATTACATTAAAATCTAACAAACTCTCAATTTGACATTCTGTAACAAAACTATATAAATAAAGTCAAGGTTGTAAAAACATAAAAATCTAATTTACCCAAGTTCTGTTTCTTGCATTCTTTGTTAAACCTGTTTTCTAAAATCAAAACTCAAATATCAAGTGTAAAACACGTGATACAGGAAATATAGCAATATAGTCACATGATACTAAAGCTGGCTATATTGAGACGTAACACTAATGTTAATCCAAATACCAACAAACACATTAGTATCACAAAAAATCAAAAACTCAAACAGCTATGTAAATATGGTATGAAATGCAATGCAATCAAACAATCTCCTCCTATCAATCTATTTTACTCATTGTTCTAAAAAAGGGGGAAATGAGCCGCCTAGGCGCGACGCGCGACCAAAACGCGTCGAATTCGAGAAATGCGGGAAAAATGCGTTTTCCAACTAAAAGGTGCGCCTAGGCATGACTAATGCGCACCTAGGTGCGCATTAGTCCGTCTAATCCCCCCCCCCCCCCCTCCCTATTTTTTTTTAAATCTGTTTTTTTATATATTAAAAAATTTATTTTTTTTATATAAAAATATATTTAACGTCTTAAAAATACGAAACGCATTATGACGCTTATTCTTCGCATTGACACGCCTAAACTTGTGATTCTTGATTCTTGACATCGACGCTTCGCAACGCATTACGCATTTTAGGACACTGATTTTACTTCAAAAATCTATTCTTCCAAATTCCAACTCAAATCTTAAAAAATCTCTCCCTATCGAAACAAATTCCGAATTCCACAAATTCCAACTCAAATCCAAAATATTCCCCCCATTTTTGTCACAAACGACAAAGGGATCGTTATAAGCATGCACAAAAATAATCAATGATATGTAAATGTTTCCATATACTCAGTTCAAGTTATCGTGGAGTAGACTGTAGAAGTGATCCATGTGTGTAAAGTGTCGCTAATCATTTGTAAACATGTTTCCAAACATTAACTTTGTGAGAAAGAACATGGTGAACATCACTGTCAATAAGTATATTTATCTACTTATGAAAGCCAAACAATTTAAAGCGCATTAGAACCTTTAAATAAAAGCTCACTTTGTATTGATATTTTCTTTTCTCTCCCTGACTTTTTGTATTTATATTTTTCATATGTTTCAAAAAAAATCTTAAGCTCATAATTTTTTTTTCACATCTTAGGTGCAGTCTCTTCTCCATTAAGCAACTAAGATGGCCCCTATAACGAGTTTTAGATCGATTAACCCAAATCAGTTGACCATAGACATCAGGTATGAGAAACTCTGCATGCTTAATTGCTTGAGTCATAAACTCCAAATAAAAATATAAAATATTGAGCTTTTTATTAAGCTTAAGTCTAATAAATAAGGTCAATTTGTGTTCAAAATCACCTTACTAACATGTGACTGTCATCCCAACTCTAACACACGCCGTAGAATCTCGCTAACAATATCATAGTGTATACAGTGCAGATTGTACATGAAGACACCAATACAAAATACTTCATAATAACCTAAGAAAGTAATGGAAATTATGTTGCACCTCATCAACTAAACTCATACTCGATCACACCAAGCAAATTCAAGTATTATATATGATATGCTATAAAGAATTTCCCGCATTTTTTATTTTTCAATTTTCCAATTTTTTGTTTTTAATTTAAAACATGAAGGCACCAAGCACACATAAAAAAATAATAATAATAATAATAATAATAATAATAATAATAATAATAATAATAATTAATTATTATTATTATTATTATTATTATTATTATTATTATTATTATTATTATTATTATTATTATTATTATTATTATTATTATTATTAAATCAAACACACAAAAACATAAAAAATGCATGAGATTTCTACCTAAAAACAAATAAACAAATGTGATGCATGCATAAATCAATGACACACAATGATAAAACAAGAGCATGCATCAAAAATACATAATCAGTTAGGTATACAAATGCTCTTACCCTTAAGAGTATCGTGATCTATTTCAAAAAATTTCAGATCACTTTTCTTTAACCAAACTTGTCTAGTGACACGAATATTTCCGGTCATCTATGTTATTAATTTGGTCAATTTACTTACCTGATTAGTAAGAAAGTCAATCTAACCAACATAATCCTAATTTTTATTTCTATTTAAGTTTGGGCTTCTATTTCTGTTCAGTAAATGACGACACTTAGGCCTTATGTGTCATAACTCACTATAGTGAAAACATTTAGGGATAAACTTATGACCAAATGTATGTGATCGTTGATGTTTATTCTTAAGTTGGAGGGTCCTACGTTGTCTAGTAGGCTTCCGTTCTACATATCCCTTATTATTAGGTTCAGGATTAGGCACATATTTAAATTGGTTAGTATTAGGGACAAACGTGATTTTGGACGTACTAGCAACAATATGATCTTTCTCCTTATATCATAGACCTCCCTTATTGCCATCAGTCTTGCCATTTCCCAGAATGTTATCTAGCTTCATAGAACCACTAGAAAATGCAACAAGTTGAGAATCGCTCAGAAGATTTTTAACCTGGATTTCTAAGGTCTCATTTTCAATGGTCAGCCCACTAGCTCTCATAGAGGTCTTCTCAAGATCACTTATGAGATTCTTGACCTGACTATCTAAGGATTCATTCATGGATTCCAACTTACTCAGGATAGAGGTAGATTCCTGAATGTATACTAAGAGTTTTTTTTTTTTCCGACTCAAGTTCTGTGACTCTCGTACTTAAGGCTTTATTTTTAGTTACAATATTAATGCTCTCCTCATAGATTCTATCATAAGCTTCATGAATATCTCCCTCACTATTAGAATCTTCTTTTGAATTCTCATTACTACTTATGCTTTCAGCCTTCTCACTCCCCTTATCAGATCCATTCCTAATTCTAGTAGTAAAGGCAATATATTTTCCACTTTCCTCGCGAGTGGATTTCTCACTCTAATTGTCTGAGCTAGACTTGTCATCAGTGAGAATATCATTCATAGCCTTAACCGGATTTCTCCTACTATTAGAGCACTCATTCCTAATGTGGCCAAAACCTCTGTAATTATGACATCTCATGGTTTTAGAACTCTTCCTAGATCTACTAGGATCACTTCTATGCTTCTCTTGAGGTTTTGTTTATTCCTAAATATTTTTCAGATTTTTTTAGCAAAGTATGATAACTCTTCTTCATTAGGAGAATCTGAATTCGAGGACTTTATGACTATTCCTCACAGTATTTAAGGCCAATGACTTATCATTTGTTGGTTTAGCTAATGTTAACTCATAAGTTTGGAGAGATCCAACCAGCCCTTCCACTTTAATAAAGTATACATACTTACTTTCCTTAATATTAGTGATTTTAGACCTAAATCGCTCGAGTAAAGATCTAAGGATTTTTCTAACAATTTTTGCTTAGATATTTTCTCACCGGGGTTGAAACTAGAATTAACTATATCATTTAAACTCTCATAGAATTCATCAAATGTCTCACTTTCTTTCATCATAATCTCTTTAAACCTAGTGGTCAATATCTGCAACTTAGAGTTTTTAATAGCTTGAGTTCCCTCATGTGTGGTCGATTGAATATCTCAAACCACTTTGGCTACCTCATACATTGATACTCGCCTAAAATCTTCAGAGGAAACTGCCATAAATAGGGCATGCAAGGCTTTGCTATTTCAGTTACACTCATCTAAGTTCGTTCTAGTCCAATTAGCAATGGGAGTGGGGATTACTTCATTATTAACCATAGAACTGGGTGCATCTCAACCCAACCATTCACAAAATTTAGCCAGATACACTCATCTATAGATTTTTAAAAAGCTCTCATTCTAACCTTCCAGTAGGCATAATTATTTCCATCAAAATATAGCGGCACGAATGATGAATTACTCATTTAAAAATCTAAGGTCAAGACTCGAACTTAGGCTGTAATACCAATTGAAAGTTTATTAAGTTCGACTTAACGTACAGAATTATACAACTAAGATGCAACAACTCACTTTTTAATTATTTCTAGATGATTAGTCAATCAATTCTATTATTCTATGTTGGATTGCTGCGGTTTATATGAAAAGAATAATAAATAACACCAATATTATTGACGAAGAAACTTGACTGGGTAAAAATTTCGGGACCAAATCAGTTATCTTCACCATAGACAATATAAATTTACAGTAAGATGTTGCCTAACCAAATCCAATAGACTTCCTGATCTAATTCGTATAACCACCATGATCAGCTAAACCCACCATTCCCGATCTTCTGCAATTGTCTCTTCCAAGTGGAATTCCAAGAACGCCCCATTCTTGTGATTTTCTTGTGCTTGTAGTCCAACATCTCTCAGCCTCCAGCAGCCTCTGAAGTTCAACTGAGAAAGTGTGTTTAGGAAGTAGGTGTTTTAGATTTAATGGATTTGATGTTTTCCCCTAATTTGCGGTTATATAATCTCAAGAGTAAATGGATTGAATCAATATGTGAACATACTCTTGAATCTTCAAAGAATGATATGAATATGTTATAGAGAAGAGGCACAATGAACAACCACCAAATTTCATGCAAGGTGTGGAGTATTTATAGTTGAAGGCAATTAGGTAGAATGGGCTGTGTAAAAAGCTTTAAAAACACAAATAAGGTTTTTTCGAATAATACTGTCGCACGAGCAAGAACTCACCGACAAGTGAGAGACGGTGTCTCGTTCGAGCGAAGTTTAGGCGAGGCGGGCAACGTAACTTCTGTTTTTACAACTCAAGCAACAGCTGTGTGGCGACGTTTACTCCTTTGTTCCATACTCGAAGTTTAAGACTTCTAACTTACTACTTGACCCTTTAACTTTTAAAAACTCTTTTACGACAATATTAATTTTAATCATTTTGTTCACAGAATTACCAATTACATTAAAACTTAACAAGATCGAAACTTGTTGAATCATATCATACACCAATACTTGTTGATTCAAGTTTGATTGAAAAGCTTCAATTTCTGTAATTTTTATGTTGACAACAAAACAATTGACATCCGAGTCTGAGTTTTCTTATGAAAAATCTAAACTAAAAAATGATTTCATTGCCCCTAACTAAATAATATATACACATATATATTCGAAAACTTAGGCGGTCACCTAAGATCCCAAATTTTTTGAAGGCCTCCCATTTTTTAAATTTACAAAATTTTATTTAAGTTAAAGTTAACAATTAATTTTAACAACGTATTTCATAAAACCCACAACTTTTTAACCATATATTTTATCAATTTTTATCAAAATTTACTAAAAAACATATTTTAATTCCCACCAAAGAAGGGCTAAAAAAGGTATTTAAAGAATATGAACATTTTTCATTTAGTAATATTAGCTTAAATTGTTTTAACAACGAAATTCTTTTCAAAAAATAAATTGTCAAAATTAAATACTAAAAAAATTTCTGTTGGAGAACAACATAAAAGTTATAAAAAATAATATATAAGTCAGCAATATTATAAGGAAAGAATAAAAAAAAATGTTTTAACATATGTGCCAATATCTTATAAAAAAAGGAAAGAAAATACAGAAAGAATAAAATTTTATTAGTAACACCGATGGCTTTCTATTGTGATTGAACCGTCGGTGATTCGTGACAATATTACTGATAACAATACTGCTGCTAATTGCTAATGAGTGTACTCGAAGATCACTACTAGTATCGTTTTTTGTAATTTCATTTGAATCACCAAGATATATTGATTTAAATCATAATCACATATTGTCATACAATCAACCATCGCTGGCGGTTCTCATTGATGACTGAAGATCCGTAGGTGAATTCCATTAGTATCACAAATGACATTGTCGATGATAATTGCGGATAAAGATGTATGGATGATCGCCAATGTTACGTTAGCAATAATTTCGTTTGAATTATTACTATATATTGATTTCAATCAAAATCACCAACAATGTACATTATTGTATTGGAACCATAGTCTTCTCTATCTCGTATTCAGCTTGCCACGTTTACAACAATGTACATTATTGTATTGGAAATGTTCTTAGCTTGTTGACTTTGAGTATAATTTTCTTAATACATCGACTGCGTTTGTCATTCGGTGCCAAGTTGTATATGAAATTAAAGAAGTAAATCACTTGAGTATTAGAAAATCATAGAAGAATAGAGGATTCACAATCCCCTAGTAACATTAGCAATAAATATTCTTGTGGCTAGTTATGTCCTGTGATAGAAGCATGAAGTCATTGACAACGACCAACTACTTTATATTCATATTAATTACTGTCCACTCACATGCGAGATGGCTAATTAAAATTTTTATCTCTCTAAACTCTATATATAATGACATTTGGTACCTACTTTAGTTGTTAATTATATAAATAGTTTCATGTGATTTATAATTAAGAAAATACTAGGTCTATTGCCATTCTAGATATTAAAAGTTAATGAAATATACGAACCAAGGTCAAAATATAACACACGTCCCTCATCGCAACGTGATTGGATTATATTCTAAAGCAATTGACCATATGCCAAAAGATAAATAGTTAGTTTTAAAATCCAAAACATGTTATAAAACTAGACGTGAATGTTTATTCTTATCCATTTCTTCGTCAATAAACAAAAATACTTAATTTTGATAGACACTTTAAGTAAAAGTAAACATAATATGCCATTTAAGTATTGTGTTGGAAGACGATATTTATATGAACACTTATCAAAAAGAATTTGTCGAATCTAAACTCCTTCCCTATACCTTATAAGGGCATCCTATCCAGAGTCAATCGAAGGCCTAGAGGTCAATTAAGCCTTTGGTGCTAGTTCAAATGGTTATCAGGATATTTGCTCGATTAAGTATTTTTATTGAATCGAGCTTGGTTTTTACAGAGGTGGGGGTTCACAGAATCCCCACAGATCACTCACAAGACATGGGGTTGGCAAATTTTTTATCCATTTTTTAATGAACTCGATCCCACATGAGACCCACCTCATATGAGAGGTGGTAGAAGTTCTGTAAATCCATTTTCTGTACATTTGGCTTAACCCTTTTTTATTTAATCGGGAGAGTCCTTCGATAAGGCTGACATCATATTCTCAACACTATTATTGCAACTTGTGGCCATAATACAATAGTTGCTTTGAAGGCTCGACCCATTATATATGAGGTGGCATGAATGCATCTTAATTATCATTCAATGCTCATTCTAGCCTAACCATAGTCACGAAGTTTGAGGCAAGTGTACTACAACAAAAAGCTTGACAATTTAATTTATATAATTTTGTCCAAGATCTTCGATCTATTAGAATATAACATATTCAATTCGTGTCCAAATCACGTTAATATTATGGCTTTGAGTTACACTCAGAAATTTAATTATTTTTCAATTTCTTGAGAAAAATTTAATTTTCTCACAACGTTCACAACGTCATGCAAATTACACGAACCCATAGTCAGAAATTCGTAATGAGGTCCAACCATCAAGGCCAAATTAATTATTTTCATTTACTAAAAAATGCTAAAATGCTTAGACAAATTGGGGGAGCAATTGTTGGAAACTTTGATCCACGATCATAGCCTAAAATCGTGGGGTCAAATCTATATACACTAATAATTGCCATGATTAAAAACTCTCGAAGAAGTAGGCATTTTCTCTTACAAGGATTTTGATGAAAAATTGAAAGGTAAGTTTCATGTGAAAATTACCAAAATCTGAAAGACATTTTCAAGATTTATTAATTTGCGAGGAGGAAGAAACTGTTAAGGAATATATATCGCACATCGATAAATGATGTTGACACAGACCAATTAATAAAGATTTTGGGCTACTGCTTTTAATAAGATTGACATTTTAAGATGGAACCCCAATTCTTTACATGGTATCGAGTCCATTATGCTCCAACGAGCGATTCGATCCCGTTAAGACTCTAAAATGAGCACGTGGATTTCAAGATTGGTCTGCTCAAATGAGCCACCATCTTGCGAGGGCGTGTTAAGGGATATATATCCCACATCGATAAATGATGTTGATACAGATCAATTAATAAAGATTTTGGGCTACTTCTCTTAATAAGGTTGACCTTTTAAGATGGAAGCTCAATTCTTTACAAAAACCATTTCAAGAATTATGCATTCATAAAATAAAATAAAAATCTACTAGAAAAACATTTAGACCCTGTTTGGGAGGGATTTAGATTTTTCTACAGTAAATCAATTCTCATTTTCAACCGCACATTCTTCAATAAAATAATATTTTCCATCACATCAATAATTTTTTCTTCTTTTTCAACCACACATTTCCTATCATATCACTATTCAAAATCAATTATTTCTTCCAAAATCCCTTCCAAACAAGCTCTTAATTTAGCCAGTAGTATGGGAGTTGATCATATTTTTATATTCATAATAAAAATTTTAAATAAAATTGGATGAATATTGATAATTGCTTCATTCAATCGATTCACTAAATATTTTGGAAAGCGTTAATTCTTGAAGCCATCTATTTATTTGGTCAAGATTTTATGAACAAAAAGGAAGATAATGAAAATCATTATCCTAGACATTCTAAGCAAGCTCGAAGAGAGTGACTGTTTGTTAAAAGCTGGTCAAATTTGATCGAATTTCAT
Organism: Fraxinus americana; assembly: GCA_035079005.1. Lineage (NCBI taxonomy): Eukaryota > Viridiplantae > Streptophyta > Magnoliopsida > Lamiales > Oleaceae > Fraxinus > Fraxinus americana. The sequence goes on from CM068707.1 coordinate 35,883,769, forward strand.
CTTTATTTACATATTATTGAACCCCCAACTTTTATTTACTTACATATTATTGAACCCCCAACTTTTATTTACTTTTACACTACCAATTCATGAACTCGCAAATTTTTATCTACTTTAGTAACATCCACATACCTAGAGGCAAATTCGTATAAATAAAGTAGCATACTTTAGAGTGAATTGTTGCAAAAATCACTAAACTTATACCATCGTCACGGACTGCTCACCGAATTTCATTCTGTTTCACAGTACTCACTCAACTTTGTCATTTACCTCTCCATCCACCACTGTCAAAAAATTCGTTTGTTGGGTGCTTGCGTGGCGGACGGAATTCCTAGGTGGCGTCTGACGGCCGTTAAAAAATTAAAAATCAGCAAAATCATTGTTTCATCACTTATCAAATTTATACTATGTCACAGTTTACTCATTGAATTTCAAAATGTTTCTCAATGGTCACTCATCTTTAAGAATTGCACTACATCCATTATTCGTCATATTTTATTCACTTCGTTTCTAATTTATTGTCTGAAAATTTCACTGGTAATTCAAATCATCAAAAAAATTATAACTCAACCAAACCATCAACACATAGAAATCACCATATGATCAATTGAATACAATTAGAAGTAAAATCGGTGAAATATAGACAAAATATTTTCACAAATCAAGTTAGGTTCCCGATTTTTAGCTTTAGATTGAAACCTATTTTTCACACAAAAAACGTTCGAATTATATAAGCGATATTTCTAAAGAATACTTGAGGACGCTTTATTGGATTTTAAAAAAGTTTATGAAGCCGTGGAAGTCATGTTTCACATATGGTGATTTTAGTAAATTGATAGTTTTATTGAGTTGTGATTTTTCTAACATTTGTAACTTATTATGTGGATTTTATATGCGAACATTAGCAACGAAGTGAACGAAATATGACGAATAATGGATGAAGTGCAATATCTCAAAGATGAGTGACCATTAGGAAGCATTTTGAAGTTCGATGAGTAAACTGTGACCTAGAGTAAGTTGGATGAGTGATGAAACAATGTTTTTGCTGATTTGTAATTTTTTAATGGCCATCAGACGTCACTTAGGAATTTCTTCCACCACGTCATCGTCTAACAAATGGATTTTTTGACAGTGATGGATGGAGAGGTAAATGACAAAGTTGAGTAAGTATCGTGAAGCAGAATGAAGTTCGATGAGCAGTCTGTGACCACAGTATAAGTTCAGTAATGTTTGAAACAATTCACTCCATACTTTATGTTTGGCTAAACTTTTATTAGATTACGAGTTGTGGAATTTGACAAAATGTGTGAATAGTAAAGTGTAAAAAGTAAGTAAAAATTATGGATCATAGATTATGTGGATAAAAATAAAGTTTGAGCTCGTTTGAAATGACTTTGAAAACTCAGAACTCATTCAAGATTATAAAGCTCATTTTAAACTTATTTGATTAGACGAGCTTTTATATGAAGTTGATTCAATATAACTTCCTCAAAATGTTATTTATCAAAAGCAAAAGTCCCCTAAAACGACCCCTTTAATCAGTTTATAAGTAACTTTGACGACCAAGTCTACCAAATAGATCGAATTTTAATCTAGCCAATTACTATTATGTTAGGATAATTTTTTAATAGTGTTTAATGTGATTAGAAGAGCTTTTGGCGAAAGTTAATCAAGGTGGTTTTCTCAAAATGTTATTAATATGTAAGCAACAGTTAGCTCAAATAGATCCAAAAGAGTATATTCTCAAAGACTATGCTCGTGGCTCAGAGTATATTCAAACAATTTCAAAAAATCACTTCCCAAAAAAAAAATTCAATGATCACTTAATTTGAGCAACCAAAAAAATGTAATGGATCCCGTCCCGCGCTTGTAAACACATCCAAACAACTTACACCGCTTGAGTTATTGCGCTGATCACAGCCTTTTAATTATTCTACACACATAAATAAAACTAACGTTTAATTCTATTTATTTATTTGAAAAGGAAATTTTCAATATTAGTGCCCAATCTTTACGTGTGTGGCAACTTAGTCCCCAGCCGACTATTTTTCTGACAGAAATTGTGCCCCAAATTTTAATATTAAGAGCTTGTTTGATATCGATTAAAATTCAATTAAAATTGAAAATATAATCGTTATTGGGTCCCACTCGTCTAATAAAAGTCAACAATAATGACTAATTTTTCAATTTTAATCCGATTTTAATCTCTACCAAACGGGCTCTAAAGATGGGGCCTAAATCGAAGATGAATGGTTTAGCCCCCGTTTGGCACCCATTTTTTTCTCATTCTCATTTTTATTTTTTTCTCTTTCTTCATTTCAACCACATATTCTATCAATAAAATAATATTACACATAAACCTAAAAATTCTCCTTACTTTTTAACCACATATTTTTCCATTAATCACTATTCAAAAACACATTATTTTCACAAAAATGGGTGTCAAACACTCCCTTAAATTCTAGGCTGCTCCTCAGTACTCACAGAATTCTTCATTCCCCATTTCATACTGCTTAGAATCTCTGTTTCATGCAAAATAACTCAAACTTAGTGCGTGAAACTGATGAATAAGAAAAACGAATGCATAAATGGTTAAGGTGTTGATGAGGAAGAGAAAAAAAGAGGGAAAAATACACAGAGCAGTTGAATAATCAAGAAGAAGATGAACTGCTAATGGCGAGGCATCAAATATGGCGATTTTCTGATCAATATTGCCTTGCCATTCTCACAACAAATAACTAACCTCTACCAAACCTCCATCCATTACTCCCCTTGATCAGGTACCACTTGTACGATCAATTCACCACTACAAAAAATATATATACACATCTCTCTCTCTCTCTATATATATACAATTTCTGTTCCTTATGAGAAGATTAATATTTTCGCCAACAACACATCACTTTCCCTACAAAAACCACAGCACTCTTCTCAGTCCCTCCGTTTCAAAAAAACGTCCCAGGTGGGCCCATATGACCACCACTACAACCGCCGCCGCTGGAACCCGCCGGAATAAGAAAATAGTCGTGATATTGGGAGCCACGGGCTCCGGTAAATCAAAGCTTTCTGTAGATTTAGCTTCCAGATTCTTCACTTCATCGGAGATCATCAACTCTGATAAAATCCAAGTCTACAATGGCCTTGACATCACGACCAACAAAATCCCGTTGCATGAGCGAGAAAACGTACCCCACCATCTCCTTGGCGAGTTCCACCCGTCCAACTCACATCCCGAGTTCACACCCTCCGATTATCGATCACACGGTGCGACTACCATTTCGAAGATTCTATCCCACCGCAATACGCCCATTATCGCCGGTGGGTCTAACTCGTTCATCTACGCACTTCTGGCTGAAAAATTCAGTCCCGAAATAGACGTATTCAGCGAGTCAGACTCGATTCACTCGGTCTTTTGTAAACAGGTTCGTTACAGCTGTTGTTTTCTCTGGGTGGATGTTTCTTTACCCGTTTTGAATCAGTATTTAGTCAAGCGGGTCGACGACATGCTCGATTCGGGGATGTTCGAAGAGTTAGCAGATTATTTCAATGACCCTGATTCTGACTCGGTGAGTCAATCCGGATTAAAAAAAGCCATTGGGGTGCCGGAATTCACAAATTATTTTAATAGATTTAAATATAAAGCGGTTGCTGACGTGGAAAATGGGCTGGCGTACGAGGAAGCAGTGAAGGCAGTCAAGGACAACACGTGTCAACTGGCTAAACGACAACTGGGGAAGATCCTTCGGCTGAGGGACGCCGCCGGGTGGGACCTGAAGAGAATAGACGCCACAGCGGCGTTCAAGGCGAAGCTGGCCGGCAAAAGGGTGGCGGATATTTGGGAAAGACAGGTGGTGGAACCAAGCGTGAAGATTGTGAAGCGGTTCTTGATGGAGTAGGTTTTCCAGCTCACTCGTAACAATTCCCCTATTCTCTCTCTTGTTTGTTAGAGTTTAGGGGGTGTTTGACACCCATTTTAGTAGAAAAATGTGTTTTTTAATAGTGATTGATGGAAGAATGTGTGGTTAAAAAGTAAGGAGAATTTTTAGGTTTATGTGTAGTATTATTTTATTGATAGAATGTGTGGTTGAAATGAAGAAAGAGAATGAGAATGAGAATGGGAAAAAAATGGGTGTCAAACGGGGGCTTAATTTTCACTTTTTTGGGGTTGGTAATCACTTATTTTGTTTTTGCTTCTGTGAACATCTTTTACATAGTTGGTTTTTTTCTAGGAGAAGGATGAAGAATTAGATTAGGCCGCTATGAGAAATTGTGATACTATTCAAGATAAAAGAAAATCAATATATTTTTCTTTCTTTGTCAAAACTTGTACATCCCGAAAGCATTACTAATTCTTTTATGGGATTATTGGGGGCACAACACAAGCATAAAACTTTGTAAGTTTTCAATTTCAAATATTGTTGTTCGTAAACGATACTTATATTAAGATTTGGGATGTTATCCGTTTTAACACGATATCAAAGCTCATTTAATTTCAATGAGCGATTCGATTCGATTAAGATTAAAAAAAAATGATCACACCAATTTCATGATTGATATGCTCAATCGGACAAGCTACCATCTTAACTATTCTAGAAACTTTGAATGTGAAGAAGTGTAAATCGTATGATAATTTTGTGGTCATACACAATGGTAGCAAAAATAGCTGTTTTTTTCCGATTAAACAAATGCTGCAACAAAGAATGTCCAGAACCTTCCATCATGCTCTGTTCTCCTCTTTTTTTTTTTTTTTCTTCTTTTCTTAATTTTCTATTTCAAATTATGGAAAATTTAAAGCCAATCAAATGCGTTATATTACACTAAAAATACCATACCAAAAGCCGAACATCACTTATAGCTACTTCAAGTTTGAACCGCACTCTACTTAACTATCCTGATGAGTTTATATTATTTTTCTCAGTTAGATCATGATTAATTTATCTTACACGATATGTTTTAAATTCAAATTTGAGTAATTGATGGTTTTAGAGACAAACGTGCCTATTCCAAACGATGAAATTTGTTTTCGCAACATATTATTTATCCAAAAAATAATATTATTGATTTATCGAGTGAATTGTTTCAAAAATCACCGAACTTATACCATCGTCACGGACTGCTCACCGAATTTCATTCTGCTTTACAGTACGCACTCAACTTTGTCATTTACCTTTCCATCCACCACTGTCAAAAAATCTGTTTGTTGGGCGCTAACGTGACGGATAGAATTCCTAAGTGGCCTCGACGGCCGTTAAAAAATTACAAATCAGCAAAATCATTGTTTCATCACTCATCTAACTTACACTATGTCACAGTTTACTCATCGAACTTCAAAATGTTTCTCAATGATTACTCATCTTTAAGAATTGCACTTCATCCATTATTCATCATATTTTATTCACTTCGTTTCTAATTTATTGTCCGAAAATTTCACGAGTAATTAAAATCATCAAAAAAATTATAACTCAACCAAACCATCAACACATGGGAATCACCATATGATCAATTGAATACAATTAGAAGTAAAATCGGTGAAATATAGACAAAATATTTTCACAAATCAAGTTAGATTTCCGATTTTCAGCTTTAGATTGAAACCTATTTTTCACACAATAAACGTTCGAATTATAAAAGTGATATTTCTAAAGAATAATTGAAGACGCTTTATTGGATTTTAAAAAAGTTTATGAGATCGTGGAAGTCAAGTTTCACACGTGGTGATTTTAGTAAATTGATAGTTTCATTGAGTTGTGATTTTTCTAACATTTGTAACTTATTATGTGGATTTTCTATGTGAACATTAGCAATGAAGTGAACGAAATATGACGGATAATGGATGTAGTGCAATATCTCAGAGATGAGTGACCATTGGGAAGCATTTTGAAGTTCGATGAGTAAACTGTGACCTAGAGTAAGTTGGATGAGTGATGAAACAATGTTTTTGCTGATTTATAATTTTTTAATGGTCGTCAACGTCACCTAGGAATTTCGTCTGCCACATCAGCATCCAACAAACAGATTGTTTAACATTGGTGGATGGAGAGGTAAATGGCAAAGTTGACTGAGTACCGTGAAGCAGAATGAAGTTCGGTGAGCATTCTGTGACCATAGTATAAGTTCAGTGATTTTTGAAACAATTCACTCTTGATTTATCTTGTGGGCACTTAGTGAAATGTTTCAAAAATCACTGAACTTGTACATAGGTCACGGACTCTTCGCTAAACTTTAAATTGCTTCAACTTACTCACTGGACCTATCCCGTTTGCCATGCAATTCCCCAAGTCAGCAAAAGATTTAATAGATTTTAATGAGTGGTGGATAGTAGGGGTGGGCGTGGGTTGGGTTGGGTTGGGTTGGTTTTTGCCCCAACCCAAACCCAACCCAACATTGTCGGTTTGTTCGAAATCTAACCCAACCCAACCCATGTAAATGTTGAAACCCAACCCAACCTAACCCAATTATGTGTCGGTCGGGTTGGGTTGGGTTGGTCGGTTTGAATCATAAATTTCAATTTTTTTGACACATGTTAGAATTAAATGAATTGAGATCCTAGCGGGACATGTAGTATAGTTTGAGAATTGTATGTGAACATTTCCCAATCTGATGTGAGACTAGAGACACGGCATTATAACTAATATAGCGAGGATATAAAAAAATATGAAGAGAACAAGAGTAGTGGGACGTAATTGAAAATCGACATTTATGTTAAATTTGATTATGAAATAAGAATTATCGAACGAAATGACTTGACAAGACAAATATGGACATAGTGCAGTTTTAGATTAGAGATTGAACCAAACGCGAACGATGGATCGAATTGAAGAAATTCGAAGTCACTTCATTTAACGTACTTCATATTTTGAAATGTCTTGTGATCATCCATAGTGATTCATACTCTCTATAATGTAATTTTTTATGATACAATGTAACTTTTTGACTTTATTGAATATAAAAAAATAGTAAAATAATTACTTAATTTAGAGCCTGTTTGGTAAAAATTTTCATTTTCTACAGTAAATCAATTCTCATTTTCAACCACACATTCTTCAATAAAATAATATTTTCCATCACATCAATACTTTTTTCTTTTTTTTCAACCACACATTTCCCATCATATCACTATTCAAAAATCAATTCTTCCCCCAAAAATCACTACCAAACACACTCTTAACCTCTCTACTTCATTTCTAAATCTCACGTTGGTATTCCTTATCTTCAAGAAATTTTTAATTGAAATTCTCGATCAATTTCGAAAGCTCCAGTTTTAATAATAAAAAATTGCTAACAAAAACTAATTCTTAATACAATCTGAAAATAACTGAAAAAACTATTCGTCGTTTTTTCAATGTAACGTTTTTTTTTCGGGTTGGGTTGGGTTGGGTTGGGGGTGCCAACCCGCGACCCGACCCGACCCAACCCGACCCCACCCCCCAACCCGAAACCCGCCCAAAAAATGCAAAAAACGGACCCAAACCGGTCGGTTTCGTCGGGTCGGTCGATTTTTTGCCCACCCCTAGTGGATAGAGTGCAAACGAGATAAGTTCGGTGAGTAAGTTGAAACAATTTGAAGTTCAGTGAGTAGTCTGTGACCAATGTAAAAGTTCGTTAATTTTTGAAACATTTCACTTTGTGGGTACCTCGGTACAACCTCAGAGGCGGTAAATGCACTTTTGACATTTGAAATACAACTATACAAGGTGGTCCTCATTCTCATATATATATCAATGCAGTCTTTTGATCTGCTGAAACTGAAAATTTCGAAGATACCTTAATTTGTGGAAAGGCCATTCTCCTCGTTGTCATGTCAAAATAACTGCGCCAAGGACATTATGTCATTTTTGTCATCAAATTCATAGCTTTGTGGTGATATTCAATTTATAAAGAATTGTGCTATTAGTGCAGGAAAAATTCATAGATTTTTGCACATAAAGACATCTTGTTTTCAGTAATTTGCTGTTGTCAAAAACAATTTTTGGAAGACAGTCGTCTCCTTGTACAAAAACCTGTGAATTTTTTCTGCACATGCAAATTTATTCAATTATAAAGGATAGGTGGTCGGACTGAAACTAATTATATTTCATTCACTTTAAAAGAGTTTTATTTTACGATTAAGTTTGCGATTAAAATGGTTCTATACACACGAAAATTGATTTTTTTATATTATCCAATAAATCCTTGTAATTAACATCTTGTGTTTATCAAGTAGAATAATACTACTATATTATGTTTTTTTTTTTTTTTTAATTGTAGCCAACTTGTGTTTAACAAGTTAAAATAGTTAAGACAAGTGATTGTGAAAGTTAAAACTGAATATTAGAAATTAATTAAAAGGCCGTTAACCGCCCATGACGTGAAATGATGTATACTAAAATCTTTATTTTGTGTTTCTGTAAATGTTATCTCTTTTGTAAACGAGATACAACCATAAGAAGTTAAGTCTTCTCTTAATTAATTTGCTACAGTTGATTGATTGGATAAAATTTGAAAGACACATGTCACTTCATGCAATTGACATGGACAAATTCACGAAAATTTGATTACTCAAGACAATTAACCAAGGTTAACTTGGGTCACCTATAGAATTGAGTTAGCCATAGGTCAATCCTATCTAGAGGATGGGGGTCTACACACACAAATTCCGTTAAGACAACTAAATAAAGGGGAATTCGTATAATCACGTTCGTAAAAACTATAGCAAGTGTGACAAACTCCTAAAATTATGATTTCAAAAAGTGTGATCCTCTTAGTCTACTTTTACACAGTTATTTGGTACTACTAGACAAATTTCGATAGATTATTCTTGGTGTACAGGAGGGGTTTTACGAAACCTCTCCAGAACACACAATAGGTGGGCCCCCACACCTCATAAAAAATTCAAACCCCCACCCCCACCTACTGTATGTGTTCTAGAGGGGTTATGTGAAACCCCTCTTGTACGCCAAAAATAATCTAATTTCTATTCACTACAAAGAATGTGTTTTGATCTAAGAAGAGTCACTCATCTTCCATGTAAACCTTTCTCTTTATCAGTAGCGAAATCAACCTCAAGAATATAAAAAAAGTTACAAAATTCTGTTGAATTATCCAAGTGCCACGTTCAGTGTCTAGTTTATTTCACAAGTAACAACCCAAATTATTGAGGTCCATAGTGAATCAACTATCTAAAACAATAAACTAGGATCGACTTCACTTTAACATTCTTGCCATGCTTTAATGCATAGTTGTTAGACTCGACCCAAACAAAGATTCGGACAATGCAACGAGTCAATTGGTTAGTAGTTCAACTGGTGATTCGGTGGTTCAATCGGTGGGTCATTGCGTAAAAACCTACAAAAAAAAATATAAAAGTATAAATTTAATGATCATGTATATTTAATAAGTTTGTTTAGAGAGTGTGTGAAGAAAAAAATTGATCCCAAATCTCTTTGGCGATTAAGATTGCTCCTTTTTTCTTTATACATTTTTATTGCTCGAGAACAAGATTTTGAGAAGGTATATCTCAGAATCTAATGTATGTCATATGTGATAATCAATAATCTTGTTTTATTTGGAGATAATGTATCTTATACGAACATAAACGCGTGGCTGCATCTTTATATATATAATTATTCACATAAAGCGATTCAATTGTTGGATTTAGATTTTTCGAATCCAAATGTAAAATTACTTTGGATGATTGGAAGATCTCCTTATCGACTTTCTTCTTCAAGATATACTTTAAATCCAAAAGGTTCTTTATTTGCGAATGTTAATACTTAAAATAAGCTTTAAAAGTTCTTTATTTTAGCATTTTAAAATAGAGAGTAGGATTCGGTTCTTTAAATTTGGAAATGCCAAACCCACTCTCTATTCTTAATTTATAATGATTACATTTAACAAGTTACACAATACAATTTTCACTTCTTAAATTATTTAAATCACTTTTTGAATTGATCAGTCATTGACATATAAAAAATTATATAAAGATAACGAAAAATCAATGAATATTTTTTGAAAAAATAAAATAGAGAGCATAGTTTAACTATATAATTTTTTTTTTTTAAAACGTACTCTTAATTATGCATAAGATGATATTTATTATTATATATAAAAAGTCCCTTTGAAAAGCTGTAACTATACACAAGTCTTCAATATTTTATGCACATAACTGTTATATACTATTTATCATCATTCATGGTTGGGTATAGTTAACCATGTTAAATGGGTAGAGCCGAGCCATTCGGATCGAGCTGCGAAGAGAGCCAACTCCAACTTGCATGTGGGACGAGTAGCTCGCTTCACGAAATTTGGGTTTGGTTTGCCCTACTAAGGGGCAAGTCGAGCCATCGCTAGACACCCGCGACTCTTTTTAACTGAAAATTGCATTTTTACACTTCATAGTGTTATGAAGACGTAAAATTTTAAGGAAATGATAAAAGTAATATATATATATATATATATATATATATATATATATATATATATATATATATATATATATATATATATACAGAAATGATCTAATGAGCACCGGTGCTCATCTTATCCTAAACACCGATGAGTTGGCACATTAATTCATTGGTGGATAAAGATTTTGTGAGTTTCAATCCACCAATGAATTAATGTGCCAACTCATCGGTGCTTAGAATAAGATGAGCACCGGTGCTCATTAGATCATTTCTGTATATATATATATATAACCCTGTAACCAAAATTATAATTGTAAATGAATAAATTTTAGTTTACCATTTTTTAAAAATAAAAAATGAAATAAATACAATTTAATACAGAATAAAGAAACAAAATTGTGCCCTGTTTGGCACCTATTTTTTTCTCATTCTATTTCTCTTTCTTCATTTCAACCACACATTCTATTAATAAAATAATATTACACATAAACCCAAAAATTCTCCGTACTTTTTAATCATACAATCTTTAATTAGTCACTATTCTAAAAATTATTTTTCAAACAAAATGGGTGTCAAACAATTGGACATCTTTAAAATGTTTGAAGACCACCTTCATGTTCTTTGTAGTATGCAATTACATTCGTTTGAAAATGAAGATTATAAGCTAGCCATGCATTATGTAAATTACGTGGTATAATAATAATAATAATAATAATAATAATAATAATAATAATAATAATAATAATAATAATAATAATAATAATGTAGAGCTAGATATTGAAAGCTCTTTATTGAATTGGTATAATAATATTAACACTAAATATATTATGAAATTAGAAAATTTTCAATTAAACAATTAGAACAATAATTAGAGCAAAAGCAGTGTGACGAGACCAGAAGTTGGGTAAAAATTGAAGACATTGGCACTGCCTTTTTTATAGGCAAAATCAAAATGCAAAGAATTTGAAATGTCAGGAAAAAAGTTTTCAAAAATTCATTTTGAATTTATAGGCAGACAGAGAGAGCGACTGCTGAAATGACCAATGTTGCAGAAAATTCAGCAACAATAGACAAATTCAGCAAATTTACTGTATTTGAACAGGCCTTGACGGCTAGCTCGCGAGCTAACTTGTACGAGCATACGAGCGACTTGCACGAGAATCCCTAACTCAGCACGTGTTCGCATCTCATCTCAAACGCGAAGCGAGCTTGTCTAGCTCTTTAGCGGAGCGGGGCGAGTCGAGTCAGCGAGCAGCTCCCTCCACTTAAATATATATTTTTCTCTACATTGGAACAAGACAAGTATCCTTTCATCTTATCAACTGTGTAAAGATAATGTTATTAATCAAGTTTGGTACAATCGTAATTTTTAATTAAATTGATGAAAAAGTCTTACGAATTGAAATATTGAATCAAACTAAGGATCATAACTCTATTAAATTCAATTATCAAAAATAAATATATTTTCATATTTATAAATAAGTTCATTAAGGTTACGGGTTTTATCTTAAAATGTCACCCTTGTAAAGAAGAGTATCCCAAACTTTTATACATTGCTTATATTTCGGTATTCAATGTATGTGTGGCCTGCAAGATGGTATTAAGAGGAGTACACAAACCCTTACATGTTAATCTATATTTTGGTACTCAACAAATGTGGAATTTATTGCTTAACATCGTAAGATAGTGTCTGGTTTGAACTTGGATTCTCATATCATTATCAAGAATTGTGATTCCAAATTAAAATGCCATCCTTGTTAAGAGTGATAACTCAAGTACTTGCATGTTGGTCTACATTTCTATATTCAATCGATGTAGAATTTATGAGTAATGCTACAGGTACATAAACATCTACATAAGGGTTTACATAATTACTTTAAGAATTATGTACCTCTAGCATTATTCAGAATTTATTTCTTAACAGGCTTCGTAAGATAGTGTTAAGATGAATTGTTCAAACTCTTATATGTTAATCTATATTTCGATACACGACTGATGTTAGATTAATTTATATATTAACGTGCACAGCGAGTTGGTAGTTCATTTGAGTTTTACGGGTCATGATACGCTATTAAGAGTTGAAGTTTTATCTTAAAATGTCAACCTTGTTATGAGAAGTAATCTAAACCCTTATATATTGTTCTATATTTCGATATTCAACTAATTTGAGATTTATCCCTTGACAGAGTTAAACTTTAATTAGGCAACATGGTTCAGAAAAATAATTTACATGCGATAATGGTTAGCAATACGAAACACGACATTTCAATAAAAATATATCGAAGAAATTCAAGTCGATTGAGAATCTGTTAAAACAAGTCCCTTTATTAAAAAATTTGACCAATATAAAAAAATTGTAAACACATAATTCCATTAGGTGGGAAAATCATGCAAGCTCTCCCCAAAATTTAATGCTTTAATTTGACTTGTAAGAAAATAGTAATTGAATTATTTTAGCAGTTGGGGAGAATAGTCAGATTACCAATCGTGGATCAAAAGCTCCAGAAACTATCGTCCAAATTGTAGAACTTCTGCAAAGTCCTTTCGCAGAGTCACTTTCCAATAATCAATATACATCACATTATATAGTACGTTGCAATTAATAAATATTTTCATTTTTATTGCAATTGGATCATGACATTCATTTTAAAAAATCAATCTTGTCAAAGTGAATTGACCAAGCTCTTGTATGTCTGTTATTAATATATACTTGACCGACATGGAATTTCCCTCTAATTGCTTCGTAAAATGATGACTCGTTTAAGTAAACCGTTCATTTAATTCGAATGCTAATTTTTTTCATAGCTTCTAATATCATATTAGACTTAGGTCAAACCTTATTAGAGAAATAGCACAAGTTCATCTCTTAACATTTGAAAAATTAAGAAATAAAAATATGTAACAAATTTTGTCTATTGTCCTGTTCGAAAGAATTTTTGAATGCCTTTTCCTTTCGTTTTGATTCCCTTTAAGACTGATGATCACTTTCATTGAAAAGGAAACCTACAATGCAAAATTCATAGGAAATGAATGTGCATCGAAACTGTAATGCATCAGCTCTCCAGCTCATATTTATTAATGAAGAATGGAGATATTCTCCTTTGTATTATATGGGCATTAATTCTTGATGCTTTTGTTAGGAGTAATGCTATTCATCCCCATTGGGATGAAAACATAATTTATGTGGGGTTAATGTGGTATTAAATGATAGAGAAATGCTATTCATCCCTACTGGGAATGCATCCACAGTCTATGTGGCATTAAATGATAGGTGAAATTAAATAATTCATTTAATTTTATATATCATTTAACCAATCATTTACATCCACATAAATTGAGGATGTATCATCATTGGGGATGAATAGCATTTTTCTAAATGATAGGTGAAATTAAATAAGTCATTTAATTTCACATTTTATTTAATCTATCATTTAATACCACATAAACTGTGTTTTTATCCCCATTGAGAATGAATTACATTACTTTTTTGTTAGAGCTTTACAAGTGATGTTATTTATTACCTCGAGTGTTTGTCACCAGTTTAGATGGAAGCATTAGCGGAATTAAATTACAGATTTAATTAAATAAATCATATAATTTCACATTTAATTGTACATATTATATAATACTACATAAATTGTTGTTCTAACACTACTAGTGTTATATAGCATCACTCTTTTGTAAATATAAGATTCTCTCAATTTAAACAATCTACCCGTAAAATTATGTTCCAAGTGATTTTTTAAATTAACATTTTAAAATAGATAGTAAGTTTGGCTCTAACTAACTCTATAATTAAATGTATTCAAAATTTCAATTTTCCATAAAGATAAATAATATAAAATTTTGAAGGAAAGCTAATGAAAATAAAAGATATGAAAAAAAATAAAAAATATTTTTTTGAAGTAGTAAAATTAAGCATTAAATATAGAGCCCGTTGGAGTGCTTAATTTTTTTTTACTTTCTAAATTTATATATGCTCTTTAAATTGTAGAATATGCTCTTTACAAATATAAAGTCTTTTGAAGATGCTTTTACATTTTAACCAACTCTATTTTTAGTTGAAATTAATGAAGACTTAAATTTGATTTCATGGACATTTTCTTCATTTTAGCGTTAGAATATCTTCAATATTCTCTAAATACAAGAGACTCTATTTTAAAAAGTCAATATTTAGAATATTCCCAAAAGGCTATTTAAAAGGTATATGCTATTTATTTCAAACATTCAAACTTTAAAGTTATGCTTCAAGAAACTATTTATTTTAATTTTGTAAGAACATCTTTAAAATACTCTTTATTTATAAGGAGCATCTTATATATAATAGAGAAGATCTTTACATTTAAAGAGTAATTTTTTTCATATACTCCAACAATGATCAATCGATTTAAACGTGATTTGAATAATTTAAGAAGTAATGTATCGAAATTTGTGACTTATTAAATGCTATCATGGCAAATTAAGAATATAGTTGAATAATCAAACTTACTCTGTATTTTACTTTTTTAAAATACAAAGTCTTTTGAAACTTATTTTAAACATCAACTCTCCAAAGTAAATAACATTTTATATTCAGAGAGTTTCTTAAAAATACTCTAAAATATAGAGTCAGTTTGGTTACATTTGGCTATATTTAGCCTTGTTTGGTAGTTTTGATCTAGATTTTAAACAAATAATTCATGTTGACCACATTTTCATAACTTTTCAATCACATATTTCATCAACTTCTATCAAAATCTACTAAAAATATGATTTTAATTTCCACCAAACGAGGGTTTAGAGAGACAAACTCGTCTTCTATTTTTATCTTATCATGATTACATTTAATGAAATAACAAGTTTCAATGCTATAGTACTTAAATTATTCATGTTTATATTTAATATTTTATCTATTGACATTTAAAAATATATATATTTATTGAAAAATGAAGGGAAAACAATAAATTATTGTTAGGAAAAATAAAACAAAGAGTAAAAAATAAATAATTTGTTGGAGTGTACAAAAACTATATTCTTCAAATTTTAAAACGATCTCTATATTATGACCAATATGGTTCTTAATAATAAAAAAATGTTTGAGATGTTTTGAGAATCTTAAATTTAAAATCCAAAAGACTTTCTATTTAACTTTTTGAAATTAATAAAGATTGCATTTAATAAGTTACAGATGTCAATACTTTGCCTTTTAAATTATTCTAAAAAATATTTGAATTGATTGACAATTGATATATATAAAAAATGTTAAAAAGGGGATTAAGAGAAATTAATAAATGTTTTTTTTTTTTTGAAAAAAGTTTACCGAAGAGCAAAAATAGAGAACGTTATTAACGTTATTGGAGTGTATTAAAAATTTAATCTCTAAAATTTAAAGATGCATATTATTATGCATAAGATGCTCTTCGTAAATAGAAAATCAGTAAAGCTCTCTTATGCGTTTGGTAAAATAAATAGTCATGAAAAGTTGCATTCATGCTTAAATAGGCAAGTTCAACAAGAAATGCAGGGTTCACTTGTGCCATTCTAATTTGCACGTCTGTGCAATGTTGTTTCAATAGTTTTCTAACACAATACAAATTTACCTAAGAGACAGCGTTCTCAAGATTTTGGTATATTTCACGTACAATCTTACAAGGTGTATTCCATAAATATCAAAAATATATAAACAAAAGGATAAATCTATATGTACATAATTATTGTACATAATGGATTACATAGACCCATGTGGAAGAAATCCGGTCGTGGATGTGAAGTGTGGAAAAGTCAAAAATTGTAGACTATCGATGGATGCGCGCCACATGTCAATTATGTAATGTATTATGTAAATGATTATGTACTTGTAGCATGGTCCTAAACAAAATTTCTCTTTATTCTTTGTCTTTCTGATTACGTTGTTGTTGCATTTAGAAGAGTGGCATGTTAATATAAAATTAATTACCTTAATGATGTGAATAACTGAGAAATGTGGACCCAATGGCGCATGCTCAACAAACCTATATTTTTAATCTAGTTTTTCTCAACTTGGACATGCTTGTTTCACAGGAATTTTTTAGCCATTTTATCACCCGCACAAACAAACAAACAATATGTGCGCGCGCGCACCAATGTAGTTTTTAAAAAATGATGAAATGATGAGCCAAAGAAGGCAAGATCCCAATGAGAAGAACACAGACAAAAATATAGAAAAAAGAGTAAATGAGTGCTTTGGCAGCTTCTTGTCACCAACAACATATTCTATACAAAAGATCATCCATGCACACTTCCAAACAAATATTTAAATATTTATTTCTTATTATATTTAATTTAACACCAAGTTATGAAATTTAAATGAGTTGGTTCAGTTTAAATTTAGGAGTTTTTTTAATTTCTGTAAATTTAACAAGTCGGTATCTATTCTATCATACTTGAATCTTTTGCATCTACTTTTCATGGTATCAACCCTCATTTTGAATTATCGAGTTACAGCTAACGTACCAAAATTTCCCTTTTCATACAAGTTATCGAACTTGTCCATTATATATTTTAATAAAAAATTGTCACTCACTACGATAAATGCATAAAAAATAATGGTATTAGCATGATCAAGAAATGCAGCAACTATTCCAGCCTTTGAAGGAGTCAGACCGCGTGCGGTTCCTTTTGCGCATGATCCTATATATATTAACACATGCATGCCACCTTCAAATGCCCTATATTCTTTACACATATAAGCACATTTTGCAAGTATAATTGATGTGGGTAATTGTACCCTCTTAAGAACAAAATAGTACAATTTGCTTGTTTTTGCTTGGACTGTAGTGACCATTTACAAGCACAATGAGGGGAGTGCACATTTTTATATGTAATATAATTGTTGATCATTCCTTCAAGTGGCTATCCCATTTGACTAATTATTGAGTTGGGACAGCTATTTATGTTCTCTTTGCTTCTGCTTTGAGTGAGTATAATTCATCCACTCGATTGCATCAATGGAAGAATTTCTTCATTTTCTAATGCCGGTGAAGTTCTTTGTTAAAATTGTTTGGTATATATGAAAGAATTCTCTATGTTCAACATTGTTTAATAAAGAATAAGTACATTAAAAAAGTCCAAAATGAAAAGGAAATGCAGAGTGTGGGTTCTCTTCAAATTATTTATTTATTTATTTATTTATATATTTTGTACGTTAGTTTAGACAAAAGGGAATAAAAATGGAGCCTAAAGACAATTCCTTTTATATATCTGTCTATTCCTCGAGTCAAATAAAACATTTGAATGAGAAGTGTCAAATGATTTATATCATATGGAAGTTTTATATAAAGTATTGTCATCATTTTGCCTAAAAGTTATAGACGATGACACATACAATTCACCATATTTCACCCAGAAACAAATCCAAGAATTCACCTTTCACCCCAAACTCAATCCATCGAGCTCATCCCCTGTTTCAAGCATTTTTTTTGCTACTTTACGCGATGCTCCAACATCAACTCAAACACGGGATCTCCAATTATGATAAATGTGTGGTATTGCCATAACTTTGTCCAAAAGCTACAACTTATGGCATAAATGCAATCCACCCTATATCATCCAAAATTAAGCCTAAAAATCCATCCTAAGCCTAGTCCATCGAGCTCACCCCAATTTAAACATGATCCGCATTAAAATTCCAATATATGAACCAAGTTATGGCTAAATATGGTCAAGATATAAGTGTAATGGGAAAGAATGAAATTTCGATAATAATGGGGGACTATTTGCACAGGACAGTATTCAAAATAAGAAATTAGTCTTACATAATTGTGTTAAATAATTTCTAATGTTGGCCTACATAGTTGTGTTTGATAATTTCTTCTACTATAATGAGAAACTTTGTAACATGGTTCCGCTTAAAAAATTATGCATATGTACTCGTGTAATAGTGAAAATTAGGTAGGGTTAGCCGGCTTAGCCTGATTGTAGAGAAGGCTGAAACCCTTGATTATGAGATTATGTTTTTCCAAGTGACGGGCTAAATTTGTTATATTTTAAATTTGGTACCATCTTTATATGAAAAGATACAAGAAATCAGCCGAAGGACATCACTTTTGAAATTAAAAAATCTGCCAACAGGCAGAAATTTTAACCATGCGGCCGCATACTTAGCCCCCGAAAAAGTCCTGCATGGCTAGATGCTGTTGCTGGCAGTGGCGGACCCAGCACCCTGCCAGGGGGGAGGCCGCCCGCGCTGGGCTCTGCTGATGAATTTCTGGGAAGAAGAATAGAAGATGGGGCTACTCTGGTTCGTCTCTGGTTTCTCTATTTTCTTTTTATTTTGTTATAACTTATAAGACCCCAAGTCCAGCCCAGCCCAGCCCAGCCAACACTCTTTTTCTTCTTCTTTTTTTTTATTTTTTTAATTGGGTTGGCCGGTTGGGCCATTTGTTTTTAGGCCAATAGTTAATTATATAAGCCCAAACCATCCCTTTTCTTTTCCATTTTTAATGGGTTGGGCCATTTATTCTTGGGCCCAATACTTAGGGATTGTTTGACATCCATTTTAGTAGAAAAATGCGTTTTTGAATAGTGATTGATGAAAGAATATGTGATTAAAAAGTAAGGAGAATTTTTAGATTTATGTGTAGTATTATTTTATTGATAGAATGTGTGGTTGAAATGAAGAAAGAGAAAAAAATGAGAATGAGAAAAAGAAAAAAATAAGTGCCAAACGGGGGCTTAATAAATATACATCCCAGTCCAGCAAATGCATTTGGTCACATTTCCTCTTCAGCCTTCAAGATGAAGAGACGCCGCTACGCCTCACTCCTGTCGTGTCATCGCTGCCGAGTTCCGCCACATCCGGCTGTCTTCTCCACCAACACCAACCACCAGTTTGAACGCTGTTGCGACCGGACGCCTTCGCCGACTTGCCATGAGGCCCATGACTTGTGAGTTTTATCATTTCTGTTATGTCCATCATTTTTTTTTTTTGGTGTTATTATCTTTTTATGAGTTTTGAAATCATGATTTTGTAATAGTTTTCAATTTGTTTAAAATATGATTTATGAATTGGAATTGGGGGCAACTAAAATTGGATTTGGAATTTGAATTGGAATTGGAATTGGAATTAGGGTTTAGGGTTTGGAATTGGGGGAAAATAAAATTGGAATTGGAATTGGATTTAGGGTTTGAAATTGGGGGAATTGGAAATTTAGATATATACAATTTTTATGTTTTAGTGTGTTTATATATATATTGAACAATTTTTAATATTATATAATTAAATATTAATAAACAACATCATTTTTACTATCGTTGATTGTCGATATTGATTGGTCAACATCCACCCGGACTGGACTTCGATACTGGGTCCGCCACTGGTCGCAGGCCTAAATGGCTTTTGTGGCCACATGGCCAATTTTGGCTTATATTTTTTTATTATTTTCTTTTCTTCTTTCATCTAAATTCAATTTTGAATAACAAGATTCCAATAATCCTCCACTTACTAAAAATCACATATTCAATAACAACACTTATGCATACAAATTAGATATCTTTCAATTTGAATATAACCGTATTCACAAAATATTATCAAAATTCCAGGTAACATATAGTTTTGAACTAGTTATTCCTTGTGAAAATATCGGTGAAATCACACACACGTGTTACATTTTCACAAGTTCCTCAAACTCTCTTAGTGCTAATATGATCTTGCACTTATCATTTTTCATTGCACTTTTAAGATATAAACCCTAACACTCTGTTGAGGCAGCACTACCTCGAAATCCACATAAGTGAAATCCTTCCAATATTTTTTTACTTTTAAGATACTTGTACTCAGTATTGAACTTCATTAAGAGTTTTATAACTCATCCCTTCAACCGTAACAACCAACCCTATTTATCAAGGATATGGTTTAATAAATTAATAGTGTTGAAATCTATCCACTTATAGAATGATTTGTTATTACCCATTGAATTTAAATATACTTGTTTAGTATACTTTTACTACAGTTGACATCATTAGTGAATTTAACTAAGGAGTTTCAACCACATCCTACTTGATGTCGATCTTATTAACTCTCTTGTAAAATTTCAGTCAATGGATCAGCTATGTTCTACTAGATTTAACATATGTAGGAGAAATTATTCCATGATTCATTTTCTTACATATTCATGTCTTAAACTCATATGTCTAGACTTTCCATTATATGTCACTATATGCTTGAACTAAAGTAGCTTGACTAACACACAAGATAGATATTTAATAATATCTTTTATATCTAAAGGTATTTCATATCTTTTCTAGTTTCGGTCAATGCCACAAAATCCGCCTCCATTGTTGAGTGAGTAATACGGGTCCATTTGATAGCCTAGAAAATGGGTGGAAAACGAAAATATTTTCTAACGTTAGCAAATTATGGGTGTTTGATAGCACAAATTTTTCTGGCAAAATGTTTTCCACCATTTTCTAGATACATTCATTTGATACACAAAAAAGTGATTTTGTGAAAAAAAATTCCACCTTTTTTTTTTTTGCTTTTTTTTGCAATGGGAACAAATTCTAGATACAGTGGTAAAAAAAAAAATTTCACTTTTATTGACAACTTCCATGCAAAACAAAGTCAAACTAATGATATTCGATATGGTAAATTTTTTTTTTTCATTTTTTTTTTTTTTACAATTGGAACAAATTTTAGACCAAATGGTAGAAAAAATTATCACTTTAATGAACAAATTCCATAAAAAATAAAGCCAAATGGATATCAAATTTTCAACATTTTCCATGAAAAATTATATCAATCAAGCACAATTAATTACAATTCTCAGTAAAACATTTTCTAGAAAAATCAATTCCCTATAAAATATTTTCTTTCCACCCATTTTCCACCCTTACAATCAAACGGACCCTACATACTTGTTTCTTGGACTTCTGAAAAATTGCACCTCCTCCAAAAGTAAATACTCAACCTGAAGTAAACTTGTTTTCTCTCACACTCGATATCCAACTAGCGTCGCTATATCCTTCTAAGATAGTAGAACTTTGCATATTGTAGTCTACGATTTTTGGTTTTCTTTAAGTAACTAAGAACCCTTCTAATGGCCTTCTAGTGTTTGAAAATTGGATTGCTGGTAAACCTACTTAACTTACTCACAACAAATACAACGGGTCTTGTACATTATACCTCGAACATAAGACTTCCAATTGCACTTGCATATTTTATTTGAAATTTTGCTATTCCATCATTCTTTATCAATTTGATACTTGGATCCAATGGGGTATTAGCCTCTTTAGTGTTCATGTGTTTAAACTTATTTATCATATTTTCAATATAATGTGATTAACTCAATATAAGACCCCCACTATCATTTTTAATTTTAATACCAAGGATAATATTTACTTGTCCAAGATCTTTCATTTTGAACGTGGAGGATAGTAACCTTTTTGCTTCCTTAATCCTATCTATATCGTTGTTATGATCAACATATAATTAACATTTAGACATACCAATGTAATTATACTATCAATTACTTTAGTATATAGACATTTGTCTACCGAATTGTGATTAAAACCATTTGACATTATTTTAAAGTCAAATTTCTCATGCCATTTTTTAGTAGTTTGTTTTAATCCATATAAAGACTTGATGAACATATACATCATAAATAGATGCTAATGCAAACAAGATCCTTATTGAGGTTATCTTAGCTATGGGTGCATACGTGTCAAAGTAATATATTCCTTCCTTTTGTCGATACCCTTTAACTATTAATCTAACTTTATAGGTATTGAGTGTTCCGTATGAATTATATTTCCTTCTAAACTCTCATTTACAACCAATGGATTTAGAACCCATTGGTAAATCAACTATTTTCAAGTGTTATTTGATATAATAGAATCCATTTAATCATTTATTGCATCTTTCTAGAATATGCAATCTCTAGAAGACATTACTTCTTTATAGTTTTTAGGATTACTTTCGAGTTGAAGAACAAAATGAATTGTTCTTTTCTCTAAGTAGAAAGAAATAAGTTGGAAATTTATTTCATCCGATCCTACATATTTTTCTTTTCTTGTTCTTTTACTTCTTTAATGTTCACTTTCAACATCTCTTTTATATATATCTTCTTGTGATTCTCTGAAAATCGGAATGTTTACATTAGTTTCATTTTGAGAATTTCTTGTTACCAATACATTCTCAAAAAACTCCACATCCCTTCATTCTATTATAACATTTGATTTTAAATTTAATAACCTATAGGCCTTGTTTTTTAAAGCATATCCCACAAAGACACATTTAATACCTCTATGACCTAATTTAGTTATCTTAGGATCCACGTCCTTGCAATAAGTAAGACATCCCCCACCTGAAAATAATTAATATTTGGTTTCCTTCTTTTCTATATTTCATGTGGAGAAACCTTATTTTTTTTTCAAAGGAATCCTATTTACTATATGACAAGTACTAAGTAAGGCTTCACCCCATAATTTAAATGGTAATTAGGAATTTAATAACATAACATTTATTATTTCTAAGAATGTCCTATTCTTTCTTTTCGCTAGACCATTTTGCTCCGTTTGTTGTGTAGAACATTGATTAATTATTCCACTTTGTTACAAAATATTTGAATTCATTAGAAAAGTATTCTCTACCTCTATTACTTCTTAGAGATTTAAATTTTCGTCCTAATTGATTGTCAAATTCAACTTTATATGACTTGAAGGCACTAAAGGATTCATCTTACATAATTGTACCTGGAACAATCATCAATAAAAGTAATAAAGTATCTATTACTTCCTCTTTTTAGCATGCTATTTAATTCACATATATCAGAATGAACAAGTTCAAATAAGTTTATTGATCTTACTACACTATGAAATGATTCTTTTAACCATCTTTGATTTAATACATGTTTTACAATTTTCTAAATTATCAACTTCACATTGTATTAATCCACATTTAATCATTCTTTTCATAGTGTTAATTCATATGTTTGTTAATATACCATGCCATAAATTAAATGAATCAATAACATAAGCTAAAGATTTGTTTTTATTAGAATAATTCTCAAAAGTACAAAGTTTGACTTTGTACTAATCCTTCAGTAGAATAGTCATTTCCAGCAAAATACTCATTATAGGTTAGTAGAAGTTTTCCTAACTCAAATACAGATTTGATTCCTGATTTTCCCAAGAGAACCCCACTTGTTAAGTTTATATTTATTTTCGATACCTGAAGAACATTGGTTGAAGAAATCTTCTTTCCCGAAGTAAAGATGATCTCCACATTTTCTTTGCCAATCACTTTAGATTTACTTTTATTGCTCATTTGGATTTCTTGACCATAATCAATGTCATGATAAGTTTTGAAAAGTGACTTATTATAACACACATGAATGGTTGCACACGTATCATACCACAAACGCGGAACCTTGCTTTGGACTGCATTGATTTCGCTTACCATAGTGATAATCTCATCAACGGAATTCACTAGCCCCTCCTTTTTTTTATTGCTTTTTGTGCCTGCAATCTCTTGCATAGTGCATTGGTTTTCCACAAACATAGCAAGATCCGTTGGATTTGGTTTTGAACTTCCCTTGATTCTTTTTAGGACCAAGAGGTTTCTTTTTCTTCTTGAACTTGTTGGAGTTATCCACATTATCTATGGCATTGGCTTTTGACGAGTCATCATAAGAACTTTCGATCTTATCCCTTGTCCTTGATTCTTCCTCTATGCGAAGATATTTTTGAATGTGTTCCAAAGAGAAGTTTTCTAAATTGTGAAGAATCTTCTTCTTGTATCATTTCCAAGTCCTTGAAGTTTAGCAATAATTGCTCCCACTTGAAATGATTTGAGAAGTTCAATTTTCACCACTTTAAATTTGTTGACGATGACTTGTGATTCATGTACTTAAGGTAACAAATGAATATTATCTAACATTTTGAAATCAAAGAATTTAGATATAAAAAATTATTGGTACCTTCCTCCTCCGTCTTATATTTGTTTTCAAGTGCATCCCATATTTCCTTTGCCAAAGTAGTGTTAGTGTAGAGATCATATAACCGATCCGAAAGAGTATTTAGCATGTGATCGTGACATATGAATTCGTCCTCTTGCTTCTTCTTTCTCTCAATACGAGCTTCTTCCGTATCTTCTTCGGTTACATCGACAATTGGTTCCAAGTTTGGATCAAGCATATAAAAGATTTTTTTATTTCCGTTAGAAGGAATTTGAGTTTGTCTTGCCATCTTGTGAAGTTTGATCCATCAAACCTATCCAAGCGCACCAAATCTTGATTCATAACTTGATGGTAGCCAACATAGTTTTCATCTCCATTGCAGTAAATGTCAAATATCGTTTGAAATTGTAGGAGTATTTACAACAATGGATATCGACGAAGATGAAGATGAAAAAAGATCAAAAAATGGTTGAATATTGAAGAAGACTTGAACACGTATAAACGTTGTCATCAAACGATATTTGCCTCCTTTTCTAATTACTTTAAGGATTTCCAGTAAATAATTGAAGGATTAAACAAGCCTTAGATGAAGAATACCATAGCAAAAGGAGTATCTTCAAATTGAACAAAGTGAAAACCAAGAAATGAGTATGTAGAGAGAATAATGAATTTTTTTAATAATTTGGATGATGAAAGAGTAATTTTATATGTTTATGGAATACTATCATGTATATATAGCCTCCAATCACCCCTATAAGAATTGGTACCATCTTTACACGAAAAGATGCAACTATGCAAGAAATCAACCAAAGGACACCAATTTTGAAATTAAAAAATCTGCCAACGGGCACAAATTTCAACCATGCGGCCGCATAGGCTAAAGACTTGGTCCTCGAAAAAGTCCTGCATGATTAGACGCGGTCGCTGGCCTAAATGGCATATGCGGCCACATAGGCCAATTTTGGCCTATATATATTTTCTTCTTCTACTTTTATCCATTTCAATTTTGAACAAGAAGATTCCAACATATGCTCTTATTCATTATATTATATTTATTCGAACCCAAGATGCCCTAAATGGTTTCTGCTAAGCATATTCCTATTTGAATTAACTTTAAATCAATAATCAAATAATGCATCTTCAGTAGTACTTAACAAAGAGAGCTAACATTGTTGTATGTTATACATCCATCTAACGCGCCCCCAAATTAATGGGCTGCCCAAGCATTTCGGATGCTGGCCTATTGGTAGTTTGGCACTATCGACAATAAATCTAATTGAAATATTTAATAATAAATTAATTTATTTCATAAATAAAAATTTAAAATTTTTTAATAAAAATCTGATTTTGGAAATTTCAAACTTGTTTTCTTATTTTTGAAATGGGCTAAACTTATTCTCTTGAAAATGAAATTTTCCCAAAATAATTTTGATTGGGCTGGACTCTATTTTCTGCGTGCTAGACTAGGACCCAGCCCAGGCTAAGATCTGCAACAACTGTTTTGATTTCCTGCTATGGCTGCCGATAATCCATTGCCTTTCATTAATACGCAAAAAATTTGTTAATTTAGTAAATTCTATTTTTGAATGAATATTGTATTCCTGCAGTCTTAATTATATTTTATAAATACGCAACATTGATTCTCAATACAATATACTCGAGTTTTGACCATCTTTATTTTCTCCTTGTGTTTTATTACTCTCTCAATTTTATAATACATCATCAGCCCGATACTCCAACTTTTCGGATCATAATACAAATTAAAAAAAATCAACATCTAGCATAACTTATTTTTTCCCACAGGGAAAGATGGTTGCAGTGAGTAGTGCTGATACTGTCGAGTTCCAAATTAACTTCCATTTTATTTATTTATTTTTTTGTCTCTATCGTATGTACGCCTCTCCACCTCAAAAAAATATGTGAATGTTACATTATATTCATATTGTACTATGCATGTTATTTATTATTTGGTTAAACAAATTTGACATCCTAATATTATGTTTGCGTGGATACTAATTATTTTCTTAAAAAATCATTTTCTTTATTTCTTAGATTTAATATTATCACACGTGATTGATGTATAATACATACATTAACTTTGCATATATGTACGATTTTTAATTGTAGACATACTATTGTTTTTTAAATTTTTAGTGGTGAATTTTTAATTCTTAAATAAGATGTGTTTTTTAATGTACATTTTCGGGGAGAAGCACAATTTCATAATTTTATTAATATTTTGGAAGAACATTGTGACTGCTTTTATTATGATAATGTTCTATTGCTTCCGAAAAGCATAATTTTATAAGATCTAATATATTAAAAATATAATGTTATTGCTCTTGAAAGACAATTTTTATACAATCGTCCCTGAAGAAGCTTACATTTACATCAAATATTTTTATAAATAATTTAATGTTCGAAAAGAAGTACGAATTATACGCAAAATATTCTACAAGGACATTTTGTCCTTATTCATAGAGATCGGAGAATTATAAAATTTATTATCATTCCAAAAAATATATATAATGTTGTGTTCCCAAAAAAGTACACGTTAAGAGACTGCATTTTGGATCATACCATCATTAATGCGAACAAGGCAATTGCCTCGGTTAGAGCAAACCCCAAAATGGTTTAACCAAATAATAGTTTAGCTACTAATGAATTTTGCACCAGAGAATGAATCCTTACCTTCTATTGAAGAAAGAGGAAAAAAAATCTATAAGATAGGATAAATGATCAAATTGCCACCTTCGAAGACAAAACAACTTTATACTATATCAAATTGTAGCAAATGATTATCGTATTCAATAACAATTTATTGTCCTCGAAGTTGCAAAAGTTTTGAAGAATATAGTTTAGTTATTTTTGAAATATTGTGACATTGCTTTTGGAAAGGCATGAATCTACATGTATAATATTTTAGAAGAATATTATGATGGTTCACTCGGGGTAAATAAATAAATTCTGAAAAATTGTCATATAACTTAAATTTTTGGGTCGCTAGGAATGTTTCTCTATTTGAATAAAATGTTGAGCAGACTCTTCAATATCAACATCTGTTGGAAAATGTTTGTTCAAAATCAATAAAAGTCGAGTGTGGAATGAAGTGGCATGAAAGTTAAAACGGAGGCCAACATTTATCTCCATGAACATATGTAGGGCCTGAAGGCCCTGCTTTGGTGATGACCATGCAATCGCATGGAATTTGCCCATGCGACCGCATGGTGTTAAACGGTGGCGTTTTTTGGCTGTTTATTATTTAAATTTGGTGGCTTTTCATCCCCTTTTTGGCACCACTTCGTAGTGCAATGTTTGATGACTATAAATAAGTGATTGTTGATCATTGAAAGTTGTTGAAAAATATAGAGAATCACTAAGCCAATTGAGATCAAACATTCATTCCATAAAGAGAATAGAAATTTATTTTCTATTCAACTCCATATTCATCTTCCTCCTTGTATTCTCAAGTTTGGGTAGAAAATAACTAGTGCTTTAGTATTTTCTACAACAAAGCTTGATTAATCCTACAAACCATTTGCCGAAAAACCCTTAAGCATTCATACAATTGGATAAGGGGCAAATATCGTTTAAGGACAACGATCACGTGTTCGGGCCTTCAACTTTTATCTTGGTTTTGTTCATGCCTTGTTAATCTTGTTGCTGTAAATTTTTAGGTGATCATTTGCATCGGTTTCTTCCTATTCTTTGCATGGAAGATCAAAGACTACAAATGGAGAAATAACCATGTTCGGTAACATAAAGATAAGTTCATCTTCTTCTTTTGTTTATTTCCATTAATGAATTAAGTTTTGATTCCTGCTTTTTTCTTGATTGTGTTGCTGGTTCTAATTGTTGGTTTCTACTCTATTTTCTCTCTTGGTGAAATAATTCCCAACAATCTCAAGATGTCAAACCATAAAGGTATCACTCATTTCTCAATTAGTGAGCAATAGAGTGTAGTTCTTCTCCAACAATAAAGGTATCACTCTCAAAATTGTGGGAGGAGGCGGCTTTGAATCAAACAAGAGTGTAGTTCTTCTCCAACATCCATTTGAAATATTTAAAAGCAATGAATTATGTATTCCCACATAAGACAAACGAACCACAGATTTTACAAGTTTTAGATAGAGTAAAAGTAGAGAAGAGGAAGATGAGAAGTCGGGGACTGAAGTAGAAGGACCTGGAGTTTAGTGTAGAACCTGGGCCAAAGAAGCAAATGAGAGAAAATTATAGTTAAATATGTAGATTGATGTTACTATTAAAATTGGGGTTGTAGGAAGTGCTTTCTCTAATGCTCTCTTGAGAAGAAGACGAGAAAATCTATTTGGTTTTACTTCCGTTGTAAGAATTAGTATACTTTTACCGTTTACATGCAATGTTGAGCATATTATTTTGTATCAAGGTTTCTATTCATAAAGCTATTATACATTTTTAAGTTAATAAAAGATAATGACACTATAATTAAGGATGTAAAAGAGACGGGCAGAGCCGGCTCATGCCTTATTGAGTTGAGTCGAGCCTGATCGACTTTTTTATTTATATATTTATTTTTGTGCAGGCTGGTAGTTGTCTTCCTAAAGCAGGCTACTTTAGGTAGGCAATTGAAAGCAGGCTAGTGTTACTTGTATCGGCAGGCAATCAGGCTTGAGAAACGAGTCATTTTTTGCCTGCCACACGGGCCGTCGGCTTGGGCTCAAGCTCGAGCTATCATCTGAAAATAAGGTTCGACCAGAGCTAACTCGGGCTTTTTACGGGCCAAGTCACCTACCGCCCGAGTCGACGAGCCAGATTTACATTCCTATCTAGAATGGTTCTAGAGGTCCATTGAAATTGTAGGATACATATAGCACTATGAAAAGTAGTACATGAAGAGTGTTTTCTTCAGTGGAAGATGTATCATCACAAGTCTTCTTGTGTTGAGGGATAATTTCACATTAAATAAAGGTGAAAATAAAGATCAATTTAAAGATTAGCATACTCAAACGAGTCACCATCTTGTGAATGCATTTTAAGGGATAAATTTCACATTAAATAAAGATGAAAATTTAGATCAATTTATAATAGCTTGAACTTCTTATCTTAATAATGTTGACCTTTTAAGATGAAATCTCAAATCTTAATATTGAATAACTCTCATCAGAATTTGAAATTTCTCTAGTAATCGAAGAAGATTGAAACATTACTATGGATGGAGGAGGAGACTTTGAACATAAAACTATAGGGAGAAGTATAGTTTTTCTTCGACATCTATTTGAAATGTCTATACACACTAAAGATTGTGCCCATACAAAGGACAAAAAAAAAAAAATCTAAGTTATTGACAATTTTTAGATGGAAAAGAAGTACAGAGGTTTACTTACCAGACGAACACCAAACAAACTAAAGCGTAGACTCACAACTTCTACACTCCGATTATCACAAGTTTTTCCCATAAAGGACACACTTTGATGGTGGTATTTGCAAGCCACAAAGGAAGAGAACAATGAAGGATATAGTCTCTAATCCACAAATAATAAATCGGCAGCCTCTCAATGGTTCTCTCTCTAGTGAAACACACACACAGTTGGAATAGCGAGACAAATGAATATATAACAAGCCCATTTTAGGTCACTTATATGGGCTAAATAAATCACTAAATGGGCTGCCACTTGAAGACCACAACTACGGTAAATTGGCCAATAATATCACCACTTAGTTAAAGCCACAACTTGGTTCATACACGAGCAACATTAATTTAAGTAAGCTGCTTCTAGTAATACCAAGTTGTTTCCAAGTCATGCTACCATTAAGGTGTCGATATAATTTATTCAACATATGTTTGACATTATCATTCGGGATTTATTAGGTATCAAAACTCAACAAATCTCCACAATGATACCCAATCAACTTACAATCAAACATAACACATAGTTTATACTTGCATAATCAAGGTAACTAATAAAATTAGTATCAGAGATATTACCTCATGTCTCGAACTCGAAAACACATACCATACCTACTCCATATACTCTCACTAGAGCTAAAGTCAAGAACACCCAAGTAGAAGTAGATAATAACAGTAAACAATCAAGAACAAATAATCATGAGATGAAAATATAATATATGATAACACAGATCTTTTCAAAACATATTCACACAGAACAATAGATTAATGTTAAGTTAATCAATCAAAGAGTCAAAACATATGCAACAAATGTATAAATGACTCCGCAAAAAGATATCACCACACTTATCCTATCATATTCTATGTTGTTGACACCTTGAGAACACATATCTCCTTTTATCGCCCACCATACTCAATAGACTAATCACTCAATCCACGTTTAACTGGTAAATCACAATAGATTCTAAGTTTTGAGGATAATCCTCTATCACCACATCACTTCCCAACCTAAGTGGATAATGAGTTTCCACCTAACAGAAGTGATAGAAGTTTCTCTCTCACACTCCACCTGTACAGAGTCTTTCACAGATAAAGGATTCAAACATTTAATCACATCTCTACTTGTGATCCAAATGTCACACTCTACATCCCTATGCACATTACCAATGAAACTTCAAGCATCTATAGTACTCATTACCAATGTTCTAAAATGCGTAATGCGTTGCGATGCGTCGAGGTCGAGAATCAAGAATCACAAGTTTAGGCGTGTCAATGCGAAGAATAAGCGCCATAATGCATTTCGTATTTTTAATATTATTTTAATTATTTTTAAGACATTAAATATATTTTTATATAAAAAAATAGATTTTTTACTATATCATAAAAACTGGTTAATTTCACATTTTCCATTTTAATTGAATGACCTTTTTCATTTTAATTGAAACTTAACTGACCAAGATAGTTGAAACTTGAACCTTGAGGACTTACATCGCAAATTTGACATGAAACTTGATTCAGGTTGAATGAAATAATAATTGAATTCAGGCTACTACATTGTTGAGTCATGTACACAGTTACATAAATGAAATTTTATCTCAGTAAAGAAGTTGCCATTTTATTTCATAGTATATACAAATTAAAGCCATAGAAACATTGTAACAATTATGAATTTATGATACAGCCATGAATATGTGCACCTTTTCTATTTAGACCACGTCGATGAATTTATTCATCAACCATGTTCTTGAAACATGGAAATTTTACTTTGCTTGACTTGAACCTTTCTCAACTGCGGAGAATTCAGCAAAAATAATTCAATTGTTTCAACCTTGATCCCACCACCATCACCTTCCCAAGAACCTTTAATCCCTCACCAGTAACAAGACTGCAACTTTGCAACCTTAAACTCTCCAAGCTCCTAAAATTCAAATTCTCGATTATGGGTCAAGATCAAGAGGCAACAGAAAATCAAGTTTTCTTAATTTACATTTGCTTTGACTTATGAATTGATGCAAACCCTCTCTACTACCAGTCTACCACCATCATAAACCAATAGAATATCCAAAGAAACGCAATTCTCAGCTAATCTCATGATTCTCATCAAAACCCCATCGACAATACTCCTACAAGTTCGCAATATTCCACTTCTCGAAGACCCTTTTGACGCATAATGAAACCCGAGAAGGTGGCGTAATCTCGTAGACTCTCACAGCACTTCAGCTGAAGTTTCTTAATGTTCTTACAGTTTCTCCATAGACGATCAAGCCCAAAATCCCCCGGTTGAATACCAGATAAACAGAGACTCTAAACCCAGTTCAACATCGAGAATTTCATCCATTTCATTGACATCAAGTGAATTGAATTGAGTTGAAGGGTTTGCAAGAAAGAGAGCGAGGTGTTTGAGAGTTCAAAAACAATTTAAACAAGATCCACCAAACAATTCACAAACCACAATCATTCCGCCAAACCCCAATTAACAATTCAAAAACAAATCAAATACAAACAACCAAACCCCAATTCCAATATGCAGACCTGACGGAATTTCCACCGAGCCGTGTGTTCCCCAAATCTCTAATCTCTCTGTTTCTCTTGTAGAGAGGAGACTGGAAAGAGAAGGAATGGAGCTCCAAACCTCCGACCACCGCCTTCGCCGCCCTCGCCACCCCCATTGCTGCCGAGCCAATCACAAGGGGAAGATGAAGATGCCGTCTACTTTCAATTTCGTTCTATAGAATTTCAATTCTTGCTTGAGTAACACAGCCAAACTTGATCCCACATCGAAATCCTATAGATAAAGGCTAAGAAATTTTGCCTATAAATAAATGGGCTAACTAAGAATTCATTTTCATCTCCTTCATGGGCCTGGCAATTGATGGGCTGAAGTGAAGGATTTAGAATTTATATTTATATTATATTATGTAAATTAGTGAAAGGTAAAATTAAATAAAACTAAAAAAAATTTAAAAAATGCGCGCTTTTGCGCGTTTGCGTGCATTTTGGTGGTCAACGCTGACGTTGACCGCATTTTTACACGCCTACCCCGAATGCGAGGCGTTTTGACGACGCTTCATGCATTAGCGTGCTTACGCGGCGCATTTTGCCGCGTTTTAGAACACTGCTCATTACTAATAGGCATCCTTACTGCTAATGCATCACAAACCCACTATGGCAAATTAACACCTTTAGTGACCACAAAGGTTAGAGCTCAATTTAAATTGACCTACGCACCACAAGGTTACTCCAACACCAATGCTCAAAAAGTCCACGAATGAAAAGGTAAAGATGACACTCATAAAGAAAATAAAAGAAAAATTTGGTTACTTTACTACACTCGTAAAAGAGGCTCACAAGGGGAAAGAAGATAACCCACACATATAATCTCAAAAACCATACAAGCTCACAAAGAAGGAGAAAATAGCTGTCTCTTTTTCTTCTTTTTACCACACTCTCTCACACCACTCACAAAGCAAAAGATGTGTGCTATATGTTTCAACCCACTATGCATGTGAACACATTACACAAAGTAATCAAATTGCATCAATTCATACAGTTACACACACAAACAAATTGAAAGTGTAATATTATTTTAGAAATGATTACACACAGATGTACATGCAGTACCTAGGTTTACACTCAATAAACCTCACACGGGTCATAACTCGACCCAGTGACAACATCTTCCTCACCTCTCTCCTTATCATTCCTTTTTATTATCATTATTAGGACAATCTATTTTACCATATCCAAATTTACCACAGTTAAAATATATCTTACTTTTCGCACTTGCCTTAGACCTAAATTTACCATCAAAAGTTTTATGAAAAATCTTTTCGTTTTGCTAATTTGAAAAATCACATTTTTTTCATTAGAAAAACACAACTCAAATTGTGTTGTCAGTTTATCAAAAAATACAAAATGGAACCAACGACCATAAGCAAAGTACCGACACAATTTACACAGAATAATCAAATAAACTTTCCTAATGTCATGTACAATTCTAATAATGAAAAATTTAATTTGCAACAAATTCGCAAAAAAATCAAGGTAAAAAATTAACAAGAAATTTCTAAGTTTAACAAGAAGTCACGGTTACCCCTTCATGGTGACCCCAATTTTGATGTTACCCGACACGATGACTTCTAATGCGAAAAATAAATAATTATATTACCCAATAGTTTTAACTTCAATAATAAAATGGAAAGAACACAATACCGAGTGGACTACATCTGAATGTCCATAAATATCGAGAGATACGAATCCATCACTTTAGGATCACCACTATTCACCCAAAGCTTCCAACGACTGCGATAACACAAAATTTCACCTGGCACCCAAATGTTGAGAGTAAAATCAAACAAATTTTCAGCATATTGCCCAAAGCTAAAATCCGACAACATCGCAAGGTCTGTCTCGACGTCTAGAACAATCTGTCTGAAGATAACATCGTCAAAATTCGACCCACGCGTTTGCCCGTGCCGTCGCTAGCCACCACAGCCAGACCACCAACACTAGTTCCGGTCTTCACATCACTCAAGTGGTCACTATTTCTCCAAATTGCAAGTAGTTTGGCCGTAAAACACCAAAACAGTTCAGGCACGTTGAATTTCAAACTTGACAGTTTCTTCTTCAGTATTTTGCCTGATTTTCATATCCGTTTTCAGCCATTTATGCTCGATTCCCCCCCCCCCCTCCCCAAATCACATATTTCTCAATAACACAAGGTCTGATACCATTTGTTAAAATCTTCGAGAAATGTTCGATCTGAGCTCGGCTTACTTACTATACAAGCACCAAACGAACTAAGGCTCAAACCCACAACTTCTACACTCCAGTTGCCACAAGTTTTGCCGACAAAGGACACACTTTGGTGGTGGTTTTTACAAACCACAAAGGAAGAGAACAATGAAGGATATATTCTCCAATCCACAAAGAATAAATTGACAGCCTCTCAATGGTTCTCTCTCTTGCAAAACACACACACACACACGGCTAGAATGGTAAGACAAAAGAATATATAACAAGCCAATTTTAGGTCACTTATATAGGCTAAACATATCACTAAATGGGCTATCACTTGAAGACCACAACTAATATAAATTGGCCAATAACGTCAACACCTAATTAAGGCCACAACTTGGCACATTCAAGAGTGTTAAGCCACGAGCAACATTAATTTAATTAAGCTGCTTCTAGTTGCCACAAGTTATTTTCAGGTCAAGCCATCACTAAGGTGTCAATTTAATTCATCCAACATCAGTTTAACATCATCCCTCGAGATTTATTCGGTATCAAAGCACAAGAGAAAACTATGATTCCGAGCTAAGAAATCAACCAAAAAACACTAAACAAACCAAAGTTCGCAACTTTTACACTCCGATTGCCACAAGTGTTTTTCACCAACAAAAGATGATGGTGGTAGTGATTTATAGCCACAAAGCTAATGGAAAAATCAATGTAAGAAGGCTTGAAAATGAAGAAGGAATCAACAAAGCAGCCGCTTCGTTCCAAGCACAAAGCAAGACATTTTTCCTTCTTTTCTCAAATCACACACAGGAAATAGCTAGGAGATGGCTGGGAGAGATGGTATATATGACGAATATTAGGTCACCACCAATTTGGAACTAGTCATTAATTGGGCCACCAATAAACCAAAGGTCTAAACCAGCAAATGGGCTACAAAACCAATATCACCTACAACCACTAACTTGGGCCATTCACGAGTGTTGGACCATGAGCAACATCGATTCAATTAAATTGCTTCTAGTGACCCCAAGTTCTTTCTCGGTTGAGCCATCACTTTGGTTTCAATAATATTCCCGACATCGATTTTTCATCATTGCCCAAATTTATTGGGTATCAAAACCCAACAGTTAGAGTAGCCGGAAGAAATGGAGAACTAGGGCAAGATACCATGTGAGAAAAGACGTATAGCTATATAATATCTATTGATGGTACCTATAAAATTGGAGTCTCTGGAAGTGCTTCTCCAATGCCCCAGCGACCTGAAAATAAGGCGTGGAACTCTCCCTTTTTCTCTTCCTAGTATGAGACTCAATTTTTACCATTTACCTTCTATCACACATTGCTTGGTAAGTAAAAGACATTAACACTGGCATGGTTTCAATTGAGATCAAATTGTCCATCGATATTATGGGATTCATTTAGCAATATGAATTAGGTACTATATTGAGAGTGTTCCCTTCATTGGAAGATTCCTCTTCAAAAGTCTCATAATAGCTCTCATCAGACTTAGAAGGAAACTATTGAACCATTGCTTTAGAAGGATGATGGGGATGAGATGTTAAACAAAAACTGTAAGAAAGTATAGTTATTTCATAGTTTGAAAATATTTAAAAGCATTGAAAATTGTACTCCAAGACATAGGTTCAAAATGAATCCTCATTGTCCAGCAGAATTGTGCGATTCACATAAGAACATAGACATAGCTTTTTGTTCAAGTTTTAACATACGACGCCATTGATGTTACCTTTAAAATTGGGGTCTTCAAATGTGCTTCTCCAATACTCTAAAGACTTGAAAAGGAGGCGTAGAAAACTTTTTGGTTCTCTATCCATTGTAAAAAATTAGTTTGTTTTTAGAGTAATTATATTCATCTTATTGTCAGCAGTCTAGATGTCGTTACATTATTGGACATCTTAAATTGACCATTATCCTTATTAAAGAAACGTTTATTATTATTTAATTGGCGTCTACCTACATTGCGACCATTAGCAGTCTAGACGATAGCGTCATTCTTATTTTTAGAGAAAGAAACATTGCGAACTTCAAAGATCAAACTATACAGAATGAATCTTAAAAAATACTTCGGCCTTCAATGCCTATATACATGAACAATCTTGCTATATGTACATCAAGTTTGACATCATATGTATTCGTAGTTTTTTTATACATTGATTTTACCAACACTCTTTACAATCAATGGCCAGATTTTCTATATATAGGAAGTGTCAAACTTGACGTAAAAAAAATGGTGTACAACTAACTTAATTCATATAGGAATTTACTTGCTATATAGCACAAAGAATCTAGAACACATGGATGATTCCTAGCCATCAAATATAAAACTATATGTGTCATTATCTATATTTGAAAACGGAGAGCAAATATAGGTAGCAATTAAAAGCTATGTTTTGAAAATCATACGAGACTAGTAGATTCGACTGAAAAAACTAGTTGTACTGTATGTACACGAAATCTGTACATACTGCTTAACAGGATGCCACATCATGTCATTGGACACTGCCCAAAAAATACAGTGTTAGCAGTCAATGCAATGTTGCCAACACTGCATCGACAGTTGTACATTGTGGTTTACTTTTACAAGTAGCAAAAATCGTAAACTAGAAAACAATCCAAGTATTGATTAGAATAAAAATCAATTAAATCGTGAACTAGTTGATCAGTAATTGGGTTTTTTGATGGGGAAATTACACCCCACGCATTTTTTAACTATCCAACTCAAAAAATAGGTTTAAAAGTTATTTATTCAAAAATCAAATAATAATTCAAATGTTTAATATTAATCATAATATTATTATAAAATTAAATTAATCTACATACCCACCCCCACTTCACCTACTCCATCACTTTCCCAACCTTAATCATCCATCTCTCTCTATCCTTTCACTTCTTTCAATATCATCTCACTTCTATCTCTTTCGACCACAATTGGAAGGCCGCCACATCGTCCATCGCCACCAGGTAAGCAAAGATGGCTTTTGTAACAAGGCGTTGTGTTGCCGTTCACAGCAACGTCCCCAACAATGAGCATTATACGTTGCTCAGCGCCTTTTGTGCAGATGCATCACTGCGATGACGTCTTTGTCACTTACATTGTCATGCTGACATTGCGATAATGTTACTTTCTCCTATTTGCTTTGGGCGTGTTTTGAGCAAGACATTTTGATTTGGGGGTGTATTAGGTTTTGGGCGCCCAGTGTTGTGATTTGCAAATGGTGGTGTTTTTTCCTCCGATCTGTTCAGGGTTGCTTTAGGTATTGGTGATGGTACTGGCGGAGGTGGTGCAAATAGTGGCGATGGCGGTCAGGTGCTGGCAGTAGTGGTGCAGGTGGTAGTGGTGGTGAGGTGCAGTGTTTCATTAGTATTGGTGGTGAATTGAGGTTGGGTTTGGGTTGTGGGCTGGGCTGGGCTGGGCGGGGTGGAGTGGGGTGGAGTGAAGAGTGTTTGTGATTAATTATGGTGATTGTGACCAATAAATAATATGTGATCTAAAAAATATGAAATTTCGAATAAATTTTTAATCGCGACTCACAATTTGCTAAGTTGTGACTAATTAATTTAACAATTTGTGAACTAAAAATAACTATGTACCAATTAATTTGAAAATTTATAATCGTGAAATAAGTGGTGACTTATAAAATCTGCAATTTGTGATGAAAAATTAATATGTGACATTGATTATCTGTGACCGATAAATACATTGTGACCAGTAATATTTGTGAGTTGTGATTGGAAAATAATACATTACCTATTAATTTGATAGTCTCTGCTCAATAAAGAAATTGTCACTTGTAAAATCTGTGACTGAGAAATAATATGCAACCCATTAATTTGATAATTTGTTATTGAAAAATAAGTTGTGATTTATAAAATTTGTAATTTGTGATTGCGACGTCTATAATTGTGACTATTATGTAACCGTGATAATAAATTGTATAATACTGTGACACTAATATATTTAATTAATAAAATATTTTTAAATTATTTATTTAATTAGTGGAATTTAATTAAGATCTGATTTTTGAAATAATAAACCTAATTTTTTAATTTTGAAATTGTATTTTGCAACCAACTTATACATATATGTAATGTTCCCTCTTTTGATTAGCCTATTGGTTTTTGAATTGTGAAAAAAAGGGACTCAACAGAAGGCCAAGAAAGCAATGTATAATGTATAGGGAACAATACATAAATAAGGTATTTAAGTATCACAATTTCAAAATTAAAGATAGAAGTTTTAAATTTTAAAAATCAGGTTTTCATTAAAATTTATTTATAAATTAATTAATTAATTATATATTTTATTAATAAATATATAAATGTCACAGATCTATGCAATTTGGTCACAATTTAAAAATTTTAAAGTCAAAATTCAAAAATTTTATAGGCCACAGTTCGATCATCGATCACAAATTAAAAATTTAAAAGTCACAATTTATTCATCGATCACAAGTCACAAAATTTATAAGTCACACAACTTATTTTATAGTCGCAAAACATTAAATTATAGGTCACATATTACTTTTATTGGTTACAACTCGATTATAACTTAATAAAATGTGAGTCACAGTCACAATTTTTAGATCACACATTATTAATTGATCAAAAATTAATCAATTATTGTTCACAATCAATCAAAAATGGACACAAATTATCATTTTATCTCCCCCACCTAGGAACACTCTCTTTACCACTGCCACCACCGTAACCCACCACTACAATTACCACCGACACCACCACTCGCAGTCCACCGATCAGATATGCACAACCACAAGAGCTCACATAACAGCGGAGAAGACACCACCGTATAGATGCTCTATACAGCGGGGCAGATCTACACAACCACCGAAGATCACATACCAGCGACGAGGACACCACCGCATAGACGCCTCTGCAGAACAGCGAAGACCATTGGAGCGCCACTTATGCTGCTACTAGAAGAGGCTGAACAATGGTGAAGACAGATGCGCCATTACACGGCAACATCACTTTACAAATACGCTAGTTGCTTCAGAGCGATGTTGGTACGGCGACGACGTCGTAAGCGTCGCCGGCAGTGGCAACGGTATCACTAATGGTTGTTTGTGATAGAGAGAAGACAGAGATTATGGAGAGAAGACAGAGAGTAGAGAGATAAAAAATAAAGAAACATGATTAGGGTTTGAAAATGAAATTGGATTAGAATGAATGTTGGTGGGGTGGGATGAATATGTTGATTAAATTAAATTTTATAATATTATTATTAATATTTAAAAGATGAATTATCACCTGATTATTGAAGAAATGTTATTAAGATTTGATTTTTAAAATTGAAACTTTAAAGGTAGGGTTTGGGGTAATTTTCCCTAATGTATATCCAAGATTTGGCCAACCTATTTTATCATTTTATGGTTGCTGCTGCTTCATCTTTTCCCTCCGGTATCTGAGATATGTCCAGCTGTTTGCAGCTTGCTTAACCAAAGTCCAAAAAAAAAAAAAAAAAAAAAAGTCTACTTATGATGATAGATTGCAATTATTTAAATTAATTGTCTGAACTAATTATTGGAATAAGCTGGTAAAATTATCAAATTAGAAAAACATCTAAAGCCCATTATAAAATTTGTATTTCTTGAATAGGAGTTTTTAAATCCAATGTACAGTACTATTCTCTTATTTAATTTTAACAGCACAGTAAAATACTATAAACGTAATTAAGTAATCATCAATTCAAGTTTTTGTTTATATTTGTTGTCTCATTTTTTATCAATATTAGAAATTGACGTTATAAAAATTAAATGCAATAAGTTTAATGAGTACCTTTTTCTATATGTATAGTTAATTTGAAAAATTAACATGTTTTGTCAAAATCTAGTGGCATATTTATTCATTCTTTAGTTTTACCTCGGTTCGACCTTTTGATATTGACCATTGTATTTTTGGATTGATTGCTAAGTCAATTATTAAAACAGAGCCTAAAAATTATGAGAACATGCACATTTGGATAGAGTTTTGAGTGCATCTGTCGAACTACCGAGGGTCGATATTGTTTCGACCACCCCATGTGATGAGGATTGATGGAGGTGGTCGGACATTGTCGCCAAGTAGTACTTTGACCAGTCCCCTTGAGGAGCTGTTGAGATTGACCAAGCTACGATCAAGGATGGTTGAACCTTGTACAATCGTTCAAGTTTAAAAGATTGCTCAACTACTTGGTTATGGGATTACTCGATCTTGCATGGCTTTCATGGTCTATGAGGCCGTCAAAAGCCTTTTAATCACTCATAATATTATTTGTTAGTTGGTTTTAGGATTTTACTTTGAAACTATTTGTTAAGAAATTATTGATATAATTTATAGATTAATTCAAAAAATACTTATAGACTTAATTATTACTAATTGGGAAGGTGGGGAGGAGGGTAATCAAGAGTCGAGTTAATATTATAGCCAAGTAAAAAGAAAAAAAGGGAAAAGAAAATATAAATATGAACAAAAGAAGTTGATTTCAAAACTTTGAATTGAAATTTAACCTTTTGACTAATATAAGTCTTTAAATTATATTTAATGCCACAATAATTTCTATTCAGAAGGTCTATAATTATTTTCATGCCCTTGTCCTTTGGATCCATTATCTAATCCAAGGTTAGAAAATAACCCCTTACGAAACAACTCTTCTTCTTCATTCAAATTCATCGCGCGATATTACAGAGATGAATGTGATAAGTGGTTTTGAAACAGCAATGAATTGCCTGCGGAACCCATATCTGATTTCTCGTTTCTTTTCAATGGTTCCCCAGGCGCACAATTTCTGCAAGTGGGGTGCAGTAATTCTTGCTCTTTTGGCAA
The DNA here is from genome assembly GCA_035079005.1 of Fraxinus americana. Lineage (NCBI taxonomy): Eukaryota > Viridiplantae > Streptophyta > Magnoliopsida > Lamiales > Oleaceae > Fraxinus > Fraxinus americana. Next base: position 35,925,039 of record CM068707.1, read on the forward strand.
CTTTTAGCAGTATAATCAGGAGAATCAAGATAATTTTCATTCATTTACATGCATTCAAACCTTCTCCATCACAAGCTTTTGTTCAAAGTAATGACTTTGAATTTAGTGATGATGATGAATGCTCTTCTGTTTCTTCACAAGAAGAAGAAGGAAGCAGTCCTGCGACATCGTTTCAAGATCAACAGGACGTTGATGAAGACTTTTGTGTAAAGGGATCGAATTTTTATTTGAGAAGCCAATCGCAAAATGGTAATTTAAGAAACCGGGGGCGGCAATGCTGTGGTGGTGAGTGGCTTCCCTTATCGGAGTTTACTTCCGGTAAAAATGTTGTAAAGCTATGGGATTATTGGACCATCCCCGCAGTGACGGTAGCGTCTCCAGAATGTTTTCTTACGGAGGAGGGAAATGGTAAGGGTGACAGAGTAGTTTTTAATGGTTATGATACGAGAATGCCACGCCGGGTTCCAGCTATATCCGCCAAATGGCGCTCGCCAGCGGCAGCTGTGACAGAGGTGGTGTCTTCAGCCACTGGCGGGGTTGAGAAGTTCTACATGAGAGATACCGCTACTGGTGTTTTAACCGTTGGTGACGTGAGAAATTTGACGTCACCGGTGGAGAATGTGGCGGAGTACGATGGCGATACCGGGCAGGACGCTGACTTTGTTTTTGTTGACTAGACAAGGTAAAAGAGTTTTTCTTTTACCGAGTTGCAGGTCAACACGTTGAATCCTGAGTTAAGGCAACTTATATTGCTGTAAATGATTATTTCCATCATGTATTTGTTTATCATAATTTTCATAATGGATGAGTAGTAATTTGGGTATTCACCTAGCAAAATACCACTATTCAAATTATTTTTTGTAACTATTAATTTAATTTGTCACATCTTACGTATATAAAAATTTCATTTTTCCATCAGTTTGTATGCTATGTAATATGTTCTCATAGTTAAAAATAAATAAATCATACTGGAGGGGCAAAAAAAGAAGAAACTCTTTCACAGCTTTAGCAGCAACGTGACAGTCCATTTCCACCAAAGAAACGTTGAGCCCCAGTTCATTTACAAATGTAAGTCCTAGAATTGTCAAGCGTTCTTCAAGACACAACAAACAAAAAACTCGAGACAACCTCTGATCATGTAATCATATTTCATCCCTATAAAAAAATTAAATAGCTGCATCAAAAGTTTTTGTTTCATTTATCATTTTATTTTAAATAAAATAATAAGGCTAGAATTAAAACGGCATTGGAGCAAACACCTTAACAAATCAATAAGAAAATCAACTATGGAAACCAAACTTGTTAGGCACAAGGTTTTCTCCTAGGAATTAACCTTGCTTCATAAATAGGTAAACAAAACCAAAATTCAAAACCTTCATTTGCCACGAAACTTGGGCAAGAGTCAATTCATGTGTGCGAAAACAAGAAAGGTCTTCATTTTTTAAGGAATAATTGCACCAGCGGTACCAAACCTTTTATTTAGGAACAGACTTTGCCCAAACTTTCCATTTATACCACTCACGGTACCAAACCTTTCATTTTGCCACAAACGGTACCAAACATTTCAAAATGTTCGCAAATGAAATCCAAATGTATGGTTTCTGTTAGTTTGATTATTAGTTGACCAAATAATTGACTTTGACAATAATATTGACTGATTTTAAAATGTTAAAATGATAATTTTACATGTTTTTAATAATAAAATAACTATAATCAAATAATTAAAATTAAAAACACATTCCACCTTCTTTTCCATCCATCCCACCCCCACCCTACCCCCATCCGACTCCAACCTAAATCTGCAAATCTGGGAAATCAACATCTTCGAATTCTCGAACCCATGGCGTCAGAATCCTGTTGCCTAACTATATAGATCCACGTAGACCGGATTAGAGATTTGGACCTTAACAACCGATCATAAATGGAGCTCCTCGATAAAAATAAGAAGTTTCTGCTAAAATGGTCCGCCGAAGAGACTATTTTGACCAAAGAGGAGAAGAAGAGATAAGAGATTGAAAATAGCTTTGGAATTTTCTGTATGATGTCTAAGTAAGTTTCTGGTAATGTCCTTTTCTTGCTGCTAATTTGTGCGGGCGCTTGTGACGGTCGCTGTAACTTGTATGTGGGGTGGATTGCAATCGTCGGCACAGTGGAGGTGGGTGGATTTTGGTTCGTTTGGTTGGGGTTGGGGTTGGAGTTGGGTGCAGGGGCGGAGCCAGCCCGTCGAAGTAGGGGGTCCTAGAGTTGAAGGGGTGAGCCCCCAAAATTTTTTTTGAACATTATCTCTTAAAATGGGGGAAGTTGATATTTTTTGATGGAGAAAGGAAATAAATGAATATAAATTAATGTACATTATTAACAAAAAAATCAAGAAAACGTATAAAAGAAAGTACTAATATTTAATTTAGCAAAATCATACCATATTAGTTGAGAGATCACTCAATTAATAGAAATCTAACTGTAATGGCATAAATATATCCTTTTAACATTGTATTATTGATTGTTAATGCAACAATACAATTAATAGAAAATTGGTTTCGGTATAGAATTTGACTTAATTGCTTATTGATAGATTATTCATTTACCATTGAAAATTATTGAATTAAATTAGGGAACTCATTTTCCTACTTTCGTATGACAATATGAATCATATACCATTTATACTCAAACGACACATTTGACATACTATTATCATTCGATACCATATACCAAATATGCTCAAATGGCACATTTGACATGTTAAACTCGAACAAACCAACAAACAAACATCTCATGTCTATTTCTTTTCTTCGTCATAAATATCAGTTTACTAAAATATCTGTACGAATGCTTCAAGAAAATAAAATAAAAAATTGTCAAAAAATTGTGGGGGTCCAGGTCCCCCCAGGACCCCCCTACCTCCGCCCCTGGTTGGGTGAGGAAAGGTGGGGGTAAGTGTGTGGTGGGAAGAAAATGAACTGTTTCAGATGAAGTTTTTGGTTTCTAATTCCATGGTCAATCAAGATGAATTTTTGGGCTAAATGCACAGACAGAGTTCTTTAGAGCCACTGCCATTGCAGGAGAGCGCACGTTCACTTCTAGGGACTCCATTCCCCGAGCTTGTTAAAGCATTCTCGAAGTTCCAAACTCAGATTTGCATATTTCGGTGGGGGTGGGGGCGAGAAGAAGAAGGTGGAATGAATTTTTAATTTTGATTATTTTATTATTAAAAAATATAAAATTACTATTTTAACATTTTAAAATCAGTCAACATAATTGTTAAAGTCAATTATTTGGTCAACTAACTGTTAAACTAACAGAAATCATCAATTTGGACTTCAACTGCGGACATTTTGAAAGATTTGGTACCGTGTATGGCACAAATGAAAGGTTTGAACAAAATCTACTACTAAATGAAATGTTTGATACCGCTGCTACAATTATTATCCCTTTTTTTAATAAGTAATAACGACACCAAGCATTAGTTAATCAATGAAGTTTTGCTATATTAGTCATTCAAGTTTATAACTATTATACTAATGATCTTTTGATAAGTATAAAAAAAATTGACATTAAATTTATGGACCCCATTAGGTACCAATATATATATATATACAGAAATGATCTAATGAGCACCGGTGCTCATCTTATCCTAAGCACCGATGAGTTGGCACATTAATTCATTGGTGGATAAAGATTTTGTGAGTTCCAATCCACCAATGTATTAATGTGCCAACTCATCGGTGTTTAGGATAAGATGAGCACCAGTACTCATTAGATCATTTCTGTATATATATATATATTCAAATCACGTTATTTATTACTCTAATTCATCAAAATCATCGTTAAGAGAAAGCATTAGTTCACTATACGATTTAAGTCTAAAAATTAACCGAAACTAAAGTTGCATTATATTTTCTCATCTGAACGTGTTTAATACCAAATTCCTAACATCCTAATTTGGTTTAACTTAACATAGCCCATGTTTGGTTCCACTAAAAAGTTGATTAAAATTTAGTTTAAGGTTAAAATTTAACTCTAACCACATATTTCATAAGACCAACAATTTTTACCTATACATTCCATTCATTTTTATCAAAATCTACTAAAAATCTGATAAACACTTAACGATGCTAGGAATTACTTTTTTTTCATTTTTTCTTTTTTTTATCGAGTGACTATTAGCATAACAGTTATAAACTTGAGTGAATATATTACAGTTCAAAAATAACTTTAGTTACGATGAAGTAATTACTTAAAACTTTTGTGACAGTGGACATAATTAACAAGTACATGTGAAGTCACATTTTTGTCTAATTCTCATGTTAAAAAAATATAGTTGATTAATTTTTAATTTTTATGATCATGAAAACGTGTTATATCTACCTATTTTTATTTACAACTTTCAAAAGAATAATAATAATGATGATGATGATGATGACTTGCTTTAAGAAATATTTTAAATAATGTACTTCTTGAATGTGCAATTAAAATGTGAGTAATAGAGGGGGAAATCGATAAATATACGATCAAGATTTGAAGAAATGTTATCGATGTTGTATTTAAGGGATTTGTCAACGGTCCCTGATTTGATTTTGGTGTTCACATAATTTTAAATAGAGTAGTAGACATGGTGAGATAAGTAGAAATAAAGAATCAATATAAAAGTTTACTTGAATGCATACTAGGCTGTTTTGTTTATTATAGATTGTCCTAAAAGTAATCCTATGTGATTAAAATGGTAAAGAAAATAATATAGCTAAAAGATATTGTAGGTGATGCAATAATTTCGTTCGTACTTTTTAAATCGTCTCAAGCCTCGGACATTATATGAAAAGAGAATAAAATAATTTTCTGGGGGTGAAAAACCCTTCCACCCACTACTTGAATGTATCACCCCTAGTGGGTGCTTGACAATCTGGCTGTAGTTGAGCCATCGATTAGAATTGACATTGTTTCTTCATCAGTGGGGCCGTCCAACCCATCAGGCTTGGAACTCTCGTGGTCAATATATCATCCACTTTCAAGTACTGCTGCCTCTATACCGTGGTAAGTGATAAGCACACACTAATCGTGGCACGTAGGAAAAATTTACCTATATCGTTGTGTGATGCTATTCTTCAGTAATTGACCCTATTCATCACTAATGTTTAGATATCCTACATTGTTGTGTGAAGTTAGGAATAATTGAAAAAACAATTAGATAATAGTACTCGTGAGAACGACAATCCTAACTTTTAAGTTTACTTTATTACTTGTTACGATCCGTACACTTGTCGAATATAAAATCGACAATACAATACCGACTCAATTTTAAATTATCATTAAAACAAATGAAACAAACACCCTCTCCCACTATTTTTATTTTTAGCTTCAACGAAAGAGACTTGTCCCTCGACAACCATCCCCTTTTTGTCTTCAACATAGTCCCTATCATTCGCCTTGCGACAAAGCCATCAGAGATGGATTTACCATATCTAATTGCTTCTAAACAATGTAATCTCCTGATACATATACTGTAACTCCTCCAAGTCGTGATTCATACATTTCCCTTACTACTAGCAATGATCCACACTTCTCCGACATTTCAATTCGTACACTAGTATCAAGCAGCTAATAATGTTTCTATATTTTCCCTAATGTTTCTATATTTTCCCTAAAAACTCGATAAGACCCTAGAATCAATAATTATGAACAAAATGGTAATTATTTGACAAAGAATATATCAAATTCTACGAAAAGAGAGACAATTTGTAAGATTGAGTGAGAAATTGGCAAAGATGGATTTTCACATCTAGATCTGGATTTTGAGATCAAGATGGTTGGAGAACAATCTGTATTTAACAATATGCCCATTAGAGAAAAAGGAAAATTCAGTGACTGTTTCTTGTTCTAGATTGGCACCTTAGAGATTGAAGTGAGAGTCCATGATATTAGAGGTTGAAAGTGAAGAGTATTATGTGTCAATTTCTTTTATTTTGTATTTAGACGGGTAAAATAAGAGTTTTTAAGATGTTTTTATCATAAAAAGAGTTATTTTTAATAAGTATTATCTTTTGGAGGTATACAACCAACCTATGGTTCCGAATGATCCAACCGTAGCCTAGGAGGATGTCTCTGCAAAGGGATAAAAAAAGAGGTATACAATGGAATTTTCTCAATTTTCAATTCCTATCTCGCATTTAAATTGAAACAATTTTATTACCAATTCTCACATATCAGAATTAAATTCCTTCCACTTACCTTTCTAATCTAATATAACTTTTAAAAAAAAAGAAAAAAAAAAAAAAAGAATGTCTTCGAAATTAGTAACCCGCGCTTCATTAATCATTAACCACCACCTCTATTTATAAGCTCTACCTACTTAAAATAGATGGTGGAGATCAAATCAAGTGTACATCAAAGAGAGTAACTAGTCGTTCGTATCTAAAATATCTTTGTATGTTTAAACGCTCTTCTCTATATAGCATTCCAAATTTGATCTCCTATAGAAAATTCCGCAAGATTTTAGATGCTTCAAAAACTAAAGTTGATTTCTGCGTCTGCCTGCTACTTGAATACTTAGATTACCTTCTACCTCTACATCTAATCGTTGCATGCATCTATCTGCATCCTGCAGTTTTTATTACTGAAGTGCATGCTTAACTTCTTTTCGTGCCTTCGTCTTTGTAACATAATGCCTTTCATCTCCATGTCTAAAGATTTGTTAACAATTCTATTAGAAAATATACGTTAGTAATTCAAGTCCCATTTACATTCCCACTTTTGTTGTTTTGAGGGACCATACACATTTGCCTGAAGGATAAAAAAACACTAAATTTTCTCAACTTTCATTTTATTCTCCCAATATTTTTTTGTTTTACTTCGTGATCCATCAAGTGGTTGAATTGAATTTGGACGATGATGACCTTTTATTCATTTTTCTCTCTAATTCGTTTTTATTTCTCTGTCATGTATTTAATTTTGATTGACTGTCCACATAAGAAATCTTTCTAACAATTTATCCTCTGAACTTTTTTGTTATTACTTTTAAGTGCTTACATACAATAGTTCCTATTGTTTGTAAGATAATAAGTTGGTAATAGGTCATGGTCGCATTTTTCACCAACATTAAAAAAAATCAAGTACACCCAAACATGCACAATGTCAAAAAAAATGTCACCATGAACAATTTACTAACATCATGCGTCATGGGATTCTGGTAAATGCAATATAGTTTCACCGGAATGGCAAGTTACAAATTCAACAATGAGCTGCTAATACTCGAACTTCCATATAGGATACTGACAGGTGAAAATTATCATTAAGTTGAAATTGAGTGACATAATTGACTAAAACTGGAGTTCACCTTGCACAATCGAATTATGTCATTAGGGTCAAGAATCAGCTGACAAATTAATCGAATATTCTGTTTATGATTCTCCCATATAAAAATCAAATAATAAAGGCTTAAATCATGGGACCGCAGTATCATTCATACGAACCGTTACGTTCCCAGTTCATTTCCTTTCCAGGCACGTTAATGATCCCAAACAATACAAAATACGTGTGAACAAAGATTAACCAAAGCGTTCAGCCACAGCCGTCTTCCTTAAAAATCAGTTGTCGCTGTCCACATGTCATAATCTCATTTGAAAATATGAATATCAAGTTTGTTTCTTCACCTAGTTCACACCATATCCCATAAAGTAAAAGCCTTAAAATTTGTCTATTTATTGCACCTTTATGGCTACAGATATATAATGTAGATGCTGGATTTTAGTATAGGCAAAAATCTTGGAAATTTGAAGCAGAGAAGCTGAAATGGAGTTCTGCAGAATTCACATACTAGCTTTTGTAGCTTTGTTTCTATTTCCAGTGGCTCATGGATGGGGAATCGATGGCCATCTCATTGTTTGTCGAATTGCTCAGGTTCTCGACTGTCCAGTCTTGAAAACAGTTTGTATATCCGAATGTATGTTTTGATGTAATTTTCCTTTTGTTGCAGCCAAGGTTGAGCAAAGCTGCAGCAAATGCTGTGGAGAATTTATTGCCAGCCTATGCAGATAATGATCTGGGGAGCGTTTGTGCATGGGCAGACCGTGTCAAGTTCCATTATCACTGGTCGTCCGCTCTTCATTATATCGACACCCCGGATAATCTCTGCACATATCAATACAGCAGTGAGCGTTTATTCTGGCCTCTGTATTTCATTAAAAATAGAACCTTTATTCTTCTCTATTTGGGGATAAACAGTTCAGAACTTATATAAGATACAATAATAGTAACACCATCTAATTAATGTATATGCAGGGGATTGCAAAGATGAAGATGGCATAAAAGATAGATGTGTAGCCGGCGCTATCAACAACTACACCACTCAGCTTCTCAGCTATGGAAATGAAAATTCTGCTTCTCAGTGTAATCAATCTACAAAACCCTCTTCTTTTTGAGCTGCAATATGTGTTTGTGTGTGTACTTTTTTTTTTATTATTTTGCTCAATATTTTCTCCTTTCGAAAGGATCTAGTTAATTCAATCTCGGGAATAGTAGTGATGAACTAATCACAGTTATGAAAAGAAGAATTTGCATAACCAAGCTTAAATAAGTCAGTTGGGGCCTTATTTATCCTTTGTTGATTTGTTACCCCCTTTGCTGTTCAAAGCCATGAGTCGAATTACTTATTGCTCGGTGATTTTAGTGCTTTCTGTAGACATCAAATTCTTAAATCTATTGTTTAACCTAATTTCCCTGGCTATTGATGTGTGCCTAATCAGTAGTATATGATTCTTTGACTGATGAAAAGTTTCATGGCTTGAATAATGACAGATAATTTAACAGAAGCACTTCTCTTCCTTTCTCATTTTATGGGAGATATTCATCAGGTACGGTAATTCAAATAATGTGTCAAGTCCATACAGTCATATGTTTCGATTTATAAGGTTTTTGTGAAATTATCCCCTTTTTAGTTACAATTCCTGAATTACTTCTGCTTGCAGCCTCTACATGTAGGATTTACTTCAGATAGGGGTGCAAATACAATCGACGTCCACTGGTACACAAGAAAAACAGTTCTTCATCATGTAAGTATTTTTGTACAAAACAAACACATGCAACAAGGTGTCTTCATATAGAAACTGTATTCTTACTTGCAACAATGCAGGTGTGGGACAATAGCATAATCGAGACAGAAGAAGAAAGATTCTATGATTCCAATGTAAATGAAATGATTGATGCAATCCAGAAAAACATAACGGTACCTTGTTTTTGATCCCTTTCCTTAAAAGTTGAACACTCTCATTGTGACCCCAATGTTTTGTATTGAACCATGACCTTTCATCTTCTCATGATGCTTGGCAGACAGTATGGGCTAAACAAGCAAAAGGATGGGAGGCCTGCAGCAAGACAACTTGCCCAGATATGTATGTGTGTGATAATGATTATTCTGAGCTAAAAGTTGAAATTTCGTAGGATTAATTGAAAAATATAATGTTAAGAATGCCCAAAATCATATTTGTGCAACCTGCAGATATGCATCAGAAGGTATAAAAGCAGCCTGTGATTGGGCATATAAAGGTGTGCATGAAGATTCAGTGCTCGAAGGTAAAGTTTTTAACATTTTAAATAATAGTAGTAACTAGCTAATAAGTTCATTTATTTGAATCCTAAATCATTATAAAATGACAAGCAAACACTTTCAGATGACTATTTCCTTACCCGTTCACCAATGGTCAATTTGCGGCTGGCTCAGGGTGGAGTTCGTTTGGCAGCAACGCTTAACCGCATATTTGGATGACTAGTAGTTTGTCCATGCTCTAAAACAGCCAATAGGAACAATCATGCTAGATATTCAAAGATTGTCTGAAAGACTGGAACATTCTGCAACTCTAGAAGTCAACACCACATCTAATTGTAAACGGGTGTCAAATGAGCATAAATTACTGTTTCTTTATCATGTCTAGTCCAAGACATTCTTGTACAAATCTCTGAAAATTCGAGTGTGCAAAAATGATAATGCAACCTAAACAACATGCATTTAATAAAAAAATTAACCAAATTGCATTTGAAACAAAAAATGGTATTTCACACTTTACAAGCACCATCCAATATATTGGCCCAAAACTCATTCGTGTAGATAGAAAACATATAATATTTACAAGATAATATAATGCCCTTATCCCACAACTGAACTTAGATAACTGAAATGGATAAAAACTCGATTTATTTCATGCTTTCTTCTTCACAACAAGAACCTGGCACTTGGCATTGTGAACACAGTAGTTGCTGACACTTCCCAGGAAGGCCCTGTTTCATATTCCAAGAGAAATAAACTTTTGAAATTTATTGTTTGTCGAAGAAAGCATATAAATCAGACATCAAAGAGCTAAGTTATCATTCATCATGCCTAGCCACCTAACTGTTCGTTCTATTTGATATTATTTGCATAAATTTTCAGTTCTTGCCAACAAATCAACCTTAATTTTTTTAATGCATTTGAACATATGCAATAAAAGTTCTTATTAGAAGAAAGAATATGCACAAAGCAGATATGAGAATCATTATCCTAAAAGATCTAAGTTTCGGAAATTTCATTCCTAGTAAATTAAGAATATGTATAAAACAGACTATGACTAGATTCGAGTAGTGGGCTTCTAGTTACGGTTTCTTCGTTGTCCGCATTAAACTAAGTCACAATCCAAATTGAGCTTTTATACCAACTCAAAATAAGGAAAAACAGAAGGGTAGGCAGCGTAATTGTAATTTTCGAGATGGCACCATAATTTGCCACAAAACAGTAAGTTAAAAAAAAAAAATCGCAGTTAATAGTAACCTCTGCAAAGCCCCTCGACTGTGGCTTCCCAGCACAAGCAATTCAATCTTTAGCTTTTCCACTTCTTCACATATGACGTCTTTAGGATCTCCTGCTTCAATAATTGTCTCAGCACAAAACTGTAGAAGAAAAAGTGCCCAACTTAATTGGTAATTATCACAAAATATACGAAGAAACACATTTATAAGTGTTTAATATGTGACTCATATAGGGTGGAACATATGTATATTGAAAAAATAGGCCAATGCCGAAGTGGAGCGGAGCGAAGCACACCAAATTGAACTAAACGGAACAAGAATGCAACAGACATGTTAACAAAGTCTGTTTCCACAGATAAATTCAAGCATTGTTTAGATTTGATTAACATCTCCAAGTGCTAGAGAGAACGCATCCCAACCTATTGTTTGTAGGTGGAGTTCCAAGGGGTGTATATTTGTCAAGGTGAAGATTGTTATAATATGTGACCATATATAGCGGAAAACATGTATATTGGAAAAATAGGTCAGTGTCGCGGTGGAACGCACCAAACAGAACATCATCATCTTCCTTTTTGGGGCTTGTCATTTACCATTAGTTTTCCATTGATACTTAATAGGTTAAAGTTGTGGGGCACCGTCCGCGAGATACGACACATGGGTATTTTTGGGTTTTCCCCTAATATCTTGTGCGGACTAGAGTTAGTAAATATATATGTTGTAATCCTATTATTTTCATATAATAAAATCATAGCCACTTCACTCTCGTGGATGTAGGTCAACCGTTGAACCACTTACATATGTGTATTTTCTCTCTTTGTTGATTCCATTTAGTTCATCATTATTTCCGCACACAACACAACAATAAGAAATGCAGACACTAGCATCTATCATTAATTTGTTGAAGACAAAATTTAAAATGAATAAATTTCTCTCCTCTTTACTGGTGCAAGCTCTTAGGTGCGCTGATTCAATATAGTATTAACGCAAACAAAAAATATTGGTTTCATGCTTCACCACCACCCATATATAAAAAATGGGTAAATGCAAGGGGCTCTTTAATGACAAAATTTATATAAATAAATTTATCATGAAATTTCTTGTCTTTATCGGCTTGAGGTGGTTCGTTCCGCAAAAATGCAAAAGCTAGCATTTTTGTGTAATTTAACAAACAAAATAAAAATAGCGACCATTCCGCCATCATACTTTCTATAGATCTACAATGACTAAAAAAATGCATCGCAAAAAAAATGTTAACTATTTAACCTTAATAAAACATACAGAAGTCTAAATGGGTCGCTTCTAGTTATAAAGCCCTTTGTAGCAAGAATAATGCATAACAAAATGAATAAAAATTGCTGCTTAAGTTTATATTATTGGAATTGGTTTAAAGAAATCAAAATTTTTGTTTAAGTATAACTTTGAACAAGTGACTCGATATCAACTTTGAGCAAATATTCGGACTTGATCCGATGGTCAAATTACAAATATAAATAGACCAACTTGTTCTACTCGCCCCCGAGTAGATCGTCGTAGTATATTTGGAATCTCGAAACCAATTCTGGATGAATGAGAAATTGTAGTCGAAAGTTCGAAGGAAAATAGAGGAAAAACTACTTGGAAAGTGACTATCTCCGTCCCTCGCCTATCGCTCGAACGACAACCCAACAACAGGCAGGCGACAATGGTTCTATTTTTATCGCTCGAGCAAGAAGTCAGCAACAAGCTAGCAACAGAAAGAGTTGCTTCTATTGTGGCTCGCAATAATTCATCCACAACCCCTCATACTCTATAAATAGGATCCTTGGGACGTCCTTTTCTTCACACTAATGATATGCAATCATAGCATAACATTATCTACTCTCTTAACCAAAATTTGCATATATATTGCATAAAATTCTTGTTTTCTTCATTTTTGTATTAAGGAGTATATAAATCAAACTCTGGTTCGTTGTTCTTATGTATTGAAGTGCTACTCACACAAGAAGAAGTGTTTGTATCTTGAGAGTTGATTGCAATAAACCGTAAGCACCGTTGCGGGGGCAAATTCGACCTAATGACAAAGTGTTCAACACTTGCCTCGACTTTGCATTCATTTGGCATTATTCATTTGAAGCTTCATTGCCTTTACTCTTCCGTAATTCCAGCATAAGTTTGATAAAGATTATACAGGTGTTTGTTTGTCATTCCATACACCATATCCATCCAACATATATTACAATAACACTTCATATGTAAGCTTAAATGATCTCTCCATTTAGCGCCATGCCATTTGGTTTTAAATGGTTTTCCACAAATTTTATGGAGGGGTTCATATAAATTTCAATACTTCTCAGTTACAAATTCTGTAATTGTCTATTATATTTATTACTTTATTTACAGAAAGTAACTTCTTATATATTGGTAATCTGCTGCTCACATTTAATTTGCGGGGGAAAATGATAGATAAAAAAAAAGGGGGGCTAGGGATAAAGTGTCACCAACAGATGTCCACAAATAAAGTATCATACCCCGTGGTCTCTGCAGATGTCCTTAGCTTTATCCAAAAGAGCAGTGGCAGTTTTCTTTTGATTTTCCTGGATAACTGCTAAGAATTCTGGTGCTGCAACACACAAAAATACAGCTTCAGTCCTACAGTAACAATTTTATGCAATAATCCTTCCAATTTGTTTGATAAAATAAAATCTAGCCTAGATTGAAAACATTGGAGGTAATTGACATAATAACAACAACCCAACAAGACAATGAAATGGGAGTATGAAACAAAAATTAAAAAGGAAAGAGAGCTTACAAATAACACCAAAAGAAGCAGCATAGAAATTCCCATAATCAACTATGGGCTGTACTGTGAAAAGCACAAGTTCTGAATGGATTAGTGAATCGTGAAGTTTTTGAAGGGTCCATTCCAGTGCATAAAGACTGCACTCACTCTCATCAATCGCCACCATCACCTTCTTCTTCTCGCCCTCCATTTACAAACAATTTTCTCACAGATTTTCGCTCCTTCGTGAATTGTGACTTTCTGCGTTTGTATCTATCCATCCATTAATATATACATGTATCATGTATGTATATGTTGCGTGCTCGATAATAACACGTGCTATGGAGTTGCTCTGCTTTGACAGGTGGAATAGCACCTCATAGATTTGCCGGGTCGGGTCCCAGCTTTTATTCACAAGATAGACTTGGATTGTTCATGGATAATTTATTTTAAAGATTGATTTATTTATTTTCTAAGGCTAAGCAGACAATATCTCGTATCTATGGGCCAAATTGTCGAAAATTCCCCGCCCTTTGGAAATAGCACAAAATGTCCATGTTTGAAACATTTGATGTGGAATATCCCCTATTGTCCATTTCCTCAATAAAAAATTATGAAATAATGAATATACATGCCAATTTAAATGAAACAAAAATAAAAGAAGAACAAAATAATAATAATAATAATAATAATAATAATAAAGCCTAATTACAACTATGGTCCAAAATTTTTCAAATAACCACAAATAAGTCTCAAATAAATAATTATTGAAAAATCAAAAAAATAAAATAAAAAATCACTTCACCCCTATGGACCCGTCAGCTTCTTCAACTCATTCCACCACGCTCATGCCAGCGCAGCAACGGAAAACCACCACCCACATCGACGGTCTCATCTTACAAATACACTTCAGTCAACCAATGAGCCAATCAACATTATTGGAGGGAGAAATCTTGGCCAAAACACCTTAGGTTGCACACAACACCACCATCAATTCCATCACATACGGTGACACCCATGGTAGAGCACCACCACCGGCCACCTCGTCTCACCAATGCGACCACCTTCACAGAGAAACATTCCAAAATACTGTATCCAATACGACCACTTTCATGGAGAAACATTTTACTCTATATGTTCCCAAATTGATACCTCAGGCAAATTCCTACAATATAAAAAGACATCCCAATAATTTTATGTACTTTCTAAACAATAAGTACCTTCTTCTTCCCTAATTGAACAACATATCAATTTTAAAATTAGGGAAAATACCAAGAGAAAATAAATCTCTCCAAAAAAGTCTTCAAAAGGAAAACAAATTGCACAATTTGGTTCCTAATTTAATATTTAAATAGCAAGTTAGTCTCCAATCATTAAAAATGAACAAATTGATCACAACATTTCGCCCATGTTTGATATAGATTCTTTAAAATTCATTTTATTTTCAAAACACAGTTACAATCACACATTCTTTCATTAAAAAAAATTTTACACGTGAACTTATAGTTTTTTCATATTTTTAACTACATATTCTCCAATAATATCAATTTTCACAAAATATATTCTCAAAGACACTGAGAGTATATAGAACTATCCATGTGGTTGAGAGTTCTCACAGTCCAGACACAATGAGACAATTATCAGGAGTGTGATGTTCTACTGAGCAAATAGCTCGTCGTGGGAAGCCCGTTATGTCAAAAGCGAGAGAAATCTCATACATTATCTTTTGTCCCTTTTTAATCAAAGTATAATCAATTTTCAAAATTGGACTGCTCAAAAGTCTATTAAACCATCACATTGACTTCACATGTTTAACTTTACAAAATTAGATTTTATTTCCTGGCCTGAACTTAACGTTAAAAATTTGGGGTGGAATGTTCATCGGGTAATTGGCGCAAAACGTCCCTACCTTTGACGGGTTTTGTGCAAAACATCCTTACGTTTCATTTTTTGGCGCAGAACGTCCCTACCTTTCACATTTTTGGTGCAAAACGTCATTTTCCTCAATTTTTGACAATTTTACCCTTCTATTCAAATAAAACAAAAACAAAACAAAAGAAAAATACACAATAAATTGCAATCTTACTCTTAGACTTTTCTAAAAATACAAATGAGTCCAAAACTTATAAAAATATTAAATTTTACAATTAACACATTAAATTTAAATAAATAAATAGGAAAAAAAAAAACCAAAAACTCTTTCTCTCTCTCTTCCTCCCTAACAACCGTGGCTGCCGGCACCGTCGCCGCCAACGTGTCGACGTCCTCCGCCACCACTGTAAATCACCACCACCACAACTTCCGCCAATGTGTTGGCACCACCACCGTAAACCAAAAATGGAACATTCAAACCCAAAATGAAAAAACCCAAAATCTCCACCACCGTGTAGCAAATGAAAAATCATATTCAAACCCATAAATTTATCTCTTCGTTTGCCTCAATCATTGCTACTCTGTCCAAAATCGAACCTAAAATCACTGCTATTATCGAGATAATGTTCATGGTGGTCGATTTGTACACAGTCGATCAGATTTGAGACGGCAGATCGAGTTAGAAGTGAAGGTGGAGTTTCAGTGTCGACGCGAAGTTAGAAGTGAAGGTGCGGAGCTAAAATGAGATGAAGAGGATGCTTTCGTGGTGGGACTTGATCTGGTTTGGCATGGGTGGGTGCTGTCATTGATGCTGGAACTTGGGAGGCCAATGGAGACAGGTTGGACTACGCAGCTGGTGGATTTTCGTGGCTTGTTGGAGTTCAATTAAGGGCATTATCGGTTGAATTGAAGCCATGGCTAGGATCTTCTGGATGAGGGTAACCCGCTGATGGTGGTGCCCGACCGTGAGTAGTGCCGGAGGTGGTGTTGCCACTAATTTTCAGGTGCACTAGTTCCTATTTTTGGATGGAAATTTCGGTCCCGTTGTGAGAAGCATGGCAGTGGCAGAGGTGGATATGGTGGTGGAAGGCGGCAGTGGCAACGTTGTGGTGGCTGTAGGTGGGATGGTTGATGTATATTTCTGGATTTTGGTTTGGGGTGAGTTTGGGTGAAGGAGGAGATGAATAGTTCCTGGGGAGGAAGAGAGAGAGAGAGAGAGAGAGAGAGAGAGAGAGAGAGAGAGAGAGAGAGAGAGAGAGAGAGAGAGAGAGAGTTTTTAGTTTTTTTTCCTATTGATTTAATTAAATTTAATGTGTTAATTGTAAAATTTAATATTTTGATAAGTTTTGGACTCATTTGTATTTTTAGAAAAGTTTAGGAGTAAGATTACAATTTATTGTGTATTTTTCTTTTGTTTTGTTTTTGTTTTATTTGAATAGAGGGTAAAATTGTCAAAAAGTGAGGAAAATGACGTTTTGCACAAAAAATGTGAAAAGTATGGACGTTCTGCACCAAAAAATGAAACGTAAGGACGTTTTGCACAAAACCCGTCAAAGGTAGGGACGTTTTGCGCCAATTACCCAATGTTCATCATAAAAGGTCAAGTGTTGATTTGACAAATATTTTGGATAATTTTATCATCGAAGATAAATTATACAAATATAACGAAAATTCGATAGCTAACTTGCTCCTTTTTATAAAGTTGGAAACCAACTTACTACTTAAAAAAAGTTAGAGACTAGTGATGCAATATTTCCAACTCCATATCTATAGAACATAATACCAGCTTAAGATTCAAGACTAAAAAATTTGACTTCGATTTTCCTTATTTTGAATGGACATTTTATAAAAAAAATATTATGGCATCTAAAATGTTGTCCTAAAAATTCATTTGAATTTTATAAGAATTGTTGGAAAATATAGAAAATTTATTTTTTGTTTTTGAATAAATTTCATTTTTCTTTGATGTAATGAATCTTTTCAATCTATTAAGAATTAATATAATTGTTTGTTGTTCATAAATGTTATTTTTCTTTTGTCTTGCTTTTTAATAATATTGGTAGTTGATATTAGAGATAAGAGCTGACGTATAACTTGCTTTTGTTTTATCTTGATTTTGTCTATTAAATAATCAATGCTGATGTTCAAAAATAAAAAATATACGTGATGTATTAGTCAATTTTAAAATGGAATGGACCATTGATCGAATAATGAAGAGGGTCAATAGCCAAAAAGTCGAATCTAGTTGGACCAAGATCCAACTGGAACTAAAAAAAAAATTTAATTAAATATAATAATTTGATAAATAATTTTAAATTTTGAAAAAATAGTATTTGCTTAATTCATAAGAGAAGTATTAAGTCTAATATGAAACACTTAGTCAAATCAAGTGCATTTTCTTCTAATACTAATATGAATTATTCTAAACCTTGTTTGTTTCTCATTTTTCCGAAAATATATTTTTGTTTCTCTTATTTTTATTCACGCGTTCTTTAATAATATAATATTACACGCAAATTCAAAAATAAATCTTATTTTTTAACCATATATTCTCCATCAAATCACTATTCCAAAATACATTTTTTTGTTAAAAATGAGCCTCAAACAAGCGTACAGGGTAATGGTGTACATGGGCTTTATGGGTGCTATGCTGGCAGCACCTGTGTAGTTGATTTTTTTTTTTTTTGGTCATTGCCCATGAAATTATGCCATATCCTCTTTGTAGTAGCCCCGGTTGCCATTTCCATGTACACCCAGCAACTCTCACCGTCAATGCATCTAATCCCTTTTAACTTCTTAGACTCCCGAGTATTATTAACTTATGGAAATAGCAACCTAACTTTTAGGTTTTTTATTCAATTCAAAAACATTTCCTAAAATCGTTAATGTTTATACTCGACAGCAGATATTTTTCAACAAAAAAAAATCGTTGCTGACGTTTTCTTGTAGTGTAAGCAATGAATACAGGCAGGGGCGGACTCAGCACCAGGCGAGCTCCGGCGGCCGCCCGTGCTGGATCCGCCGGAACAGTTTTTTTTTTTACAATGAATAAATATTTAAGATTATATATCAGGTAAGTTCCTTTTTAAAACCATTCATTTCTTGTAGCTCAATTGGCAAGGACCTTTATTTTTACATGAGAAGTCCATGTTTCGAATCCATTTCTTGACAAATTTATTGTGAAATATTTTAAATTCTACAATTTTTGCCAAAACTAAATGAAATAAGGGAGAGGATTCGAACTCCTAACCATAACTATACGAAAATAATATATATTATATTTTAGTGGTTTTAATGCAATTGTAAAAATTCGAACTCGTGCTCTTCCTTTGAAACTTGGCCACGATATCATTTGGTGAATATTGATAATTTTCACAACAAAATTATATATGTTTAATTTGAACAAAATAATTGTAATATTTAAATTTTAGACATTGTTTGATTTCCCTTTTTTTTCAAAATACACTTTTTCTCTTCTTTCAACTGCACATTTTTCAATAAAATAATATAAAATACAAATTCAAAATTTTTCCTTACTTTTACCGCACATTCTTCATCAAATCACTATTTCAAAATGCATTTTTTGCAATAAAAAATGGGTATCAAATGAGACTCTTAATATTTTATTACTGACAACAGTCGACGATCTATGGTAGCCCGTGCTGACTCGAAATCCTAGGTTCGCCACTGAACACACGGACAATGACTCTCTCTTTTTCTGAGCACTTTCTTCTCACGTACACGTCCAAGAAAAAGTGTAGGGACTTCATTGACTGAAGCTCCAAACATATTTGTGCAAGTTATTTCTTTATTAATTTGATTATTTTATTCATTATTTATAATTGAAATTAACTATGATTTCTCTTCATTTAAGACTTATCCACAAATCAATTCGCGGGACCTGAAATTATTCAAAATCGACATTTTCTCAATGCAAGTCATTTTCTTACTGTTGGTGATAAACTTTTAATGCATATGATAAGGATTTAACACTTGATCAAATTGTCTGTGTTAGAACAAAATAAATCATTAGGACAATTTTAGCATCTGGACATTTACAAATCGTCTAGATTCTTTTGGCCGTTGTTAATGTCATATTAGACACCTAATATCATTTCTCCCTCTACTAAAGTCAGCATTAACAGCACACATTCAGTCCAAAAATCAGCAAAAGAAAATAGTTAATTACTAATCTATTAACAAATTGTAGTACACGAAGACGTTGACATTTGTTATTCATGAATTCTGCATAATAAGGCATAATCAAGTAGCTTTTGTAGAGGATGACGATATAGATATAGATATGTGTATGTATATATATATAGGACAAGCATATGATCCAATCGAAACTAAGATAGAAAAGGCCAAGAGGCTTGGGGCTGGGGTAGACCTCCATAACCTTCTCCCACAAGTTTCTCCATCCCTTGTGCTTCATATCCAGTTGTTCCCTGCTATTAAACCCATTCCAACAGTACAATATCAACATTAAAGTCCAACTTTGGCATTGAATGTGGTAAAATGGAAAATTATATTTTCTTTCTTGCAGTTATTTATGAAATTAATTTGAGCTCTGTTTGACACGCATTCTTTCAAAATTCATTTTCAACTACATATTATTCAATAAAATAATATTTTTCATCATGTCAATGAATTTTCCTTACTTTTTAATCACATATTTTCCCTTATATCACTGTTTAAAATACATTATTTTCTTAATAATATCAATCAAACACACTCTGAGTAAACATCTTCTTGGATGAATGTAGATTTGACAATTGTTAGGAGTCGAAATAAAAATTGTGCACGCAGAATTGAGTTCCATTCAATGCTTTTACTAATCCAACGTATCAAATATACTGGAAAAAGTTTTACCTGCATTGTTTCGATAGCTTCTTCCTCAGATGAGTTGAAATCGTAGAATAGACTTGCTGCTGATAGTTTCATTGAAAGAAACTAGAGAAAAGATGTATAAAGAAAAATAAAAATTTAAAAGAAAATGTAAACTAAGATGTGTTATATAATCAGATTGACTCGGTAATTTGAAGCAGAATAGAATCTTGATAAGTGCAGTCTTACATCGATTTGATTTTGCAGTGACCTGATATAATTTGTGATCACTTCCAACATCACAGCCATCCCCATTGTCTACAAAAACCCAAAAAAAACATTTTTAACTTTTCCAAATAAATTTGCTATATATGTAAATTACTTTCATCCATACCCGTCTATTTATTGTGACATCTAAAGTAATTTCTATCAAAATGTAAAATCCTGCAATCATTAGGTTTTCCATGATCATATGGAGAAGAAAAAAGAACTGAAAATGAAGGGTGTAGAAGACTTACCTTGTAACACCCTGGAACAAGGTCTTGCAAGCATCTCAGCCTTTCATTTATCTTCTCCCTTCTTAACTATAATTAACAAAAAACTGTTGTTATTTTCATGTTGTGGTAGATCATTTTCTGCGTCTAAAATATAATTTATGCGAATAGATAATCAGTTTGTGTACAAACATGCATGGTGTTTTCTTGTACTGAAATTTGTAAATGAAAAATCAATAACCAAAACAAACCCTTTCAGCCAAACTGTGGCTATCAGTGGCCTGCCCTCTCTTTGCTCTGACATGAACAACTTCCCTAGGTTTCTGAGAGTTTGTCTCTTTAGTTCTCTTTCTCTTCTTCCCACCATAATTCTGTGATCATATAATAATAGTAATTATAACTAATATAAATGCAAGATCTTTCTTGAAATAAAGGGCTAATGACAGAATAAATATAGGAAACTTATGTGAAAAGATGCATATATTACATAATTTTTACTGGACTTGTTAGCTCCAACTGAACCAGTTCCAGATACTGATGTTGAATACTTTAGCAGTATATCAGATTCCGGGCCGATGTTTATGTTGTTGCATCCATGGCTTAAACCTCCATCTGATGGAAAAAAATTAAGCACTGCCGGATCATAAGCCGGAACGTCGACCAGAGGATGAATGACCAGAGGATGAATGGTTCCTGAAAATTCCTCATTCAAAGCCGTGGAAATTTGTTGAGCTTGATGATCAGCAAACCCTTCATTGTACAAAGGCATGTTTCTATGAAAATTTGTGTTGAAACCCTCCATTTCTCTCAGGTTGTTTAATAATTCCAAGCTGATTGAGTTCATTTCTGGGAAAGAAGATTTAGGGTTCTCAAGGTCTACAATAAACTCTGCCATGAAACTGCAAGTACAAATGAAGTCTTTTAGGTTTTCATATGATATGTTTAGTTGGCAATGTTATATAAGCTTTTGCTGAAGGTTGATATTTTTGACCATACAAATAATCTCATTGGCTCAACAATTTTTTAGTTACAATGAAATAATGTACACCAAGATCTGCAGAATGTACGACTCTTTTAGCCCCTCTTTGGTACGCATATTTTTTTTCATTTTCATTCTTCTTCTCATTTTCAACCACTCATTTTTCAATAAAATAATATTTTCCATCACATCAATAACTTTTCTTTCATTTTCAACCGCACATTTTCCATCAATTTACTATTCTATAATACATTCTTTCAAAATAATGTGGATCAAACACTCCCGTATCATTTGATACAGAAGAAATGATATTAATGATTTTATCTTTTTTGATTCTTTGATGGGGGAAGTACTTGTGGACGTTATCCATATTGATATATCCAGTAAGTGGGTTCACCTCACGTCTTTCATTAAGTATGGTACAAAATAAGAATGATCATAATTATTTAGCACTGATTTTAGAAATGACAGGATGCATATTAATCTGGCAATTTCTGACCGCTTATTCATCACTGGTAGGAAGCCTCAGTTTCTTCTACTTTTATTGACTTATTTTATTTTGGCAGATGGGGTACCATAGTCTCGGAATCAAAACGATTGGATCGTAATATGTTGTATCTTAACATTGAAGGTGTTAAAATTAAAAGAATGGAGGTTCGTCCTTATTAATTATTCTTATTGGCTTGTACATGTGATCAAATTGAACCATGTAGATAATTATTCTTCAATATCTACTGATGCTTTGGTGAAAGACAAGCTTAGAATTCTTAATTTCAATAGACTAACTACACATGTAGCTTCTTTACCCAATTTAGTAGTCGGGGACTGACTATCCTATATATTATGACCAACCGTCAAGGGCTCCATTAGTCATTAGACCTATTGAATGAGAAGTTCTTTATGTCCCATAAAACGACATATCCACAAAGTAAAGAATATTTTTCTCTTTTCAAATTTACAACCAAATTGAATATTTGAGTTATCGGGCAATGATTAACCAACATAGTGGGACAAGCCCCAAATTTCATCATTGCCCACCAGTTTTTGGACCGGACGTTTTTGACATCACAGTCCAAACAATCTCCACTTTGATGTCAATGATCAACAAACTAGTGCAAAAACACTACACAGCATGCTTATGCTCTTAAGCCCCAAGATCATCGCACCAAGTGGTTAAAGTTACTTGCAGCATCACAAAGATAAACTGGATTCAATTTTCAACATTTGCAAGCAAGATTTAAACTTAATAAGAGGAAGTACCTTAGTTCCCATGTTAGTTGGATTAAATTGAGTTGAAATTTTCTCAAGTAATATAGATTCTTTTTTAATTATATCCATAATAAAGTGCATCCTAACATCTATATGTTTGATTCTCTTATGAAACGCAAGATTTTTACATGAATGTATTGCACTTTGGCTGTCCTAATAAACAATTATAGGATTAAAGAGTTCATTCAATTCACACAACAGACCTTTAAACCATAAAGATTCTTTTATGGCTTCAGTGGCAGCCATATATTCAGTTTTTGGTGGACAATGCAACAATAATCTGCAGTCGTGATTTCCAACTTATACAAGTACCGCATAATGTAAACATATAAGAAGTGGTAGATTTTTTATTGTCCCTATCATCGGCATAATCAGAATTTATAGAACCTTTTAAAATAACACCATCTTTATAGGGGTTAAAACATAAGCACAAGTTAAATGGCTCTTTCAAGTATCTTAATAACCATTTTAAGGCAGTTCAGTGTTCATGGCCAAGATTGGCCATAAACCTGCTCAAAGTACTAATTGCATGAGCAACATCAGGTCTGGTATAGACCATAGTGTACATTGTAAATTCTACGGCATTTGCATAAGGCACCTTTTGCATGCATTTTAGGTTACATTCACTGACAGGATACTGATCTTTACTAAGTTGACAGTGACTAGCAAGAAGCAAAGTCGCACATTTAGATTCATGCATTGCAAACTCAAATAACACTTTCGCCACATAATCAGATTGGGACAAAAATAAAATCTATTGGGGCATATTTCTTTTAATATCCATTCCTAAGATCCTTCTAGTATGATCTAAATCTTTCATTTCAAATTCAATGCTTAAAGATCTTTTAATGTTATTAATGTGAGTTATGTTTTGTCCAATTAACAGTATATCATCAACATACAAAATCAAGTAAACAATCACAAATCTAATTTTATTCTTTTTAAGGTAAAGACAATGATCAAAAGATATTCTCATAAAACCAGCAGATAACATAAAGTTATCAAATATTTTATATCATTGTCGAGGTGATTATTTTAGTCCATACAAGGATCTTCTTAACAAACAAAAAAACATGATCAGGTTTCTTAGCATCAGCAAACCCATGTAGGGCTGGGCAAAATGTCCGAACCGAACTGAACCAAATCGAGCGGGTTTTCTTAACTTAAAAACCCGAAGAACCGAGAACCGAAGAACCGAATAAGAACCGAATTTTTTTTGATAAATCAATTTATTTTATTTTTTCTAAACAAATTAACAATTTTTTGTTTTAACTATTTGATATATATATATATATATATATATATATATATATATATATATATATATATATATATATATATATATATTCCTTAACCTAACACGGGTTTAATTTTGGGCTAGTTTGTAGTTTTGTTTTTATTTCCTATTGGACTTAGTTTAGATTGTGTTTGATTTCAGTTTTGGGTTAGGCTTTAGTTGATACTTTAGCCATTCATGATTGGGTTTAGGGTTTAGTTGCTAAGATCGAACTTCGTATTTGTATCTACTTCTTGTTATTAAGCCCCTGTTTGGCCAGCATTCTTGTGAAGAAAAAATGAAGAATTGGACCATTTTTTTCAAATTAGTGGGCCCCTTCCTCTCACAAGTTGGTCAAATATTTCTGCTGGCCCCATGTCTAACGGTAAGAAAATTTCTAGAAATGGGAAAAAAATGCCCTCCAAACAGGGGCTAATATTAGTATCTACTTTCAGGTGTATTTATGTAGTATTATTTTAAATATTAAAAAATTTAATTATAGTACGGAACCGAACCAAACCCGAACGGTTCCAAAATTATATTTGGAACCGACGGTTCCATTTACTAAAGAACCGAACCGAACCGAACCGAACCGACTCGACCCGCGCCCACCCCTAAACCTATGTGGCTGACTCATATGGATGGTTTCTTCCGGATCACTAGGCAGTTTTTACTTCCATTTGTTCAAGTTCAAGATCATATTGAACAACTAAATCAAGCATAGTTCTTATGATAATATATTTAACGACATGTGAGAATATTTCATTGTAATCAATACCAGGTTTTTGAGTGAATCATTTTGCCACTAATCTAGCCTTAAGCCTAACAGGCTGCTTTACAGAATTTCCTTCCTTTTTACTATAAATTCATTTACAATCAACTAAGAACTTATTGTGAGGTTTAGGGACTAGAGTCCAAGTATTATTCTTCAATAGGGAATTCATTTCTTCTTCCATAGCAAGTTGGCAGTCTCTTGATAACTAATAGCTTACAGCCTCTTCATAAGATTTAGGTTATTTAAATGCCAAGTTTTTATAAGATAAAATAGTTAAGGACATATAATCTCTTATCTTAGTAGGCTTTCTAATTTCTCTCCTAATTTTATCCCTAGTTAACTGATAATCATTTAAGGGATTATCATACTCTCCACTATCTTCTTGAACGGCACCTTCACATTCTTCATGTAAATCAAAAACATTCTCGGTTTCTCTTTCAACCTGAACATTATTCATGTGCTCAGATGGTGACCAAGGGTCCACCTGCAGCCTGTTCACATTTTCTCTATCATTGACAGGAACATCATCTTGATGTTTCTCACTCATACATGGCATATCACTTTTATTAAAGGTCACATTTCTACTTATGATCATCTTAAAACCTCTAATTCTTTTAGCCCATAACCTTCACCTTTTCATACCTTTAAGATATCCCATGAAAACAGATTTTTGGAATCTTGGTTCTAGCTTGCCAATGCTCTAATAAGAGTAGGTAGTACAACAAAAGGTCCTAAGGTGGCTATAATCAGGTAACTTTCCAACCAAACCTCAGGAGTTTTGCCATCTAAGGAACTGATAGGGGTTCTATTAATCACATATACTGTTGTCGTTATAGTTTCTCCCCGCAACACTTTAGGAACCCCAAAACTGATCATCATACACCTAACCTTGTCTAAAATGGTCATATTCATTCTCTCAGCAACTCAATTTTATTGAGAGGTATAGGGCACAGTTTTATGCCTAAGAGTACCATCAGTTTTACAAAGTTGAACAAAATCGGCATTGTAGAATTTCAGGCTATTGTCAATTCTCAAGACTTTTATCTTTTTACCAGTTTGATTTTCAATCAAAATTTTCAAATTTTTAAATTTTCCAAAAGTATCATATTTCTGTTTTAATAGGAATACCCAAACTCTTCTTAAAAAATTATCAATCAAGGATAGAAAATATTTATTTCCTCCTTGAGTGATGGTGGATGAGGGATCCCATAAGTCATAATATATATATTCTAACACAGCAGCAATTTCATGCCTTCCTGCATTGAAATGGAGTCTATGATGTTTTCCTAAGGTGCAATATTCACAGAAAGGGATTTTAGAAATAACATCTTTTCCAAACACACCCTTTTTTTTAGAATATGTAGGCCTCTTTTCACTAACATGTGCTAACCTGTTGTGCCACTTTAAAGTAGTATCAATTTTAACACTTGAGGATTTAGTAGTGTGACTTGAAATTACCTCAATTCTAATGACATATATACCATTTCTCTTGGTATCTTTGAAAATAACAAGGGATCATTTGATCACCTTTAAGAGGCCATTTCCAAGCCTAGCTTGTAGGCCTGTGTTATCTAGATCACCCATTGAAATCAAGTTTCTGTTTAAATCATTGACATATCTCACTCTTTCTAGAGTAAAGATATATTCATTTTCAAACTTCAAAGTCACACTGCCAATTCCTACAACTCTACAGGCATCATTATTGCTCGTTACAACCTCACTACCATTCATATCCTTATAGTTCTCTAACCAAGGTTTCCTAGAAATTATGTGAAAAGTGCAACCATAATCCAAAATTCACTCTTGATTTTGATCAGTGTTCTCTAAAAAATTTACAGTATTCAGATTAGGAATGTGCTTTGTAACAACATAGACATTAACAATTTTATCTTCTGCTGGCTCGACCACATTTTCCTCATCCACCTTCTTATCTCTCAGTTCATTCTTTATCTTATAGCAATTTTTAATAAAATGTCAAGTTTTCTCACACCCATAGCATTTTCTATTTCCAGTCATAGACTTTGACCTAGACTTTCCTTTCCTTTTTTTCTTGTTATTATCATTCCCTTGATTACTCTGATTATCTTGATTATTACTCTACTTATTGGGAGGCCTCCTTCTCATAAACAAACTCTTAGATTCCTTTCCATGCCTTTCATATTTAATTCTCAATTCTTTGCTTCTCAAAGAATTTATAACAACATCAGGGATCAAGGTATCCGTGCCATATTTAGTGGTAGTTTTGACATCGTTATATGCCTCAGGTATGGAGTTGAGGAGTATCATAGCCTTGTACTCTTCACATACTTTGTCCTTAGCATTAGTAATATCTCGCACCAATTTATTAAAGGTATCAAGATTATCATCTAGATATCTGGATATGTCTATCTTAAAACTAAAGAATCTTTCTAGAAAAAACAAATTACTAGGTAAAGACTTAACCAAAAAAAGTTCTTCAAGTTTATCACACAGAGCCTTAGCATTATCAAGTTTCCCAACTATCCTTAACACTTGATCAGACAAATGAAGAATAATGGAGGTATAGGCAAGTTTATCAGATTCAGTTCTTTGATGGCCAGTCATAGTTACACAAAATTCAACCGTTTTTGCTTTTGAAATTTCTATTGAACAATGACTCCTCTCTGTTTTTTTATTACCAAATGAGAAATCATTTTTTTCCATTAAAAACTCCAAATTCATACATAGTGGTTATCATTTGGAGTTTTTAACCAACACAAGAAAATTGTTTTAAGTTTGGTGTTCAACAGAAAACAACATATACCAAATAATGTTTGGCAAAACACAACACAAGATATTAAGTATCAATTAATTTCAAGAAATAAGGAAAAAAGGACAAAAAATACAATAATAACAAAATGATGACAGTGTAATGTACTTCAAGTTCTGAATGCTCAAATTTACTAGGATTTCTTGAAGATCAGGTCCTCATGTGAAGGCTTAATTTGAACATAATATCAGGAAACAGAGGAAGATAATATGAATGCATTTCTCAGGTCCAATAAACACGTGCAGTTCAACTACTTACAACATATGTATACTAGCAAAAGCATAGAAGATAAAATTTGTATAATAGATACACAAAGATCAACAAAGTATATTACATACATGACTAGAAAATTTAGATTTAGGGAAGAAAATGTCGTAAACCAAAGTGGTGGTCCTTAGTTTTGACCACCAGAAGAAAGAAACCTAAAGTTAGACCCAAATAATTTTCAGGTCGATCCAAGAAAACCACAAACAATAAGATTTTATCCAAGATGCAAACAATAAATCACTAGAGAACCAACATTAGTTCGATTTCCTCCAAAGAATTTCAACCAAGATGTTAGATCTGTAATCAAACGGATCTAGGGTTCCAAACCAATAACAAGATCTCAACAAATCTGGTTGTGAAAACTAATTTTTCACAATTAGACCATAGACAAAGGAACACCGACAACCGCTGGTGGTTCTGATACCACTATTAGAACTAGAAATCAAAAAATCCACAAAGTAAAGAATGTTTTTCTCTTTTCAGATTTGCAACCAAATTGAACATCAACATCGAAGATTTAATCAATATTGGGCTCAAAACATTGTACCATTCCATACAAATGTAAAACTCCAAACCCTAACCTTCAAAGAATGAATCGCAACTACTTCAATGGACCAAAAATACCACCACATATATCAACCCTTTCATTCTCTCAAAGAATCACTTAGACTCAATATTCACACAGAGTTGTCCTCTGCCCCCCCTCCCTCCCTCCCTCCCCAAAATCAGACTTTTTGGATAACATAATGAAGATGAAATGAACAAGAAAAATACAGAGACTCTAGAAGGTTTTACACAAGAATGGAATAAAAACTGCAAATTTTGGCAACCACTCAAGTTCCTTTTATACACATTATTATTACACTTGATATCAGTAAGTGATCAATGATCTAGAGCAACACACGTGCCACCTTATATTGGGCTCGGGTTATGGTCTTCTTCATTTGAGTTGTCGGCATATTACAAGCCTAAAATTTCATCACCGCCCATCAACTTTTGGATTGGACCTTTTTTGGCATCACAGCCCAAAAAGTCCCATTAGAATTTCTAGATGAAGAGCTCGATCATTTTACTTATCTAACGAATGACCAATGGACTAGTCAAAAGATGATTGGCCGACTATCTATTAGACCCACAATATAAGAGGAACCTTTTTATTCGATTTGTACATGGGATTTGATCGACAGTAGATCAACCACTCATTCCATCTATGGCTTACATGTTAATTTATAATCTAGAATTGTTGAGATAAACAACCAACAAACTCAATAGGTGGAGCCTGTTGGAAGTAGGCAAGTAATAATATCACTGTGAATTAATTTGGGCAGAATAACGACATGAAAATGTGAATGCTATAAAATGTTAATGGTCGAGGCAAGAGTTCGACCCTTTCTCCTTAAGACGGTAATGCCCTGCACAGTGCTGAGGTATGCCGGCACTAATCTCCCAAGATACAACAACCTCGATTTGTAATAGTAGCACTACAAATTACAAGACTCGACATGTAACGACCCGACCTCTCACCGGAGTAGTTATCTTACGTACTGTCCGCTCTGGGGTGGGCTTCTGCCCACTTATACCCTTACGGCTTTCTGACGCGTCCCCCATGATTCGAACCCAAGACCTCCATCATATGGGAGACTTAAGTTGAATCCTGATACCAATTGAGCAAGTTGCCCAATTAGTACCAGGATTCAACTTAAGTCTCCCATATGATGGAGGTCTTGTGTTCGAATCTTGGGGGACGCGTCAGAAAGCCGTGAGGGGATAAGTTGGCAGAAGCCCACCCCAGAGCGGACAGTACGTAAGATAAAGGCTCCGGTGAGAGGTCGGGTCGTTACACGACAAACCTACAATCTCTCTAAAAGTTGGAGGACTAAAATGTACGAAAATTATTTTTCGAAACTGGATTGCAAAATATTAATAATGCAGGAATGAAAGAATAATTTCGGAAGATGAATTAAATCAGAATTGATTTTGAAGTGAATGAAACCGAGGGTATGGGAGCCCATATATAGAAGTTGAAAGGATGTCTTCAATAGACACAAACCATTTAGACCAGCTCAACCGCCAACCACCAACCGTCAACCGTCCTTCTAGAAGAATCCACGTATCACACACAGAAAATTCGGGGATTAATATATTATTATAATAATAAAATAATATAAATCAAATATTATTTTACTAAAAAATATATATCAGCTTGCCCCAAGCCCACGATCCGTGGCCAGTGCCGAGCCGAACCGGCCGGTCGGAAGGACGGCGGCGGCGCGCACGTGTGGGCTTTGGCCCAACTTACTAGCATGTAGGTTCTCTCCCCTTCAAAAACTATTGGTACTCTTTGGGGCCCAAACTCAAGTCTCAAATTTGAGTAATATAAAATGGTTTATATTCTTCTAGCTTTCCATGTGGGATTGACACTTT
Organism: Fraxinus americana; assembly: GCA_035079005.1. Classification (NCBI taxonomy): domain Eukaryota; kingdom Viridiplantae; phylum Streptophyta; class Magnoliopsida; order Lamiales; family Oleaceae; genus Fraxinus; species Fraxinus americana. The sequence goes on from CM068707.1 coordinate 35,955,535, forward strand.
TCTAATTTCCCACCAATTTTTATTCCAATTTATTTCAACTTCAAGTGGTCATCTTTTGGCCTTAATTTCTCATTCACCCTAAATTAGTTTTGAGAAAATAAATACATAACATTAATCTACTCATGGAGTAGAACACACTCGACCTAAGAAATATTTTGTCCAACTAACGAGACCCACTAAAATAATTTGTCAAAAGTTGATCAAACCAACTAATCAAATCCAATTTTCCAACAGCCTTCGAGGGTCAATTAGCCATTTGCATATTGAATGTGCGATAGCTAGACAGCTTTAGAGTTTCTAAAATACGTCTAGCTAGTGTGTTTTAGTCATTTTCAACGGTTCATTGAAAAAAAAAAATGATGATTTCGTTCTTAAGCCAGTGACTTATAGGATGAGCAATCAAAGATCCTTGATTTTGATAACTCTTTTTGTCAATTGTATAGTAGGGTTGTGCTTTAGTCGATGCAGGACAATGAATCACATGTTAACAAAACACTGTACTTGAGACGTGTGATTGGAGGAATAACAGCAGGGGTAGATTTTCAACCCAAAAAGTTTGACGGCAATAGTACTATTTTTGGCATATATAAGCTCAAGATCACTCGAAAATTGACAAATGTTGGCTCTATAATCATGTCTTCTACTCTCATCTTCACCTTGGTATTTAAGATATAGGAAAAAAAAATTCATAAAAACTCAAAACTCGTTGATCCGTTCATGAATAGTAAGAAAGTAAGAATAATTTAGATAAATTTATCAAGACTCCTTATTAAAATTGAAATTCAATTAATTGTCATTTGTCATAAAACTTATAACTCATACATAAAGCAATAATTAAAATATGGTTACCGACTAACTTCTAGTTAACGATTAACTCTAAATAATGATGAGAATTAAAGATAACAACTAACTCTAAACAGAATTAAAAACTTAAACTAGTTAAAATAAATAAAATTATCCAGAAAAAAAAAGGTGTTTTCAAAGCCCTAACAATGGAATTTGGCCGAAAAAGGTCAAGCTGCAAGAAAAAGCGCCGAGTTTTTATTATTGGACCGTTTTCACTCAAAATGGATCCGAAATTCTTCGAAAATGGACACTCCAAAAAATTATCTCTTTCAGGCCCTTTTTCCATGAAATCTTCTTCTTTCTGTTATCAGTATTCCACTATACAAAATATCCTCTATCGACAAGAGATTTTACCCATGATGCGTAGTCTCTAAAGCTAGGATTGAAATTTTGGGCTATAGGTCTAAATTTTCGCCCATCCTATTACATTTTTAGTTATGCTTGTGTATTTCAAAAGGTTTATGGTTAGTCAAGCATGGTTACATTTCATGCTAAAAACCCTTAAATATAGTTGATAAGGGACAATTCGTATTATTCGTACCAAACTTCCATGCATGCTCTTTCCATCCTTTCCCCTCTTGAGTATGTTACATCTACATGCTATTCATTTCCTTTCTGGACTGAACAGTGATGCATGAAAGAATATGATTTTAATCTTACACCTAAACTTCTTATCGAATTCATGTAAAATCTAGTTCCAACTTTTTTCCATTTACAGAAACATATTTTCCACTCAGGAATCATCAACGGTGGTATTCGAATCCATTTAGGTCACTGTTTGGTTGTATGGGCAAGAAGTTCCATATACTTATGATAGAATGAGATTAAGTCATTCATTAAGAAAGTTGATATTGTGTTCTGGACTCAACTTTTCATGCCGACCTATAATCAAAATTGAACAAATTTCTTCGTTGAACCACCCTAAAGAGATGGCTAGTTGCGCTTCATTGAGTGAATTCTTTATAGACTTATAGCTCGGGTTTGGTTTGCTACTAGACATCATTTAAAAGAACATCTTACAATATTTTAACTTCTTTTTTTTAACCTCGGGGTCGATCCTGACCATAGGCGACGTAGGCCTAAGGCTCCGATTTAATGAGAGCCTCAAATTATGTAAGTCAAATAAAAACAAAAATTATAATTACTAAATTCTTTAAATTAGAATTATCATACGCAAACACAAGAAACTAATAAAATTTTAAAATATAATCATCTCTAAAAAAAAATAATATAAATAGTATAAAACTGACCACATACATTTATATATTCATAAATATATCATATCCATTACTTTCTCTATATATATAATTAATTGGACAATTTGTCTTCTCAAGTATCATTTTTCTTTCTCTTAACAAAAAATAAAAGATCATTTTTCTCTTTTCAAAATTTACTCTCATTACTTTTTCTAATAATTTGATGGTGGGTTTTACATTTATTCGAGGAACTGTTGTTAAAGACACTGGTATTCATTTTTCTTTATAGATTCTTTCATTTCGTTTTATTTGTCCATTTTTTCTAGTTTTTCAGTGTTATTGTATTGATTAATATTTTAATTAAAGTACTGTTTCTCTATGTATTATGTAATCTAGTTTGAAATTTTTTTCAATCCACTTATTATTCTTTTTTTTTTTTTATGTTTGCACTGGAATTTAAATCTTGTATTTTGTCTTTCAATTTTTTTTGATTATATTTATTATTTATTAATTGTATTTAATTATATTTTAAGTTAAAGTCAATAATTAATTGTAATCATTCACTTCATTTTACCCATAAGTTTTCAACCACACATTTCATCAACTTTTATCAAAATTTTCTAAAATTTTGATTTTAATCTCTATCAAACATGAGTTTAATATTCATAGGAGCCTCATATTTGAAGTTAGCATAAGACTCCCAAAATATTAGGACTAGTCCTGTTTGACATATTTAGCTCCCGTTTGGTGCACATTTTGAAAGTAAGAATGCATTTTTACTGTTGATGTAATGGAGGATATGTGATTGAAAAGGAAGAAAAAGTTATTGATGTAATGAAAAATATTATTTTATTGAAAAATGCGTGGTTGAAAATGAGGAGAAGAATAAGAATGAAAAAATAATATGGATCAAACAGGGCCTTAATATTGTCCAATCTATCATAGAAAGCATGTTTAGCCAATGTGTATACTTCAAGTGGTAAAATCAAAGTTTTCCCACGCCAATAAGACTGGGTTCAAGCCTTCTTTTAGTGATAGTTGAAATCCTTTGATCCTCTTTTAAAACGAAGAGAAAATATAATATGTCCTTATTTCAAGTTTTGGCAATTTGAATAATTGGACCAGACACACTCTATATATAACTCATAAATTAAATAGTGAGATTATAATATGATAAATACCTCAATGTCCTAAGTGCGGGTTTGCAAGAATAATATTATTTATCATTATAATAATGGATCATCGGTGATGTGGCAATTTAGGTGGAATAATGAGATAAAATAGTTTAATTTACCTCTCTCATGAAAATTGAATTGTCATTTCCTATTATTTCACATAGATTGTCACATTACCGATGATAGTTATAAGAATAATGCTTTGTGTACAATTCATGGTTGACAAGGAATTTGACAATCCATGTTAATTCAAATTCGAATGGGCGAGAAAGTGTGTGGTGTTCAAAAACTGGTCATTCAACCTTCAACAAGTGGCACATTGTCAAACTTGATGTCAAAAAAATTGTACCTGTAGCATGATTGTAGTTATAATGATAAATAGCATTACTCGATTTGCAGATATTGAAAAATACATTCACAATTAATGTGGATTGCATTAGTCTTTGTCGATTGGAAAATATTACTTTAATCTTTTTAGATATTTGGATAAATATGAAGGCACGGTAATTGATAAATCATTTATCGAATTATTAATTACAATTCTGATTAGAAATAAATTGATTATTCAATTAGAGGAAAGATTATTGAGCTTGTCGATCTTAAGTTTAATATTAGTCCCCTAAGTCGGATATGTGAATTTTCTATTAAGTTTATAGACGGTGAGGGGACTATGTGACACTTGAAAATTATTTAAAATTAACTTCATCAAACTTTTCGATGTTTACTTGAGATTGACTCTTAAAGTTGTGTCTAGAATAGATTTTTCTGATCATTTAAAATAATCGATAGTGATATTCGATTTGATTAAAGACCCTTTATAGTGTAAGTGATTGTAGTTATCTATGAAAGATTATTACACTACCTTAAATTTGAAAATGACACATTAAGTTCTACAATTGATGCGAGAAATTAGCATCGTCTTGGACGAATTTGACACATGAAGTAACCAAATTAGGAATGCTAGATTCACTGTATTTGCACAACCTTAATTGATAAGCTTTGACCTTCTTACCTAAACTTTATCCAACGTCAACCATTTCGACTTGGTTGCTCTTGTCGGCAGTTTGGTCTTATTGAACATGTGAAATCGGGCATAAATTGAAATATTCTAAAGCGATAAATGTAGGATAGTGAAAACCTTAATTGTGTGTGTGTGTGTGTAAAATAATTATTTTATAGGTGAAAACCTTGACTTTGAAGCTTTAACTTTGTAGGATATCACATTTTCACACATTTGGAGAGAAGGTATACATATCAAGACTAAGGGTTACAACATCTTAAAAAAGTTAAAGCTTCAAGTCAAGGTTTTCACCTATAAAATCATTATTTACACACACACTAAATGATGAAAATTCACTCAAATAATTACTATTTACGGGTTTAAAAGTCTAGATAAAAGTGTACGACCCTCTTATCCTAGAGATGCATATCAAGTTTATCAAAATTAAAATTTCATTTATGAACAACAAAAATCTAAATTTTGTTTGTTACAAGTCTTTTGACTACCGAACATTATGAAATATTTTATCAAAATCTTAACCTATGCACTATTTTTACGAGTGACATTGACACGATACTAAAATTCAGATTTCAAAATATTTATTTATTTGATACAATATCGAATCACTTTCTGTAAAAATTAAAATTATTAAAGAAAAGGTAAACTCAATTATTTAAGTTAATTGTTTGACAAGAGACATCACATAAGAACACACTAGAACCACTATATGATACACGAAAAACCTGCTACAATATTTTCTTTATTGAAAGCATGTTAAGTGCATTGATGCATATTTCCAACCAAAAACTTGAATCTTTGACTCCAAAATGGCTTTGGGCTCGGCAATAAAGTGACAACAAACATAGGGAAAGGCAAAAGTTCATTTTTTGGGAGACACCATCGTTCTCAAAACACCATTAAAATTGATAAAATATTTTACATTCCGTATTGTCACCGACTACTTATCAAACAAAAGCATTCCACGTATATATAGAATTGTTAAACAAGTTGAGCACGTTTTTTGCAGGAAAAAATTATGAAAACGAAGGGAAATGGAATAAGTTACCCATAAAAAGACAATAAATAGTTCACTTTCTAGAACAAGTAGTCATTTTAGTCACTTTTCTCTATGCCTTTATTTCTTTCTTCTTTCGATTCCATGACTTTTTTTGAATGTCTTTAAGCATATATTAATTGCAACATGGAAGAGCCGTGTTTGAATGCATGATGTATACTCCAAGAAATATGAGTTAATAATCAAAGTGTAGTCAATACGATAAAGAAAGAGTAATGCTAGCTATTAGCATTAGTGCCTTACACACTAGTCCAAGTAACATTAAACGACGAGTCTATCATTTATTGTCATCTAAACTAATATTATAGTAACATGAGTGTTAGATAGCATTAATAATCTAAAATGAAGTAGATTTGTACTTCAGAATTTGACTTAATTAACTTGCTTGAAAACTTATTATCTAACGATATTGCATGAGTAAGTTTCTTGTAGAACTTGACTACTTGAGTCTTTAATGGACGATTTCGCTTCAACAAACCATTAAAAGTTTTAGATTTGTTTGAAGAGTATGATCTTATCCTTATCTAGTTATCTTGAATAACTATAACTTAATTTTTTAAAAAATAAAATAAACTTATTTTCATCTTTCCTATCGTTGTATCACACATTCCTATCCCCAAACTCCAATCCAAGGCCAGGCAAAATTGGGAGAATAGGAGTAGTAGGAGAAGGAGATGAAGGTAAGGGAGCAAAGGAAGGTAGGGATGACAACGGGACGAGACCCTTGCCCCGCTTACTACTCCGATTAATTTTATTTTTTTTTATGATAATTCATTTTATTGTCCCCATTCATTAGAATGAGACAATAATATATTTTTTAATCTTTACTTATTTTTAAAAGTTAAATTATTCAAATATATTTGGTAAACTAAGGTTTTTATTATTTGCCATATTTTTTAGATAATTTTAGTTGCCATTTTCTATTAAAACTAATAAAATTTCGTAAAATTTTCCATTTAAAGTATTGAATTTAAAATATATATATATATTAAACGGGCGCCCCGCCCCAAATACCCAATTAAGTTGGTAATCTTCGTCCCGTTTGGAACGGGTATCGGGTTTGTCGGATTTTTTTACCATCCCTAAAAGAAGGAAGTAGGGCCATTGAGTGATTGGCAAGGGTGGAAAATTTTGGGGTAGGCTTGGATTTAGAGGTTGAGCATGGAATGAGGAGTAGAGAATAAGTTGGTCGCAAGGACCTAGGAGTTGGGGTTGCAAGGGACGAGTTGGGGATGTGGTTTTGCTAGGGAGATTTGTGGATTAAATATGTTACATGTACTCATATAAAAAAAAAAAAAAAGTATATATATATATATATATATATATGTTACATGTACATTATCATTTACATTAGGTTTGATATTCTTTCACGTGACATTCATCATAGTCATTGATTTCTAGAACACCCTATCACATCACTAGCCAAAATCTGACATATAAGGGGAATGCCAACAACAATGTCAAGGAGAATGTACATATAAATTAATTCTTTGTGGATATATATTGCAAACTTGCGAAGTTATCATATTGAAAAGTCAATGACAAGAAAAAAAAATATTGGTAATCAATCAACAATTTTAATTGTTTCAAAACAAAAATTCCAAGATTAATTAGTTAAATATATCGCCGCATCTTTTGCTTAAAACACTCAAATTCTATTTGATTGGTTTGTACTAATTTCAACCACTCTTTATGATCTTATCAATGAAATACCTCAATTTCATTTTTCTTGGGGCCAAGCCAACCAAGTCAAGCTACAAGTTTGTGGGGGCTCATAGAAAATATTTTTTAGTGGCCTTAGTGCATGTTTGGTGAAACAAAAATAAATAAATAAATTGGTAGATTATAAGTTGTGAATTGTGCATGTGCTGATAGAATTTTATTTTTATTCACAAATTTTTTGGGATACAAATCTTTTATCTACTTTTTAAATATACGTAATTATAAATTTTGACTAATATGCACAAAAATGTGTAGATAAAAAGTGAAGAAAAATGGGCGGTGGTGCAGTTTTCGCAGATTTATATGCTCATACAAAGAGCATTCTTCTCTTTCTTCATATTTATCAATGAGAGAAAATTATGTGTGGGCTGCAATTGTCATAAAAAATGCCATATCATGTGGAGAAAACTCTCTTAATTGGGGTCTGATTTTAGCTTTCCATTGATCCTCCTTATTTTCCAACCACTATATATAATATCTTATTGGCTTAATCCGTCGAACAAATTAAAATTCCCCATTCTTATCTTACATCTTTCTCTTGCCTCATCATGAGTAAACTTGGGGTAAGCACTTCTACACATGAAGATGCAGATGAGCTAAGAAAAGGCCCATGGTCTAATGAAGAAGATAATCTACTTATTCAATACATAACTTTACATGGCGAAGGCCAGTGGAATACCTTAGCCAAATGTGCAGGTATCATTTCAAAATTCAAACAAGTAAAAAAGCTTTTCTAATATTCTTATTTTGCAGTATTTTTTCACCAAAATTTGTTGTTTTGATGGGGGATCCAGGGCTTAAGAGAACCGGGAAAAGCTGCAGGTTGAGGTGGTTGAATTATTTGAAGCCTGATATTAAGCGTGGCAACCTTACCCCACAAGAACAGCTCTTGATCCTTGAACTCCATTGCAAGTGGGGAAACAGGTGAATACTTAGAGGTCCTTTGTGGGTTGGAATGTGCTGAGTCTAATTATACTGTACACTTATCTCCTCGACCGTACTGTATATGCAGGTGGTCGAAGATTGCACAGCATTTACCTGGAAGAACCGATAATGAAATCAAGAACTATTGGAGAACTAGAGTGCAAAAACAAGCCCGGCAGCTTACGGTTGATGTGAATAGCAAGAGATTTCTTGACGCAGTTCGAGGGGTTTGGGTACCAAGATTGCTTGAACAAATGGAACAAAATTCATCAGAAACATCATCTCCCTCTTCCTCCATTTCAAACTTGGAAACTCAAAAGCCCACAATCACTACACCATGTCCTAAATCCAGGTCTCAGGTGAATTATTCTGATAAGCACAAGGAAAATTTACAGCTGCCCGCAGAGAATTCAGAAAATTTGAACCAAGCTTGTGGCAACATTAATACTGCTTATGATTATTCATTTCAAGATGATGGTTACCATGTGGACGTTAGCAGTTATGGCATTACTGAAATGGAGTCCCAGCAGGAGGATTTTCTGGCAGAGATAGACTGGTTTGATGAAAAAATAGCAGGCAATACATTTTGGAATGCTGATGAATTCTGGGATTTTAGAAAACCTTAAAAGTGGTTCTTACTTACTAGACTTAGAGCCCTTGTTTTGTCATAGGGCCAATATTTTCCATGTGCTTTTAATATGGGCCTCATGGTAGTCTATGATAAATTGCAGGCGCGCTTGGTTAAGTTCCAAAGTTATTTTAGGTCAATTTTACATTTGTTATGCATACAATTATACATATATTTCACCGTAAAACTAAAAAAATAAAGAGAAACATTTGAAATCGATTATTAGTACACAACCGATTATTCTATACACATGATTTGTACACTACTCAAGATCGAATCTAGGCGTGTCAACTTCGCTCGCTGACTTGGACAGCCCGTGGCTTTACCGAGCCGAGGCTCGAGCTAAGCCCCATTTTGGGGGCAGTGGCCCGAGCTTGGGTCGGCTCGTTTCATGGCCTATTTTCGGCTCGTGACGAGTCGGACCTTTAAAAAAAATTTGAAAAAACAAACATAGGCAGCAATTGTTGCTTGCTTTTATTTAAAAAAAAAAAAAAATCAGGCAGCTGCTGCTTGCTTTTATAATAATAATAATAATTTGTGAGTCGGCTCGACTCGACAAGGCCAAAGCCGAAAACCCAAAGCTGAAAACCCGGGTCGTTCATAATTGTTTTGGCTGAGCAGAAACTCGACTCGACTCGAGCCAAAAAAGGTTCGAATCATTTTTACTTGAGCCAAACCCGAGCGGCCGAGCCTCAAGTTTTGGTTCAACTCATTAACATCCCTAATGAATCTATCATTCACTTATTGACTATTGTGAAACCAAAGATTATTTCACCTCAAGAATACAAAGTTCAATTGATAACTTCAAAATATTTTAATTAATAAATCTACACAGGTTTTGCTGTTGCCAAAAACTATTTTTAACAGTAGCGCAAAAATCCTGTACTTATAGCATTTCTCATTTTAGTGTAGTCTAATCATACAACTTGTAAGTACACTTTAAGCTTTTGATACTAAAGTAGAGTGGTTGAAATAGTGAATGGCCATAGCCTTGCATGACGAAGCTAATCATTTCGGAGCTTAAGCTTTGCCATTTTAAGATCTATATGAAGTTGGACGAAAACTACTTAGGAATGATGAGCAAATCAAATTGTGTATTCTATTTAATCATATAGATCTCTAGTCAAAATTTGCGACTATCCATTAACTATAAAATCAACTTAACAAACATTTGTATTCTATTTCGTATTCCATATAATCATATCGATATCTAGTCAAATATCGTGATTATCAAATTAAAGTTTAACAAATAAAGCATAATATAGCATGCCTAGCTAAGTTCAAAAAAAGGCAACATAATATTGTTTTGATAGGAAGAACCTTGTAGTTGCCAAAAAATGACTTAACCATCTCGGTAACGTTTTCAGCTTAGATACCAAGTTGTGTACTCAAAGGAAATTTATCCTTAATTATGAGTTTACGTACAAAATTATTTTATTAAAAGAATATATGATTAAAAATGAGTTTGAAAAAGAAATTAAATCTTAAAACAAATATACTCGCCGCTTTCCAAATTTCCATCGAATCATTCTTTTCACCATGATGCATAATATCATGGAAATATCAAACTTGAAGAGGGATACTGAAGTCAATACTACACCTACTGACATACATATAACATATTTAAATTCTTGTTTGGCACCGAATTTTTAAAATTTATATTTTCTTTAAATTTATTTCAACTATACATTTTCTCGATAAAAATTATTCTTTACCTTTAACCACATATTATCTAAAAAATTATTTTCCGCAAAATTTATTCTCAAAAAATTTATGTCAAACATACCCTTAATAAATTTTCTTGTTTGAAAAGAGTTGTTTTCTCTCTTTCATTAATAGATTTGAAGTTTCATCCAAGATTGTCATATCAAATGTCTGATTTTCCTTAGTGGTCGGCCCCTCCAATTCCATATGGAACTAGACTTCTTGTACACAAATATCCCTTTGTTCGGTTTAGGATATTCCACGTTACGTCTGTAAGATTTTAGTTTATGGTCTTCTTTTAACTTGGGGGTTTTTTTTTTTTTGTGGAAAGAGTGTAATTTTCCAAAATCGATGTATAATAGGACTCAAATTACTTATACTTCTTTATTTTTTCTCTTTTATCATCCTTCAATTCAATTTTACATTTATGTACAGAAAATTGAAGTATATATTTAATTAAACTTTTATATTAATTTAGCAAAATAATAAGCGCCTATTTAAGCCCCATTTTTGGCTATAGAATGCATTTTGGAATAATAGATTGATGGAGAATGTGTGATTAAAAAATAAGAAAAAAAATTTGAACTTGCGTGTAATATTATTTTATTAAATAATGTGTAACTGAAAAGAATAAAAAAATATATTTTAAAAATAATAAGAATCAAACCAGAGCTAAATATATATTCAAATTATTAAAACCTAACTATGAAGTGATAAATGTCATGTATTTGGAATAAAATATGTGATAGAATTATATGTTATGTGTATAATTTAATTAAAAAAGTATATATTAATTCATTTTATAGAATGTGAAATATGTATTCTGAACAAATTATGAAATATGATAGATAAATAAGTTAAATAAATATGTAGTATATCACTTAATAAATGCACTTTATGTTATGTGCCAAATAATCAATCTTTTATATTAACAAAAAAAAAAAACTCTAAATACCACCAGTAACATTTTTATCAAAACGATCATTTTCCAAACTCTAATTGTTAGGTGGCGCCTAGTCCCCGTTGGACTGTTTTGTCAAATTATTAGTCTCCACTTTTAACTCAAATATGAAATTACACTCTTGAATTATTAGTCTACCTTATTCTCGTTTTATATAATGATATTGTGAATCAATCACACACGAGATTTAGCTAACGTTGAACATTAAGATTTAAACTGCTCAACAAAGTACAATACGGGTGTGTTTGATTGCAAACATGGAATTTACATGGAAAAAAAATAAATTCTAGGCAATTGAATTGCCTATAAATTATTTGCATGGAAAATCTCAATTAAATGTGTTTGATTGACTTAATTTTCAATCTAGAAAATATTGTCTTTTTCCATCTTTTGGTGTTTGATAGTCATTATTTTCCATGGAAATAACCATTTTTTCCAACTTTTGTTGTTTGATAGCCATTATTTTCTAAGGAATTTGTCACTTTTTCCATGGAAATTGTAACTTTTCTATGAAAATTATTCTATCAATTTTTAGAAGTATTGTTCAATGATGCCTTCAATCTCTACACAAATATAATTTGGATGCAAGATGAATTTAATACGTAACAAACACTTGAACAAATCTTTGAATATTATATTGAGGTGGCTCGGATCATGAAAGAAATTCATAAAAACACATACAATCAGGTGCAATTACACTTTTATTTATGGTGTTCAATAGCTTTCATATCCAATGTCTCAAAAGATTTGGTGCCCTCCACAATTTTGATAATGTGAAAACCTTAAAACATTGACCAATTTTTGATCAAGTGAAAACCTTAAAACATTAACACATTACTAGATAACCAAATAATCAATTCAACGAATAATGAACATAGTTTGTTCAGCATAGTACGGACCAACTAAAACAAAGAAATAAAAAAAAATACCCAAAAATCTCTATTGTAAAAAAGTAGCAATTCAAACCAACATAGATATCATACTTTTACATATGATTGTTAAATTATCCAAGCACGCTACCTAAAGTGGTGGAGGTGGATCACGACCAAGCTTCTCATATACCATATACCGCATGAATTCTTTATCAGTCAAGCTCATAAATACTCTAGCTAGACTCTCGTCCAACTGAAATACTTTCATGACTTGCTTTACGTCACATTTGTCTAAGTTCATGCCTTGTAGTTTTTCCAGAACCAATTGCCAATTGATGTAGTTTAGCGTATCTAATGTAGCTTGAATCTCCATTGCATTAGCAATTTTTTTAGACGATTCGGCAATGGTCGATAGGGCAATGAGACTCTCATCATTGGGTTGGCTACGTCGACGTCGAATTTTGTTGGTTCCTCCTTCAACGTTACGCTTAGGAGCACGATCTTCGCTTTGATCCATGAAATCATTTTGACCATCAACTTCATTCACATTTTCATCTTTCAAAAAATAAAAAAAAAAAAACTTTTTAAAATCCAATATAATATAAATCGTATATATTATTATTTACGATATTTTACATACCATGAATGGGGGAGAAGTTGTCATTGCCGGTTACAGCGCGATCTCCTGTAGCAGAATCATTTCCAAAGATAGCCTCCAAATCGTCATAACGAGGACAAAGTTTCGTCCTCCACTTTCCGAATTCTGGTTTTCCCTACAAAAAAGAGAGATGAGAGATATGTTATATGCATAGTGAATGTCCAAAATAAAATACGCTACTAAAAGGTAATGACTAATAATGTCATTGGTCAATGAAATATAATACCTTAAGATACTCCTCCCAAGCTAGTATATCAGCTGTGACACGTCCATTGCTAGGATCCAACCCAAAACCACTCATACTTAACAACTGACGAAATTCAAGATATTCTTTTTTGATAGTCTTCAATCGTGCCCTTACATTCTTATCTGACACCACGACTCCGCATCCGTTGTACACACTCTCAATTGCTTTGGACACATGAAATGATGAAAAGCCATTGTCACTCCTTTTGTGACTAGACAACACTTGTTGCAATAGTGCAGTTATCATACAACCATCCATTACATCACTCCAACGTACATGGCGAGTCCTAGAATTAGGATCCACTTGGGTTGAGCTTAGTTCCTCCACATCTGAATGGGTGGTTGGTCGAGGAACTCGAAAAGGTGCCGAAGAGCTTTGTCGATTATGTGCCATGAAATCTAGATTACAAGAATATAAGTTTATAGCCAACCATTACATAAGAACGTGTAAAAAAATATATATCTAACAATTTGTCTCCAATAACAGTAATTCCAATTCCAAGATTTAAAATTGTAAAACAATATGCATTCAATTTCAACAATAGATAAATATGAAACTCTGTCTAAGTTTAAGTCCATTATATAAGAACATAACTAAAAACACCATATTCAATCGAAATCAAATGTCGCATTCTGATTGGGATGATAATCAGCCCACATTAAATGAGCAATTGTATTCCTCTTATTAGACCATGCGTCATGAGCTATGAAAGATATTTGAGCATTCAGAGTTTCATCTTCAGGTACATCAACATGTGTAGGGTTAACCTCATCATCGCTGCTATCTAAGTCCTCATCACAAACATCTTCTACATCATCAGTTCTTAAGAAGTTGTGGACGGCAGAACAAGCAAGGACAATCTTTGCTTGTGTGTCAATGTCGTGGTAGGGTTGATATCTCAAATATGCAAATCTTTTTTTAAGCAAACCAATTGTCCTCTCAATGACATTACGTAGAGATGAATGTCAAAAATTGAACAATTCCTTGCTACTTTCAGGACGTTGACCCTCAATGTCTCTACGATGATAACGAGTACTACGGTATGGTGCAAGAAACCCCGGAACCAATGGAAAGCCAGCGTCGACAAGATAATATTTACCTGTTAAAATATTGTCCATAACATGGTTATTATTTAATTATTATCATTTTTACGAGAAACTGGATTTTCAAAATAGGGATACAACTTACCAGAAGGAATTGTTAGCTGTTGTCCTTGGCGTAATATTGCACTCCTTAATAATCGACCATCATGTGCGGATCCCTCCCAACCAGCAAGCACATAAGTAAATTTCATATCAAATGTACAAGCTACTAAAACATTTTGAGAAATCACTTGCTTTCTATTCCGGTACCTAGCTTGTTCCTCTAAGGGACGTTCGCAAGAATATGTGTACCATCTATTGCCCCTACAGCATCCTTTAAAAAAGAATACTTTCAAAATGTTAAAATGTTAAACATTTAAGAAATACATTATGATTAGTACATTCCTAACCTTGAAAAAGGAGTACCATGGCTTCACATTTTCCTTCTCGTTTGGTGAGTTATGAATAGTGGCATTAAGCACAACATCTCTATACAGTCCAAGACAAGCATGTAAGACCCTATGGAAGTAAAAACTCAATGTTTGACCAGATCTGAAGAAAGTAAAACATCCCGCTCGATTACGTTGGTCATGCCCGACCGTGTACAAAAAAATTGCCACTTGTTCCTCAATTCGAACATATTTACTATCAACCAATCCATATGTTCTCAAACGAGTGCATAATCTTTGAAAAGAACCTATCTTCATCCTAAGTAGATCACGACATGTTCTATCACTCGTTCCAAACATTCGTGTAAGTGTCATTTCTCTTTCGGAATCCCAATTTCTATAAGGAGCCCTAGGGAGATGTCGTTCACGACGTCTAATATCATTGTATAGCACAGTCGCTTGCATGACCATCGTCCAAAATAAACCCAAATGTTGTCGTTGGCGTCTACGTTGATTCCTTGTTGTAGCCATGTTACCCACTACCATGTATTAAATAAAAATTCAATAGAAAAATCATATACATTACATATTATAATTGTACCAGAAACAAATAATTAATTTAGCCCTTTCAATATAAAACAAACATATATGAATGAGCTAATAGTTCAATGGTCCAAGTGATAAGATATTTGGATCGCGTAATAACCCAATTCGTAGTAAGATCAATCCGGTTTCAACATATTATTGAGTTATGCAAGAGAATATAGTAGTTAAGATCATAACCTAACTTGTGTTTGGAGAGTTCAACATTCACGTTAGGCCCCAAAGTCTAACATGTGAAGACATTGAAAAATAACGAAGTAGAATTATACAACCAAACCGAATAAATAAAATTGCATATGATATTGGAAAGCTAGTGTTAAGGGAACGAATGGAGCACATCTCTTCAGCACAGGGTCTTGAAGGGATGTCAGTGGAATGTGCCTATATATTGAACCTTGGTTTGGATTCTTACTTGAAGTATTTAATAAGTTCTTGCATTGAACTTGTGGGGGTTAGGTTAGGGGACAAGCTAACAAAGGAACAATAGGCAAAATCATCAAAGCTTGTATGAAGGTTCTTAATGGTGCTGCACTGGGCATCAAGATCGGATGCAAGGTTGAAATATCATAAGAATAAAATTCCGGCAATATGCCTGAGAACATACAAATTATCTTTAAACTGAATTAATTCCAAGATTAGTTTCATCTGATCAAAACTAAACCTTTTTTAGTCACAAGAGTTAGTCTAGTTGCGCATATGTATTCAGCTATTCCGTAAAAAATCCAAATTTACAGCATACTCAACTTTTCCCAAAACCAAATCAATTTCAGCACTAATCAAAATCAAATATAATTGTCTTCTGGTAAAATGGGCAATGTTTAATCACTGCATATCTTGAAATCACAATTGAAATAAAACACCCGTAAAATGCGACTTTCATTATAGTAACCTAAAACATGCCCTTAGAGTTCAAGTTTTTAACAACAAAAAACAAAGCAATACTCAAAATGGAAAATGGATACCTGAAGGTTTTTCTGAATTGAGCTTATGGTAGTGAAGTCACAACCTAGATTATGGATACCTGAAGGTTTTTCGAAGATGAACGAACCCATAAATCAAATAATCAACACCCAAAACAAGTAATTAAAACACAGAAAACGGAAAATACCAAGATTACGACTTGATTGGCAGAGAATCAATAAAGCCCAGAAAATAAATCCATTCAATTGGCGAAGCAGAGTGTCGAATGAGGAAGAGAAGGTTGAAGAAATCTGGTGAGGGATAATATTGACGAGAGAGAGAGAGAAAGAGAGAGAGAGAGAGAGAGAGAGGGAGGGGTAACGTGTGCTTAGTGGGTTTGTTTAAAAGGATAATTACCAATTGCCAATTGCCTGGAAAATAAAATCTACCTCAACCCAAAGAAAATATTTTCCTTATTTTCGTGGAAAATCTAGTCACGTGATCAAAAGTAGGAAAATATTTTCCATGGAAAATAATAACAATCAAACAACACAAAAGTAAGAATTTAGATGGAAAAAAGACATTTTCCATGGAAAAGATTGGCAATCAAACACACCCATGTATTTGCCCCATGGAAAAACTACACACTTGTAAGTTGCACTTCTCATTACCAAGCACTATATAATATAACAATTAAGAAAAATGAACGAAAAATAGTAATCTTAATCAAATAGTAAAGCCCATGTTAGGATTAGCGATAAAGCCCATGTTAGGATTAGCGATAAAAATCTAAGTCAAAATCTCGTATTAATTTTAATTACACGTTTTATGACTGACAACTTTTATTTTTCCAATGCACATTTTATCAACTTTCGTCAAAATATACTAAAAATCGAATATTTAACAAAACCAAAATCCGGAACACAAATCAAAAACTCTAAATTTCATACCATCCATCTCAAATTGCTTTTTCTTCTTTGGTCTATTTAATTCGAGCATTTGAATATGGATTTCCAGTTGATTACCGACGAGGCCACCAAGAAGAGGCAATTGAAGGTCAATGCTTGATTCTAGTCCAGGAAGGCCGCCTCCGTCCCAAGACACTTAGCCATGTTGAGTTCCATCAATTATGGCTGCACCATCGACATGACAATGGCCATTGAACAAAACTACAATTTCTCAACATTCCTCCAATTTTCCCCATTTCAATTAACTCAAAACGGGACCATTGACGCAGGAGGATCCGAGTCAGATGATATTGAGTTGTCTGATAGCTCGTTGATGGCACTAAGATATCATGAGTTGGAGGATCGGCGCAAAAATCGCAAATAATCGACGATCCTTCCTAATTGGGACTGTTTTTTGGACACGTTTAGGTATTTTGGCCATAACTTTGCTACGGTTATTAGAATCGCACTCATGACCCTAATTCGAAAAACTCTTTTAGGCGCACACGTCCTGGTCACCCAGCTTCGCTCGATGTGCATCGATTTCGAGGGCAAATTCCGTTGTTTTCCTTTCCGAATTCTCAATTTAAGTTATTTTTTTCCTTTTTTAGTAATATTTCGTTTGCTTTTTAAACATAAATTTTGAACTCGAATTGAACCGGATTTTTGAGATATTATTTCTCTTATTACTTATTTTCTTTTGGTATGAATATTGAGAGTTTGCTATTTTTGGTAAAATTCCGACAATTATGATTTTTTAGCTATATAATCCGACTTGTGGATTTTTTTCAGTTGTTGGATGAATAATAAAGATATTTTCTGTTTTCTTGGCATTTTCTTTTGTGTTCTTCTTTGTTAATTACCTGTTGAATTTCAGCCTGCAGAATAATCATTATTCTGCCCGGCGTCAACCATATTTCAGCATGGTCTTCCAATTTCTATTCCTTTTCTTCTTCTGAGTCTTGTGCAGCTACAAATTGAATTATGGATTATAACTTTAATTTTATGACTCCACGAAAGGATAACGGGTGACTACATTTGAAGTTCTAATCTATGACTTTTTTTTCTTTTTTCTTTTTTTTTTTTTTCGTGTCAGAACTTAAATATTGTTAGCAATGCAAATTCGAATTATGAATACAGAAAAGTTTGGTTTTTGGAATTTTATCATGTCCATTTCAAAAAATACTATATATTTAACTATTTATAGGGATTTCAGATTTGGATTGGAGAGAGAAAATATAAAGGGATTTGAATTGGAGTAATAACAATCTTAATTTAGGTAACTAACTTTGGTTAATTATTTTAATTTATATTTCCACTTAATTCGTTTAAATTGTTGATTTTTTCAGGATTATTGCAAATTACAATATTGTACCTAAATTTTCATTTTTCATTTATGTAACCTTGTGAGTATTAATTTTTGCAAAAATTAGTCAAATCAACCTAAAGGGCCCAAGGACATCGCAGCCCAAAAAAGTGAAAAGGACAAAAGTGGACCAATTAAAATCTAGAACATTAAAATGGGCTTTGCTACTTCATATGGGTCACATGAGCCTGTACAAGTAGCAAAACCACATCAAAATTGGATAATGAGAAAAATTCATGGCTCATGGATTTACTTTTAAAAAATCAAAAATCAGGTTCCAATGTTTAAAATTGTAAAAATCAGATTTTTTTGAATTAATTAATTATATTTCACAATTATTATATTAAATTAAATATTTAACTATAATATAATATAATTAACCCCACCCCACCAAACTCCATCTCCACCACCCCCATTGCTCCGGCGACTGTTCTTCGGCCGCACTGAATTCCGACGACTGCTCCGACGACCGTTCTCCGACCGCACTTAATTCCGGGGACTGCTCCGATTTCGACAATTGTTAAAGTCATAGATATATGGAGGTGGGTCACGGAATATTTCGAGGTCACAGATCAAAACTGATAAAAAAATTATAGGTCACAGTTAACTTCGTAGGTCACAAATCAAGAATTTTAAGGTCACAGGTAATTTTTTATAGGCCACAGATTTAAAAAATTCAAAACTTTTACGGGTCAAAACTCTATTTCAACGAGTCACAGTCCTAATTTTTAGGTCATGGACACCCACTTAGATCACAGATTGAAAAAAAATCAAAACTTTTACTTGTCACAACTCTATTTCGTGAGTCACAGTCACAATTCTTAGGTCACAGACACCTACCTAGGTCACAGAGACTCGCGACCGCCACCACCACCGCCGTCGACCCATCACAACAACACACAACCATCGCCACAACAGTTCCAACACCACCAAAACGTAAAAATAATTACCACCACTCCAACAACCAAAAAAAGGCCAACTAAAAACACCAATGCCACCACTGTCGGGGCTCACATTTGTTAGATCTGGTGCGAGGTAGCTAGGTCACAAACACCAAAAAATACCACTTCAAGGTCACACACCACAACAATAACAGAAAAACGACCACCACCACACGACCATCACCACCATCCAATAGCAACAACAATAGCAAAACAAAAATCCCCCGACTCTTTCTACTTAGACCGTTGCAGTGCCTCCCAGACAACCTGTAAATATGGCAGCATCGAGACGCCGACAGGGGGAAAGGGAGGGAGAGGGAGAAGGAGATGAGGGGACGCTGCCGGGACGGGGAGGAGAGGGGTTGGGGAAGGGAATGCTGTTGCAAATCGCAGCAGCTAATGACGGTGACGCTGCTGCCAAACTGCAGCAGTGTGACGGCGACGCTGCCGCCGTTCGACAGCAGCATCTCGCAGCAGGGGGATGGGGAGGGAGAGGACAAGGGAGGCGGCGGGCGGCAGAAGTAGAGGCAGCGGCGTGGGGAGAAAAGTTGAGAGAAATGAAATAGATTAGATTGGGTTAGGGTTTGGATAGAGTTTGGGTTTTATTGGTGGGGTAGGTAGTAGGGTGGGTATATATGTTATTTTAATTTTATAATATTATCATTAAGTAAAAATAATAAAACCTGATTTTTGATTAAAAAAAGTTTAAACCTGATTTTCATAAATTGAAAACTAAATAGCTGGTTTTATGTAATTACCACTTAGATAATTCGGCTTGAACATGGCTACTCAAATAGCAGGGTCCATCAAAATTACAGCAATTTATGCCACGTCATTAGTGATTTCGGTGACGTGGCACAATTAATGTGCCATGTGTTGGCCACATCATCTAATTCGTTAACTTTTCTAGAGTCATGCAAGTTGTACAATCGAAGTTGACAACCTCAATTGACAACCACTCACATGGAGGGGTCCAATTTGTTTTTTGAAACATGCAGACCCCATATACATGTGAGAGGTTGTCAACTTCGATTATAAAAATAGAATTTTCCACTTTTCTAACTCAATTGACGGAGTGGCTAATGAATACATACTAGTTAGGTAGCAATTCAGGAGCATTTTCAATATTTCAGTGACATTTGAGATATTTTATCCCTCGAGAAATGAAAGCCAAACACAGTTGCTAATAATGGGAAGCATCAGAAAAAATGGAATCTCATGCCACTTCTTATCGTGCGACAAGAAATAATTACTTCCCATACAAGGCGACTGATGAAACTAAGAGCTTGTTTGATAACACTAAAAATTCAATTAAAATTGAAAATATAGTCGTTATTGGATCACACCCGTCTAATAAAAGTTAACAATAACGGCTAGTTTTTCAATTTTAATCTCTACCAAATACACTCTAAGATCCACGTGGATGGCTAACTCAGCTTGTGAAAAATCGTTCATATACCGCCAAGTTTATAATAAATATAAGATTATTGAACTCGACCAGGATGCCCAAGCTAAATATATGATCCACCTCAACGGACTAACTTCATATGACGAGCAATGGACCTACAATTCAGCTAACAAAACAAGAAAATCAGACTTTTGTGTAACAAATACCTCTCGACAGTTTGTCGAACTATATGAAGAGCCCAATCATTTATCAACATTGTTACATAGGACAAACCACAATTATAAAGCTTTGTGGAAATTGCAAGAAATGTCCACTTTCTTCTAGCCACTTGCAAAAATGGCAACTTTAAAAAATCCTTGCAAAAATGGTCATTTTGGCATATTTTAGACCAAAATATGCATGGTCAACAATTTATGATTCCATTCAAGGACAATAAAATGGATATTTTTGTAAAAAAAAAAATATGGGCTAATGAAATCTTGACACATAACCTGCTCCATTTATTGCAAATGACAAGATGTCAAATCACAATTAATGTTATTTTTTGCATTAACACAGAAATGTCGAGAACGAAATGTCATGTTTGAAATGAAATGTCCTTCTAGACATTTAATATGTCGAGAATGACGTTTTGAAATATCGAGAACATTTAATATTGTGATTTGACGTGTGTACTATTGAAATATAAAACGAGATTCAAATGTCGAGAATTGCATTTTAAATGTCAAGAATACGTAGAGATTCAAATGTCTTTTTTTTATTATTAAATGCATAATAGACACTTTAGTATTAAATTTGAAAATTGGACACTTTTCAACTCACACCCTTAATTGTGGACATTCTTGAAAATACCTCTAAAGCTTTCCTCTCCAACAGAGGATAGTAGTGTCTTATCTTAGATAAGGATAGTAGAAGCGTGTATAACCAACTTATTCGTCAATTAAAACCAGTAAAAAATTAGGTAAGCACTATTTACACAAAAATAAATCCTGACAAATTTTACTTCAAAACTATCCATGCTTACTGTAGTTTTTAACTGTGACATCCGTGGTAACGGAATCTATTTCAATTAACAATCCACACAAAGTCAATCATAGAAACTGTGTAAAGAATTATAAATCACCATAGCCTTTTTAATGAAAGTTCACAAATTCCAGTCATCATCAACATCAGCTAAGATAAACAGATACGCTTGTAACAAAATTCGTGGATTTTTTTAGTCCAATCTTCTTCAGTCAGAAAATTATAAACACGAAAAAACAATGGGGTCTAATTTGTAACATGAGAAGATCAACACGAATATCATAAAGCCGTGAAGCACCATGTTTGGTCAAGAAAAAAAATAGACCACCAATCTTCTGTACTATGGTTACTTGATTTCCATGAAGAAAAACAAAACTATGAAGATTTGTAATCACACGACTAAACAAATCAGCATTCCAAAAAAACTAAACTCATATTTTACATTCTTGATCAAATTCCTTATTTATCTAAGGCGGTGCATTGTATATTAGAATAATAAACCGTGTTGGAAAAAATTAAAGCAATGGAAATAGAAATAAGACTTGATCATGAAATTAGTATCGTTGTCCTCAAACGATATTTGCCTCCTCCATCAAAACTTTTAAGGATTATAATGACAAATAGTTTGTAGGATTCAAGTCTGAAATGAAGAACACCAAATGCTTCAAATAATTCTTCAAAGTAAACAAGTAAAAGGGTATATAAAAGTGATTATATGAAGAACAAAATAAATGGATAGAATTTAGGATGAAATTGAATGATTTCAAGTGATTAAAAAGTTATTTTGGAATGATAATTAACTCATATTTATGATGTTCAATCATTCCCACACGAAATGGTTCCAAACCATGTTGAAAATGTATGTTGTTTCACAAGAAAATCACCAAAACCATATTGAAAAGGTATGTTGCTTCACAAGAAAACCACCAAAATTTGAAATGAACGGTCAGATTTTTTCAAATTCATTCTTTTCTATTCCAAATTCATCCATACATAAACGTTATAATCCATCAAATTATGATTTTGAACAACAAGATTTCCAACAATCCCCCACTTGTTCAAAATCAACTCTTATCATATAATCAAATATCAATACTTATGCATAAGAGTTAGATATCTTTCGATTTGAATATAACCGTAGTGTAAATCTCATAAAGCATTATCGAAATTCCAGATAGTTAGAACGCATTGAACCAGTTATTCCTTGTGACAATACCGATGAAATCACACACACAAGTGTTAAATTTCACAAGTTCCTCTAACCCGCTTAGTGCTAATATGGCTTTGCACTTATCCTATTTCTTTGAACTTTTAAAGAGAGAAAACTCCAACTCTCTAATGAGGCGGCACCACCTCGAAGTTCACATAGGTGAAGTTCTTCCGGTATCTTTGTTACTTTTAGAGGTACTTGTACTCCGTACTGAACTTCATTAAAAATTTATAATTCAACCCTCTGATAGTAACAACCAACACTATTCGTCAATGATATGATTTAATAATTTCCATAGTGTTGAGATTCATCCAATTATTTAATGTCTTGTTATTGCCCATTGAACCTAAATATACTTGTTTAGTATAATTTGGTAGGGTTGCTATCATTGGTGGATTTATTTAAAGAGTTTCAGCCCCATCCTATTTGAAATCGATCTTACTAACTCTCTCGTAAGAGGTTTAGTAAATGGATCCGCTAAGTTCTCACTAGATTTAACAAATGTAAGAGAAATTATTCCATGCTTGATTAATTTCCTTACATACTCATGTCTTAGACTCATGTGTCTAGACTTTCCATTATATACTTCGCTATAAGCTCGAGCAAGAGTAGCTTGACTATCACACAAGATAGGTATTGATGAAATATCCTTTATATCAAATGGTATTTCATATACAAAATCTTTTAGCCACTCAGCCTCTTTTCCGATTTCGGCCAATGCTACAAACTCTGATTCCATTGTTGAGTGGGTAATGCAAGTTTGTTCTTAGACTTCCAAGAAATTGCACCTCCTCCAAGAGTAAATATCCAACCCGTAGTGGATTTATTTTCTCCTGCACTTGATATCCAACTTGCGTCAGAGTATCCTTCCAAAATTTTAGAAAATCTTGTATATTGTAGCCCAAGGTCTATGATTTTCTTTAAATAACCAAGAACCCTACCGATAGCTTTCCAATGTTCAGAACTTGGATTGCTAGTAAACCTACTTAGTTTACTCACGACAAATGCTACATTAGGTCTTTTACATTGTGCAGCGTACATAAAACTTCCAATTGCACTTGCATATTCTATTTGAGATATTGCACTTCCATCGTTCTTTATCAATGTTATACTTGGATCAAATGGGGTATTAGCTTCTTTAATGTTCAAATGTTTGAACTTATTTATCACATTCTCTATATAATGTGGTTGACTCATTGTAAAACCCCCCACTATCCTTTTTAATTTAGATATCAAGGATAGTATACACTTGTCCAAGATCTTTCATTTTGAACATGGAAGATAGAAACCTCTTCGTTTCTTTGATTCCGTCTTTATTTTTACTAATGATCAACATATCATCGACGTATAGACATATTATAGTGGTTATATTGTCACTAACTTTAGTATATAGACATTTGTCTACAGAATTGTGATTAAAGCCATTTGACATTGCTTTGAAGTCAAATTTTTCATGCCACTTTTAATCATTGTTTTCATTGTACTAACTCCCTTATGTACTAATCTACCATGCCATAAATTAAACGAATCAACAACATAAGCAAATGATTTGATTTTTTTAAAATTATCCTCCAAAGAACATAATTTGACCATTCCATCAGTAGAATAGTCTTTTCCAACAAAATAACCATTATGGGTTAGTACAAGTTTCCCGAATTCAAGAACAGTTTTTATTCCGGGTTTTCCCAACAAAACTCCACTTGCTAAGTTCCTATTCATATCAAGTACATGAAGGACATTGGTCAAAGTTATTTTCTTCCCTGAAGTGAAAATGATTTCCACGTTCCCTTTGCCAATCACCTTTGATCTTCCTTCATTTGCCATTTGAATTTCTTGACCATTTTGAATGTCATGGTAAGTTTTAAAGAGTGACTTATCATAGCAAACATGGACGGTTGCATAGGTGTCATACCACCATCCCGAAGCTTTTCCTTGGACTGTATTGATTTCGCTCACCGTAGCGATAATTTCATCAATAGAGTTCACATGTCCTTCCTTCTTTGGATTTTTTTATGCCTGCAATCTCTTGCATTATGTCCCGGCTTTTCACAAAAGTAGCAAGGTCCTTTTGACTTATTTTTTAACTTCCCTTGATCCTTTTTAGGGCCAAGACGTTTTCCCTTCTTCTAGTACTTGTTGGTGTTGTCAAATTATCCACGGCATTGGCTTTCGAAGAGCCATCATAAGAACTTTCGGTCTTATCTCTTGCCCTTGATTCTTCCTCTATGCGAAGATGTTTTTGTATATGTTCCAAAGAGAAGTCTTCGCAATTATGAAGAATCTTCTTCCTATAACCTTTCCAAGACCCCGGGAGTTTAGCAATAATTGCTCCCATTTGAAAAGTTTCAGGAAGTTCAATCTTCATCCCTTTCAGTTTGTTGACTATTACTTCTAGTTCATGCACTTGAGGTAATAATGGGATGTTATCAAGCATTTTGAAATCAAAATATTTAGAAATCAAAAATTTCTTCGTACCTTCTTCTTCGACTTTATATTTACTTTCAAGAGAGTACCATATTTCCTTTGCCGAAGTAGTGTTGGTATAGAGATCATACAACCGATCCGAAAGTCCGTTTAGAATATGACCCCGGCATATCAACTCATCCTCTTCACGCTTCTTTCTTTCAGCACGAATTTCATCGGTATCTTCATCATTTGCATCGGGAATAGGCTCCAACTTTGGATCAAGAACATAGAAAATCTTCAACGCCGTAAGAAGGAATTTCAGTTTGTCTTGCCATCCAGTGAAGTTTGCACCGTCGAATCTATCCAATTGTACCAAGTCTTGATTCATCATCTTGACGGTTGCAAGTGTTGACTCCGTTTCCATCGCAGTAAATTATCAAATATCGTTTGAGAACAACGATGCTATTTTCATGATCAAGTCTTATTTCTATTTCCATTGCTTTAATTTTTTCCAACAAACCATTCACAATTAAACCACTTCTTGTCAACAACTCCTAAGGCTCTTCAAACTCCAAACAATTGCAAATTTAATCTGTGGGCTTTGGTGGTTCCTAACACTATTGGACTAGTGCTATTTGTGACTTTTGTATTCTTGATTATTCTTTTACTTTGCTGCTTAAGTGGCATCCACTTATTGGTAGCTTGGTAGTCACTTGGATTGTACTAGTTTTCCTGTTTTTCTGTTATACTTTGTAAATGTTTGTTTGCATTGTGAGTGTAAGATTTTCCCTGTGATTTCCCAACAAAACTGGTATCAGAGCCTTTTCAGTCTAGGGCTTGGCCGTGTTTTTCCATTTTAACCTACTATTTGGGTTCTTTCATTTGGGTAATATTATTTGTATGAACATTGGAAGGTCTGAACAGATAATATAACATTGGCATCTTGTTTTAATCGACACTAATTCCTCGTGTTTATTTTATTGTGTATGTGCTAACTGGATTGGGTGATTGGTGACTCTGGCTGGCTTGTTTGACCTCGGGGTTGAGGGTATATTTACTGTTTTTCAACAGTAACTGGTAAGATCGTTCCAACCTCACCTTTTGAATACAGCTTGGTGGACTATCTGGATTGATGCATGATTAATTGATTACTTGTCTATGAATTTTGGTGATTCGATTCTTGTGACTGATTTGTGATTTTGGAAGCATATTTACTTGCATGATATACCTGTGTATTGCCTGAGCTTGGATCACACCTGCATACACATCGCATTGAGGTTTCTTGATCGGATTGATTCATTACTGTGCTTCAATTTTTTGGATATTATTTTAACTATGTGTTTCTACCTTGATCATCTGGAAAAGATTTTTTTTAAAATCTTTTCTATTATGTCCATGAGTACAGGCTACCCTTTTACAGAATCCGAAATGAGTACTAGGGTCGAATTATCACAATTCGAGGAAATGGGGATTACTCGATATGGAAACAGAAAATTAGGGTCATCTTGGTCCAATAGAGGATTGCAAAAGCCCTCAATGATCCTGCTACTTTTCTGATGAGTTAAAAGCTAAACCTACTGAAATTGATGAAATTGATGAAATTGCTTATAGTTCTATAATCTTACATTTATCTGATAATGTTGTTAGACAAGTTGATAGTGCTAAAGATGCTAGAACTTTGTGGACTGCTTTAGATGTCTTGTTCTTGACTAAAACTTTTCCTAACAAGACATATCTATTAGAAAAGGTGTTTAGTTTTAAGATGGACCATGGGAAGGATGTGAAAAGAAATTTGAGTGACTATAACATAATTGTTAAGAGTCTGGCTCACAATGACAAGAAATTTGAGGATGAGGATTTCGTTGTCATATTGCTAAACTCTTTATCTGAATCTTATAAAGAAATCAAAAATGCCATAAAATATGGTAGGGACACTCTTTCACAAGCTATTGTGGTAGATGCTTTGAAATCTAGAGAACTAAAACTGAAAAGAGACAACAGAACTAATTCCAGAGAAGAAAATCTATTTGTTAGGGAAAACCCTGAAAAAAAAATAATTTAACTTCCATAATAAGAAGGGAAGGGAAAAATCTAAACTGAGATCCAAATCTAAAGACAGAAGTAACAAGAAATGCTATAACTGTGGAAAGTTGGGACATTTCAAGAGAGATTGATTTGACTGGAAAAAGAAACAAAAAGACTTGAACAATATTGATCTAAATAATGCTGCCATTGTTTCTGAATTCGATAGTTTACATGTCCTAAATGTGTCTGAGGAAGAATATGACAAAAACTGGATTCTGGACACAGGGTACACCTTTCACATGTGCCCTGAAAGGTCTTGGTTTTATAACTATAGAGAGACTGGACCTAGGAAGGTCTACATGGGAGACAATAATTCTCAGAATGTGGTTGGAATTGGTGACATAGCCATCAATATATATGATGGGGCTATCACGCAACTTAGAGATGTAAGATATGTCCCTAATTTGAAGAGGAACCTGATTTCCTTAGGTACTCTTAAAGATGAGGGACATACCTTTAAATCTAGAAATAAAATTCTAAAAATTATGAGGGGGTCTCTAGTAGTTATGAAAGGGTCTAAGAGGAATGGATTGTACTATCTTGAGAGTAGAACTGAGACACCACCTGATTCTAGTCTTCTTACAATTAGTAAAGACAAGACTGAACTCTAGCATAATAGAATGGGTCATATTGGGTTTAGATGGCTAAAATCTTTAAATAATCAGAAATTACTTGGGAAAGATGACATTGAAGCTATGGACTTCTATGATACTTGTGTTTTGGGTAAGTCCCATAAGGTGAGGTTTGAAGCTAGCTCTCATAGAATCAGCAGACCACTGGACTATGTCCATACTGATCTATGGGGTCCTGAGAAACATTCGACATTTGGTGGAAGTAAGTACTTCTTGTCCTTAGTGGATGATTACTCAAGGAAAGTTTGGATTTTTCTTTTTATGGCTAAATCTGAGACTTTTGAAAAATTCAGAATTTGGCTTAAGTTTGTTGGAACCAGTTGGACAAGAAACTTAAAACATTAAGAACTGACAATGGCTTTAGTTCTATAATTTTGAATTTGACAACTTTTGTAATCAAAATGGAATAACAAGACACAGAACAGTTAAGTGTACCTGAACAGAATAGGATCGCTGAGAGAATGAACAGGAGCATAATGAACAAGGTTAGGTGAATGTTGATTAGCTCTGGTCTAGCCAAAGGTTTTTGGACTGGAGCTGCAAATACTGCAGCTTATCTGATTAATATGTCACCATCCAGCAGTATAAACTTTAAGACTCCACAGGAATTGTGGATAGGAGAGCCTCCAAATCTAAATCACATAAGGGTGTGTTTGGATGTGCTGCATATGCACATCAGTCTGAAGGGAAACTTGAGCCTATGGCTGTCAAGAGTGTGATGTTAGGGTGTCCAGAGGATGTGAAAGGGTATATGTTATGGGTTTTAGGGGTCCAGAGCATCAAGATTATTAACAGCCGAAATGTAGTCTTTAATGAATATGAAATGCCATGTCTAAAACAGAAAACTGATGAATCTAACAGATCTGAAAATGAAAGAAATGTTCAGACTGAGGCGAAGTTGACCAAGTTTGATTCACCTAAACCTGGAAATAATGAAAATGACCATATACATCCTGAACCTGAAACTGAACCTGCAGAGGTGACTGAACTTCAAGATAACATTGAACCTGCTGAGTGAACATTTTGATGATCAACTACCTAATTAAGACTATCAACTCATTGGGGATAGGGCAAGAAGGCAAATCAGACCTAATCCCAGATATCAATCCCTAAACTTGATTAATTTTGCCTTAGTTTCAAGTGAAACTCTTGAACAAATAGAACCTGCTACTTATGAAGAAGCTGTTAATGGAAAATATTCTGAATGTTTGTTAAAAGCTATGTAAGAAGAAATGAAATCTTTGAGTGATAACAAAACCTGAAAACTTGTTAAAAAACATAAATATCAAAAATTGGTTCCATGTAAGTAGATTTACAAGTTAAAGGAGGGTTTGAGCCCTAATAATCATGTGAGGTTTAAGGCAATGTTAGTTGCTAAGGGTTATACTCATAGATATGGTGTGGACTACGATGAAATATTCTCACCTGTAATTAAGTATAAGACGATCAGATGGATGTTGCCTCTTGTTGTTCAATTCAATTGGGAACTTGAACAACTTGATGTAAAAACTGCATTTTTACATGGGGAGTTAAAAGTGGATACCTTCATGAGCCAACCACAAGGCTTTGTGGCCAAAGGTAAATCTGATTATGCTTGCAAGTTAGAAAAATCATTGTATGGGCTGAAACAAAGCCTAAGACAATGGTACAAGAGGTTTGATGCTTATGTATTAAAGATAGGGTTTAAAAGAAGTGAATATGATACTTGCTTGTATTTTAAGAACATGAAGAGTGGTTGTGAAGTCTACTTCCTGCTTTATGTTGATGATATGCTTTTGGCTAGATCTAGTAAGTCTCAAATTAATGAACTGAAAGATCTTTTAAAATCTGAATTTGACATGAAAAATTTAGGAAATGTTAGAAAGATTCTTAGAATGGTTATAACAAGGAACATGACTGAAAATAGGTTAACTATTTCACAAGAAGCATATTTGAACAAAGTGGTGACAAAATTTGGTATGAAAGATAGTAAAATTGTGAATGTGCTTCTTGTTGGTTATATGAATCTTTCTCATGCCCATTCTCCTAAATCTGAATTTGAATTGAAAGAAACGGAAAATGTACCTTATGCAAATACCATAGCATTTGTTATGTTTGCTATGATTACTACCGACCTGATCTTGCATTTTCCATTAGCCTCCTAAGTAGATTTATGTCCAGTCCTGGCAAACTACATTGGGTTGGAATGAAATGGTTGTTAAGATATTTGGTTGGGACTTTAAATCTAGGTTTAGTGTATGAGAAAAGATCTGAGAACTTAACCCTTAAAGGTTATGTTGATGCTGACTTTGTTGGTGATAAAGACAGTTGGAAATCAACTACAGCATACTTCTTTACCCTTTGTGATAACTGCATAACATGGAAATCACAGCTACAGCCTTTCGTTACTCTGTCTAGTACTGAAACAGAATATGTTGCCATAACCGAAGTTGTTAAGGAATGTATTTGGTTGAAATGGATCTTAAAAGAATTGAACTTCATGTATTATACACCTATTATGTTTACTGATAGTCAAAGTGCTTTATTGCTTTGCAAAAGTCCTGTTTATCATGAAAGATCAAAACATATTGAGATGAAGTATCATTTTATTCATGAAAAATTGTCTCAATGTGAAGTTGAACGTGTTAAGATCCATACTGACAAGAATCCCTCTAATATGGGAGACAAAAATTCTACTTGTAGGAAAATTTAAATTGTGCTTATCTTTATTACATATTTGTTAACTTATGGTTGATCATGACCTTAATGTTTTGATTATAACAAACAAGTCCATCTTGTTTACTAACAAATTGAATTGAGTGTTTAAGCCTTCAAAGTTATAAAGACTATTATTCACACTCAAATGAAGTACAAGTGAAGGTTAAACGAGCATTCAAGATAATTCATTCGAGACAATAGTGATTTGCATGCCACAATCAAATTGGAACTTAACAGAATCGCAAATCAAGATATAAGTCAAAGAGAGGCTCGAAGAGATCAAGAACATTAAAGATAGAGTTATTTATCGAACCTCGTTTATATATGTAAAGGTATAACTCGTCAATGTTTAGCAAGTGCGTAAGCTCAAATATTTCTCATAAATTCATTATCAAAAACCTTGAAAAATCATTTTCAAATGTCCCTCAAAAGATCACACTTCAACTTTCAATCAAAAAGTTATACTCCTGTTTTCAATCTCATATTGGGACAGATATTTGACACTGAAGATGATCTAATTTGAAGATGATTCTGAAGCAAAGTTGTATCACTTTGAGTTAGCTTTCCAACCCATTTTGAATCACTTTAATCGGATATCGGAAAAGAAAGATATGATCAAAATACTGAAAGTTGTCCGATCTGGATACTTCGGTCGACCGAAACCCTTTTCGATTGAGCAAAACCATTTCGGTCTGCCGAAAGTAACGGTCTGATTTCCAACGGGTGGATTTTCAAAATTGACACTTTCAGTAGACCGAAAGGTACTGTTCGCTCGACCGAAAGTTCCTACAACCTTCCTTTCTTGCTCTATAAATATCCATCTCTTCTCCATTCATTTTCAACAACTTAGAAGAGATTTTTGAGAGCTTTTTTATTGAGAAATCATGGATATTACTTGAATTTAAATTCTATTTCATTTATTACAAAAAAATTCTTGATTGTTCCAACATATTTTATTCATTTTATCAAAAAATCTTTTTAGCAAAGAACTGTTCACAAACTTCATCTATTCTTCATCCTTGATAAAAGTTTTCTTTACCAACACTTTGATTTAAAGTGTAAATCTCTCTTCATACTTAACTTGTATTATTTGTTAAGGGAGATCATCGGTTGAAAAACTTTGATACAAAGATACAAATTATTTCATTATTCATCATTCATCAAAGTTTACAACATCAACATTTGAGTTTCACTATTTGCTATCTATTGAAGTGTTTACCTAACTCTCTAATACTTAACTTGATTATATCATTTGTTAAGAGAGTTTTTTCATTGTAAAATTATCACTTATTTCTTGATGGTTTCGAGAGCCTTGTGAAAACTCGATTGTAAGGATAGGTGCTCCGTGTTGTAAGTCACCTAAGGATAAGTGCTCCTTGTTGTAAGTCACTTAAGGGTAGGTGCTCCTTGTTGTAAGTCACCTAAGGATAAGTGTTCATTGTTGTAAGTCACTTAAGGATTGGTACTCCTTGTTGTAAGTTACCATTATAGTGTATTTGGCCTTGCTCGTGACGGAGAGCTTGGTAACGGGGGACGTAGATCATTGCATTGGATCGAACCTCCATAACATATCGTTTGCATTCTCTATCCCTTTTACTTAACGCATTTACTTCGCACTAACTTATATTGTTCTATTTACGCATTTACTTGTGTTTAGAATAATTGCGCATTCACTATATTAGAATCTTGAGTAATTAACGAAAAAGTTTCAATAACCAATTCACCCCCTCTTGGTTAGTTATTCTTGGGCTAACAATTGGTATCAGAGCAAGGTGCTCATTTTTAAAGATTTCACAATCTTGAGTAATGGCTAACCACTTTTTTCAAACTCTTGAGGGGTGTTCTACAAATCGTCCTCCTTTATTTGATGGTACTAATTATAATTATTGGAAGACTAGAATGACTATATATATTCAATCCATAGATTATAATGTTTGGGAGGTTATTGAATTTGGTCCATATAAGCTTACTAAGGTTATCAAAATTGATGGAAAACCGGACCAAATTATTCCAAAACTTAGAGAGGAATATGATGAAAATGATAAGAGAAAATTATCTTTAAATGCTAGAGCCAAAAATATACTTTATTGTGCATTAGATAGAAATGAATTTAATCGTATTAGTACATGTGATTCGGCTCATGAAATTTGGCATGTTTTAGAGATTACTCATGTTGGAACTAGCAAAGTAAAAGAAACTAAGATAAATATCCTAGTTAAAGATTTTGAAAATTTTTTCATGAAGAAGAATGAACCTATTGTTGACATGATTACTCGCTTCACCAACATTACTAATAGTCTCAAAGGCTTTGATCGTGAATTTACTAATGGTGAGCTTGTAAGCAAAATGCTTAGGTCACTTTCGGAGGAATGGAGCCCCATACGAATGCTTATAGAAAACACAAAGAATGTGAATACATATCCTTTGGAAGAATTGTATGGAACGTTGATGACCTATGAACTCAACAACGACGAGGTCAAGGAAAAGAAAAGAAAGAGCAAAGAAGAATCAAAAGAGGAAAGTTGCCAAATTGCTCTAAAATCGATAATTGATGAAGGCACAACAACCAATGATGTGAGTGGTGAAGAGCTTGATAATTTGGTCATCCTTACGGAGAAATGGAGAAATTTTCGAAGCAACCAAAAATTCCAAAAGAAGGAAGAAAAGAATGAAGAAAGGGGTAAGAAAATCATTTGTTACAATTGTGACAAACCAGGTCATAAGAGTATCGAATGTCCAAATAAAAAGAAATTTTTCAAGAAGAAGGCTCTTCAAGCCACGTGGGATGAAAGCGATAAAGATGATGATGACGGAAATAATAGCCAAGAAGAATTGCCAACATGTGTTTCATGGCTATCAAAAATAAGGTAAATCGTATCGAAAAATACTCATATGATTAAATTTTAATTAATATTGATTCCTCTATTATATGCTTTTATGTTTATACTTTCGTATTTTAAATTATGCATGCTTTGATTTAAAATTTGATTATCAATTTATAAAAGTTAGGGGGAATATAATGATATGATGAATTCAAAATTTGTGGCTAAATTTATTTTTAAAATGCATGATCAAATCAATTTGAATTGTGAAATATTTCTATGAATTATGAATTGAATTATGAAGTATAACTTGATCACTTCCACTATTTCCATGAATTGTGTTATGAAATATGATTATGAATTCTAATATGGAAATGCATGCTATGATTGATCTTAAATGCTATTCTCTTAACCTATGCCAAAAGAAGGAAGATCAATTAAATGATTATGTTTGAAAGGGGGAATATCAAAAGAGCAATTTATACTTTTGATATATGCTTAAGTTAATTATTAAAACGGGGAATACATGTATAAACGAAAGGGGGGATACAATTGAAATACATGTGCCTATGGTTGATTTGAAAAATTGTAATCCTAAATACCATACCCTTGCTCGTCTATGTGCTACCATTTTGCTTATGTCAAAAGGGGGAAGAGATATGGATAATTATGCTTGCTAATTGTAAACAAGGAAATTCATGCTCAAACTTGATATATACATATTGATAGGGGGAACTTTTGCTTAAACTTTATATAAATTTGTTCACTATCTATATTGCAAATTATCTTGTTTATCATAATCAAAAAGGGGGAAATTGTTGACCTATGGTTGATCATGACCTTAATGTTTTGATTATAATAAACAAGTCCATCTTGTTTACTAACAAATTGAATTGAGTGTTTAAGCCTTCAAAGTTATAAAGACTATTATTCACATTCAAATAAAGTACAAGTGAAGGTTAAACGAGTATTCAAGATAATTCATTCGAGACAATAGTGATTTGCATGCCACAATCAAATTGGAACTTAACAGAATCACAAATCAAGATATAAGTCAAAAAGAGGCTCGAAGAGATCAAGAACATTGAAGATGGAGTTATTTATCGAACCTCGTTTATATATGTAAAGGTATAACTCGTCAATGTTTAGCAAGTGCATAAGCTCAAATATTTCTCATAAATTCATTATCAAAAACCTTGAAAAATCATTTTCAAATGTCCCTCAAAAGATCACACTTCAACTTTCAATCAAAAAGTTATACTCCGATTTTCAATATCATATTAGGACAGATATTTGACACTGAAGATGATCTAATTTGAAGATGATTTTTGAAGTAAAGTTGTATCCCTTTGAGTAGCTTTCCAACCCATTTTGAATCACCTTAATCGGATATCGGGAGAGAAAGATATGATCAAAATACTGAAAGCTGTCCGGTCTGGATACTTCGGTCGACCGAAACCCTTTTCTGTTGACCGAAACCATTTCGGTCGACCGAAAGTAACGGTCTGATTTCCAACGGGTGGATTTTCAAAATTGACACTTTCAGTAGACCGAAAGGTACTGTTCGCTCGACCGAAAGTTCCTACAACCTTCCTTTCTTGCTCTATAAATATCCATCTCTTCTCCATTCATTTTCAACAACTTAGAAGAGATTTTTGAGAGCTTTTTTATTGAGAAATCATTGATATTACTTGAATTTAAATTCTATTTCATTTATTACAAAAAAATTCTTGATTGTTCCAACATATTTTATTCATTTTATCAAGAAATCTTTTTAGCAAAGAACTGTTCACAAACTTCATCTATTCTTCATCCTTGATAAAAGTTTTATTTACCAACACTTTGATTTAAAGTGTAAATCTCTCTTCATACTTAACTTGTATTATTTGTTAAGAGAGATCATTGGTTTGAAAACTTTGATATAAAAAATTTCTTGATTGATCAAAACTAGTTTCATCTATTTCATCAAGAATTCTTTTTGCAAAGAAACTTTCTCAATCTCATCTATTCTTCGATTCTTAATAAAAGTTTTTTTTGCCAACACTTTGATTTAAAGTGTAAATCTCTCTTCATACTTAACTTGTATTATTTGTTAAGGGAGATCATTGGTTGAAAAACTTTGATACAAAGATACAAATTATTTCATTATTCATCATTCATCAAAGTTTACAATATCAACATTTGAGCTTCACTATTTGCTATCTATTGAAGTGTTTACCTAACTCTCTAATACTTAACTTGATTATATCATTTTTTAAGAGAGTTTTTTCATTGTAAAATTATCACTTATTTCTTGATGGTTTCGAGAGCCTTGTGAAAACTCGATTGTAAGGATAGGTGCTCCGTGTTGTAAGTCACCTAAGGATAAGTGCTCCTTATTGTAAGTCACTTAAGGGTAGGTGCTCCTTGTTGTATGTCACCTAAGGATAAGTGCTCATTGTTGTAAGTCACTTAAGGATTGGTACTCCTTATTGTAAGTTATCATTATAGTGCATTTGACCTTGCTCGTGACGGAAAGCTTAGTAACGGGGGACGTAGATCATTGCATTGGATCGAACCTCCATAACATATCGTTTGCATTCTCTATCCCTTTTACTTAACGCATTTACTTCGCACTAACTTATATTGTTCTATTTACGCATTTACTTGTGTTTAGAATATTTGTGCATTCACTATATTAGAATCTTGAGTAATTAACGAAAAAGTTTCAATAACCAATTCACCCCCTCTTGGTTAGTTATTTTTGGGCTAACAATATTGACACGAGTTAATTTTCAGGCAAGTAGTGGGCGATGATGATGAACAACCTTCCATGTGTAAATTCACAACCGAGAGAATGTGTGTTAGGAGAACCAAGGTGAATAATGTGGGCTTTGGTGGTTCTCTAAAACTATTGAACTAGTATTATTTGTGACTTTTGTATTGTTGATTATTCTTTTACTTTGCTGCTTAAGTGGCATCCACTTATTGGTAGCTTGATAGTCACTTGGATTATGCTAGTTTAGGATCACTTATGGCCCTTGGATGAGATCGACGATTGAGGTTTATTCTTGTGAGATATTTGTCTCTTGGGCTCTCTTGAGAGACTTGGACGGGACTTCACTTTCACTTTTTCTAGACTCTTCCTCTTTCCTTGCTCTCGGCCAGCTTGGTAGCTTGAACTTGGTTGCTTTTGGTAGATCTTTTGTTCGATGATCCAAGCCAAGTATTGAGTGGTTCTAGCTGGTTGTTCTCTCTATCTGGATGGCGATTTGCAGTGCGTGGAAAGACTGTTCCTGAGCCTAGTATTTCCGGCCGGTGAAAGGGAAGAAGCTCTCCATTTCTTTATTTTAGTTTCTCTGTTTTTCTATTATACTTTGTAAATGTTTGTTTGCATCGTGAGTGTAAGATTTCCACTGTGATTTCCCAACACAATCATTTACGGAAAATTCAGCTCCAAAACTGGCATTAAACCAAATTCAAAACATTAAGGGTCGGTTTGGTTTATATTTCAATTTTCAGTTCTAAGTTTTAAGTTCATTTTCAATTTTTTATTATGAATGTCTATTTTGAAAAATTATTTCTCACAAAGAAAACTAGAAAACGTGTTTGGTTTGAATTTAAAACAAAAAATTATAACATTTTATTTCATGATATTTGATTATTTAAGAACATTTTATGTAATTATATTATCAAAAAATACATACATTTTACAGTTAGTAAATCTTACAATTTTTAGCTAAAAAAAAATTGAGTTCAAAATATACAAAATAAAAATAACAACTGATAACGAGAATATTTTTATTTATGTTCGTTTAAATATATTTTTTTAGAATCTTTATGTAAATAATCATTGAGAGCTTGAACTATTTTTATTTATTTTTTATTAATCATTGAGTTCAATTTTTTATTTTTTAAAATTCTATTTGTTATAAGTTTATATATATTTTTTAAAAATTAAATTTTTATCTACATAAAATTTTATTTAAACACTTATTTTGCATATTTTGAGCATTTTTAAAATTTTCGCTAAAAACACTAAAAATGTCAAAAATGAGTTTTAAGTTTTATATTATGAGATTATCCTTATTTTTGAAAATAAATTTTCAAAAATACGAGACAAACACAGTTTAAATGTTTTGCAAAACTGAAAATAGTAAATCGAATGCATCCTATATTTTTGTAGAAATTGAAATCAAGAATTCACCATTTTTCCATCTAAGGAGCTGTCTCAGTAACTTTGTATATGTCCAGTATAAATCTCGACAACCACAACCCCAAAAATAATGTTCGTATAAAACCTAGAGAGATGGGGGGTTAAAATTAATGGAATAGTGACAATTACACATTTCAATCAATAAAAGCAATGTTATGTTTTTGGTTTATATAATTAAGTCTGTAATTCTTGATCAAAAAGTCTGAAATCCCTGTTTACATTTTGTAAAATAAGTATGATCTTTGATTGATGGAACTTCAGTATTGAATTTGAATAGACTTATATCAAATTCCTTGTAAACAAGTTTAGCTCTTTTTAGGTCTACGAGAATACCGTGACCAACATTGTCTTGAAATCCTCTTCAATCACTGTGGTGTCAAAAAATTTGCTCTATTTTCTCATTACACGAAGATTCTATAGT
This sequence comes from Fraxinus americana, assembly GCA_035079005.1. Classification (NCBI taxonomy): domain Eukaryota; kingdom Viridiplantae; phylum Streptophyta; class Magnoliopsida; order Lamiales; family Oleaceae; genus Fraxinus; species Fraxinus americana. Next base: position 35,993,670 of record CM068707.1, read on the forward strand.
CGTCTCGACTATGTCGATCCTCAGATACGGTCCATACGGAGACTTGTAACCACCCGTGGATGGCATCTTCAACAGTGAAATCGCCAAACTAGGTTCCATTACATTGCCACCAACGATGGCACCGTCTACAACTCCATTTTTACCAAAACCTTCGGCGAGGTAACCATTTAACGAACACTTATACATAGCTTGCATTTTTGTAAAATCTAATGCTTATAAATCATGTATGCTCCAGGTGGAGGTAGAGATAGAGAAACAGAAACCTCGCCTTCCTTAAGACCACATATTCTCTTATCGCATCAATTCCATCATCATCATCATCACCACCATTTTCAGATCTTCGACTACCATTGAAACTCTTCACCACCTGCATGGTACCCGTCTTGTGGGATTCATTAATATCCCTATGTTTCTCTCTAGTTGTACATTGTTGATGGTGTTGATAATTAGATGCATTCGCATTGAAGCGGTGGAAGGTTGAAATTTAGCAATTGGAGTTGACCTTCATGCATCGGAGGTAGCACTGGTTGCCCTGGCGAAGGCCACAAGGCATGGTAAAATTGTGAAAAACCATTGATCTTTTTGTCCCCAAAATCGTATCTCAATCATTGACATATGCATTTACACAAACAAGAATTCTTAAAAATCTCTATATCTCTTTCTGTGATTTTAATAAGGGGATTAGAAATTTTGAATGTGTGTTTTTTTATTCGGTATTGTTATTGATGTTACCAAAAAATCTACACCTGTGAATATTCGAGCTTGACGATTGGGAATGACCACAATCAAGATCTTCAAGACCTAAAATAAAGGCATCTAGAATTTGCACATGTGAATACCCAAGCTAGCGACCAAGAATGAGCACGAGTAGGATCTCCAAGATCTAAAACAAGGCATCGAGGTATGTGTTTATCGTCCCTCATATGCTCAAGTTAGCTAAAAGGGGAAATATAGGCGTAAGGCCTCGAGTTTTAACTCGCAGTTCAGCTCGACTTGACTCGACTCGACTCATTGACACCCCTGGCCATATTATTGAGGGATAATTCGAATTTTTTGGAGATTAATTTTGAACTTGGCCCATTATTTGTTAAATATCATCATAACAAAAATCAGAATTTGACTGCTACAAATTGCATTGGACAATCTCTTAGTGTTGTAATTATAAATCTAAGTCAAATGTTGACCTGTGAATCAATGGACATGCTAATAAAAAAATAATGCTAAGTGTACATTTCACGATTTACATTTTTTTTTTTACATTCTTTGTGCTTATAAAAAATTGTGGACGGGAAAACAGTTTTTTTTTTTTTTTTAAACTGACGAAGAGTGTACATATAACATGATTGGGCCAATAATATGATTGATTTTCTAAATGAGCCAAACAAGACATTGATTCACAAAAAACAAATTGAACAAGAAATCAGTTGACCCAGTGACTCGAAATAATCAGTTGAACAGTTCATTCATAATTTTATATATGACTCTCTTGCTCGAGTTAATATATTTTTATCAATCAAACCGTCTCATTTTCCGACTACAAGGTCTTTTTACGTTTTCATTTCTTTCATTGTAATCTCCATCTCTCCACCTCTTTACAAGTATATTGTAGTAATATAATGGTGTTTCATTCAAACGTAATATTTAGCTAGTGTTCAGCTAAGCTAAGCTAAAAAGTTATTTATAAGTCCATGTATCTATTCTGTCAAAGTCAAACATTAATTTTAATCATGCATTCGTGACTATTATTAAACATACATTTCATGGGAGTCAACATTATTCATGCTAAAAAGTTCCTAAGAAGCTTACCGAAATTTTCTATTTGTGTAATTGCTTATATGTAAAATAATAAATAAACACGACACTTTTATCACTAGTGTGAGGTTAAATTAATTATACAACAACCCATTTATGTGCTCGGGTCTATATTTAGTTCGATTTTTATAACTGCGGCTAAGCACTTAATAAACTAAAAACAAATTGAACGTAAATACAAGGAAATGAAATCTGGAACCTCCCACACCCCAACCTAACCCAAACGTTAAATAGAAGGAAATGAATCCGAAACCTCCCACACCCCAACCCAACCTTACCCCGATCGCCGTCCCATCGCAGTCTTTATATAATCCGAATTCACCTTCTCGATGATTATCCCATAATAATTGATGTGTATAATTTATGTATGGTCCGATCACCCATAATCACGGGCTCCAGGTCACGATAACCTTGAGCAATCCTCTTGGACCAGAATATTTTCGAACTTTTATGGTTAGGCACTGCCTCAGACTTGAGGCCCTTGGGTATCTCTTGCTCTTACTACCTTTTCATTCTCTCTCTCTCTCTCTCTCTCTCTCTCTCTCTCTCTCTCTCTCTCTCTCTCTCTCTCTCTCCAGTTTCTAATCCTAAATTGACTCTAACACTGGAGCCCTATAATTTCAACCACCTTACAACTCCTAATAACTAGCTATCTCTATAACTACCAAGCACCAATTCATTATTTAGGTACGCTTTTACATTGATTCAATCATTAGCCTTACACCTATATTTCCCATTTCTGCTAACTTAAGTATCGGAGCGGCGACAGGATGTACCTTGATGTCTTTTTTTAGGTCTTAGAGATCTGGCCCATGCTCATTCTTGGTCATCAAACTCGGGTATTCATAGGTGCAGATCCTAGAAGCCTTTGTTTCAAGTCCGAAGATCCTACTCGTGGTCATCGCAAATCATCCAGCTCGGGTATTCACAAGTGCAGATTTTTTGTAACATTGTAGCATTGTCAGTAAGAATCGCTACCAAAAGCCATTATTAATACACATTCAGGACCTCATCCAACAAGTTCATTCGCTCTGTTTCAGCCCCCTACCTGGGACCCTCTATTCCCTCCAGTGGTGCCATCGGAAGTACCAACACCACAACCTGCAGTTTTATTCTAAGGGCATCCAAGAGCTTCGCTAACAAGTTTCTATGCTATCCCAACACCTAGACTCAGGGGTACTTTTCAAAATACCCAAGTCAAAGCACCCTTTTTCCATTTTGCCCAAAAATTTTAACCATTCACCACAATAGCCTTCTAAGGCTGAAAAGACGAAATTACCCTTAAAATGTTATATAAATTACAAAAAATGGTATGGTTTCAAAAAGACAATAATACCCTTTTTAAGTTATAAAGAATTTCAAACACTTCCTACGTAAAATTTCGAAACCAATTCACTTTCTCCATCTGTTTACTCCAACACAGATAAAAACTTATCAAACACTCAACAAGGAAATATTTCACAGCCATCAGTGAATTCGGTAAGCATATTTTTACGTATTTTTGATTTCGTTTTGGTTAAGTACATTATTTTAATCTTTAAATCTTATGTATATGAAAATTTTATGATCTATAATCGACATTTTTAAACAAAAACGAGAAAAAAATTCATCTGATTGAGATTTTCAGATCTGTGATGGAAGAAGAAAACCAATTAAACACGACCCCGACGTCCGGGGAGTCTGGGCCCAGACGCCCGGAAGTCTGGGCCCGGACTCCCGGAAGTCCGGGCCCGGACTCGAGTCCGGCCGGACTCCGGACGTCCGGTGTGCAGGCCCGACGTCCGGGCCCATATTGGCCGAATCCGGGCCCGGACACCGGACTCCCGGAAGTCCGGGCCCGGACTCCCGGAAGTCCGGGGCGGTGCACCCTCGCCGGTTTTTTTTTCCACGAACATAACAAATATTTTTTTTTTTTAATGCAGCAGATATGGTTGCAATCTTACTTTGGTGAATTTGAAGATAATGGAAATGGTGGATGGGTCTGGAAATGGACAGGTGATATACATGGCTCAATTTCAATTGTATTGACATCGAATACATCGTATGCGTAAATGTACTGAGTGAGATACAGGACGTGCTTGACATCAATCCCTCTCAGTACGACATGGAATTGAGATTTCTATTCAACAACGAGCATACATCCATTCCAATTCCACCTACAAAGGTTACTTCTAGAAATGGCATCAAAGCTTTAATTGCATTGAACGAAGATCGCGGGACTACTCCTCTTTGCGTAACTTTAGTAAAAAAGAATGTCCCCGATGGTGAACACGAAGATCTCGATAGAGGGGATCATAATGTGAATGATTTTTGGAACACGGTGGAGATAGCTCGTGAGGATGATGTGGTTATTCCCACTACAGTTGTTCATCATCATGATTTCACCGTTACGCACAGAATTCCCTCGATAGTTGATGACAACGAGAATGCAAATGAATTTACGAATGAGGATTTGATTGCTTTATCCGGTCGAAGACATGGGTCGGGTTCAGGTACCTCTAATTGTTCTCGTACAGTTCCTGATGATGAAGATTTATATGTCGAGCAACTGTTCGAAACAAAGAAAGATTTGCAAGAAGCTGTGCACCGGATTGCTTTGAAACACAATTTCGAGTTTAAAGTTAAAAAATCGGACAAGTCGACGTACACAATCATCTGCATTGACGACAGTTGCCATTGGCGTTTGCGAGCGACGAAAATGGACACGAATGAGTTCTTTGTAATCCGTAAGTATGCACGAGAACATACTTGTGAAGTGGGTATTCGTCGAAATGATCACAGACAGGCCCGAGCATGGTTCATTGGTCGACAAATAATGGACAAGTTTCGGGACCCACGAACATTCTATAGACCTTCGGACATCATCAACGACGACCGTCGAGATTATGAGGTGGTCATGAGCTATCAGAAAGCCTGGAAGGCCAAAGAATGCGCATTAGAGGACTTAATGGGTTCGGCCGAGTAAAGTTACGCTAAATTGGCTAGATATTGCCACAACATGGAGAAACTAATCATGGATTGGCATTTTATATTGATACGGAGGACGAGAATCGCTTCAAGTATTTCTTCATGGCCCTTGAACAGTGCATTCAAGGATTTCGGAACGCGATGCGATCCGTAATTTTAGTCGACAGTACAACCCTTAAGGTTAGATACGAAGCAAGTTGATTATTGCTACGTGTCAAGATCCCAACATCCAAATTTACCCTCTTGCGTTCGGTATAGTCGATAGAGAGAATGATATAGCGATGCGTTGGTTCTTCACGAAGCTGAGGGAAGTAATTGGAGACGTCGAGAACCTTGCACTCGTAACTGACCGAGGGTGGTCAATAATAAATGGTAACTCCGAAATCTTTCCTGAGACACATCACGATTATTGTATGTACCATATACAATACAACCTAAAGACGAAATTTCGGGGCAGTGGCATCGTTGCATTGTTTAGGAAAGCCGCAGAGGCGTACAGTTTTGAAGAATTTGAAAAGTTCATTGTCGAAATAGAAAGTAAATCACATGCTGTATGGGTTTATCTAACAAAGATGTGGAATGAACATTAGACACGATCACATTTTCCAGGACGTCGATACAACATGATGACGTCGAACAATGTTGAGCCGCTCAATGCGTTATTCAAGAAGGATCGAGAGTTACCAATTCTTTCAATGATTGAGCAAATTTATAACAAGTTGCGATGGTTTCATGACCGGCGTGAGGAATCACAAAATTGCACAAGTGTGCGACTCGGCTCGGAAGATAAAATCTTCAAAACTCTAGAGGTTGCGAGGAAGGTATGCGTGGAACCACCGGATCGATTTCGCTTCTCCGTGAGATGTGGACGTAATATCGGATACGTCGTGGACTTGAATGATAACACATGCACGTGTAGAAAGTTCCAGTTGGAAAGGTTTCCGTGTACGCATGCAGTGGCAGTGGCTATGCATAGAGGGATTCCGACACACGCCTTATGCAGTGTTTATTACACGACTGATTTTTGGAAAGCGGCGTATGCCGAAACAATATTTCCCCTGCCAAATGAAGCCGAGTGGGAAGTTCCCGACCATATTCTCCCACTTAATAATTTGTTGCCACCCGAAATCGGACCACGTGCTCCGGGACGTAGACGTACGTCTAGAATACCATCCACAGCAGAATTTCCCCGACCTCGTAAGTGCGGCAGATGCGGCGCAACAGGGCATACCCGTCAATTTTGTACAAGTCAGATTCCTCTACATAACAATTCAACCGATGTGTAATATTATGTAATAGTATAATATGTATAACTGAATAATATGTTTTTATTTAGTGTCGTTAAATATGAAATATTCAAATATTTATTTAGTGTCGTTAAATATTAATTTATGTTAATTGATTAATGAAAATATTTATTTAAATTATTTATTTAAATTCATTGATTAATTCAAATATTTATTTACATAATTTATGTTAATTGATTAATTCAAATATTTATTTACATAATTTATGTTAATTGATTAATTCAAATATTTATTTAAAATATTTATTTACATTCATTATTACTTAGTGGAATATGAAATAAACATTTAAATAAAATAATGTATATTAATTACATAATTACACAATGTACTAAGGATCACAATTATATTCATACAAATCACAAGCTAGCTTCAACCTCCACATGTCCATAAACGATTGGGAAATTGTATCAACCTTGCGACCAATACTCAAAAATTTTATATACTTTATCGCGAACATCCCACAGTCGCCCCTGCGAGTAAATAAAAATATATTAATTCGATAACATATAGCTAAAAACTAAATTTAAAAATTGAAAACTTGTAAATTCTTACGATATTTCTTGTCTCGCCGTCGTCGTGTCCCGCATAATGGCTAATCTATCATTTACTTGAATATCCGCATGTCTAGCCATCATGGGAATGATCACTCTCATCGGCTCCAATATCTGCTCCAGTTGCCCTTGGGTCAAACAGCTATGGTCGGAGTCGTACACATGTATAGTCGAATCCGCGAAAGAGATCTCAACTGCAAAGCAGTGTGAGTTCGCGACCTGTGGAATGTACATATGTGTACAATCCGTCCACGGCTGCCCGTATGTCGGCTCCAGCCCAATAACCCAGGCCATACAGATCAGTGGACGAGGGAGAAGGAGACCTGATCAGCGACGGTGATGCCCTCGACGGCGGTGGTGAGGCCCTCGGCGGTGGAGGTGACCTCGGCGGGGGAGGTGATCTCGGCGGCGGAGGTGACCTCAGCGGCGGTGGAGGTGATCTCGGCGGCGGTGGAGGTGACCTCGGCGGCGGAGGTGATCTCGGCGGCGGAAGTGACCTCGGCGGCGGAGGTGATACTGGACGGCACTCCTGAGAAAATAAAGTCCGAATTATTAATTTAATTCAAAAATCAAAACGTTAATCAACATATTATATTCAATGAACATACCCTATCCCGATCAACGATGGACTCGGGCGTCGGATCATCTGACGCGGCCTGGACAGACAAGGAACGTATGTAACTCTGACCCTCCTCCTCTATCGACGGGGTCAACTCAGAGAGGACTTCAACCTATCATATTGACATTTTACCGAGCTCATGACCATGTATCGATATGTTGAAAGGACATACAATATAAATCGCAAAATGTATACTACGTACCTCAGGATCGTCGAGAATAGCTGATATTTGTTTTGCAAGTGGCTTGTCCTGTGCTCGCCATTGATAAATCCGAGGCGACACGTCTCCACTCTCGTCGCATACCGGCTAGCCAATATGGGGACAGTCTCGTACACCCATATCTCGCAATGATTACAATTATTACATATAGAATTGAATACTAAAAATAGATAATTCATTATGTTGAACATTTACCTGCAAAGCCAACGGCAGGCCATATGCATCGTACTTGCGCTCGGCTCTATCCCCCTTAGGCATCGAATATCCCCTCCTGAAGTGTCGTAAGGTATCCTCAAAACATCCTCTGCCCCCAAGGATAGTGTTGAAGGTATCAATGTCATCCACAACTTCCAAATGAAAAAGGTCAATCGACGTCTTCTTGTGATGACACACGAGCACACTCTCGAGGATAAGCACCATACCCGGCTTCAACTTATCGGACATGTCCTCGCATGCCACGAATGCGTCCGCCAACCGCACCGGAGTGACCGCCGTACGCCCGTGAAAATATTCATTCAACAACCTCTTGTTTCTCGGAATACGGGCCCGGCCGCTTCTTCGCCAAGACACATCAATCCGGTGATGAGGGCAAACTCGAATATAGAAAATCTAACTACCTTGCCCCCAAAATCAAAATGGAGGGCATCTCAGTCAACCGGTTTAAGCCGACATAGCAACGCATCGAGCGGTGACAAAATCGTACGCCGAGCAATGAATACAATGGCCATAAGCGGGATCGCCTCAATATGTTTGCGTGCTCCTCGTCCAAAGAAATTTAATACCATTTGTAAAGATGGCAAAGTTACGATTCGATGTAACTTTGCATGGGATCTGTCTTACCGCATCATTTAAGTGGTAATCCATCCTACAACATTTCAAATGTTAGAATCTGTGCAAGATATAATAAATAAAACATAATATACGAAAATTAAACTAACTGAATGACATTAATTACTATCCGCAAGAATCAATAGTGGAATAATGGAAGAATGACATTAATTACTATCCGCAAGAATCAATAGTTAAATAAGAAATTTAATTACAAATAATGCAATAATGGAACAAATTATTTCATTTAATTGTTAACTTAATATTTCAAATTAATATAAGAATTTATAATTAAATTTCTTATTTTAATTGTTTATATAATATTTAATTATAATTATTAGAATATTAAAGAAACAATTCAAATAAACAATTTATTTTGTTTATTTAGTTTTTCTATTATTTATAACTAAACAATTAAATGAAATAATTAAATAAAAAATTAAATAAACAATCGAAATATAAAATTGAAATAAACAATTCAAAGAAACAATTTATTTTGTTTATTTAATATTTTATAATTTATTAAATAATATTTTATAATTTATTAATTCGTTTCATATTTTAATTTAAATAAAAGGCAAAAAAAAAAATATTTCAATAAGTAATTAAAATAAATAATTTTATAATAAATAGTTTACTTGTTAATAAATTCATTATTTTAATTGTTTATATAATATTTAATTATTATTAATTAAAATATTATAATTAAATATTTATTTTAAGTGAACAAGTAAAATATTTATTATAAAATATTAAAATAATTTTTTAATAAATATTTAATTTTTTTTAATTAATAATAATTAAATAAAAAATTAAATAAACAATCGAAATATAAAATTGAAATAAACAATTTATATTATTTATTTAATATTTTATAATTTATTAATTCGTTTCATATTTTCATTTAAATAAAAGGCAAAAAAAAAAAAAATCTGGGCTTGCTTCTGGGCCCGCACGTGCAGTTCTGGGCCCCGAGAATCCCAATCCGGGCTTCCGGGCCAGAAGCCCAGAAGATTCTGGGACTCTAGGCGTCCGGGGCCCGTAATCCCGAGAAGTGGGGCCGGACCCCCGGACTTCGGGGTCGGCCCGAAGCCCGAAATCTTTGGGCTTCGGGCTGACCCCGAAGTCCGGGGGTCCGGCCCAGACTGGGGGTGCAGGCTCGGGCGTGCCTGCACCCCCGAAGTCCGGGGCCCGAAGCCCGGACTGGCGTGCCCGAGAAGGGCGTTTGCCCCTTCTTCTCCGACGGAGATCGTCGGAAAACGCCATTTCCGGCGATCTCCAACCCCCAAAATGGCTCCCAATCATTATTTCTTCGATATTAATTGATTCTACAACAATTTTTTCGAAAATAATCAACAAAAATTCGCAAACATGCATAAAATTGAATGATTTCAACCATGCTTTTTGTAAAATAACATAGAATGGTTTTCAAAAGCTCACCTTCTTCAAGAGAAATGGCGATTCCGGTCTGGGCACCACACGGTCGGTTTTTGGGTCGGGCACCACACGGTCGGTTTTTCTCTCCCAACTCTCTTCCAAGTCACGTGAGGGTAAAAATGGCAAAATGCTTCAATGTTAAGCTTTTTTTAGTTTTTCCTTTTTTTTTTTTTTTTATCAGTCAACGGCTATTTTGGAAAAGTGACCGGGTCAACCGGGCATTTCCCACTATTTCCTCCTAGACTCAACTATTAACCCAACAGAACTTGCCTTTAGTGTCAGGACACGATGTCAATTTTATAGCTGATGCTCAAGCCCAGACTCCTTATCCCGCTTCTAACATTGAAGGTATAGGGTCATTGGGTGAACCACGACCTCTCCACTTGACCTCGACCTCGAGGTCCATCACCATGACTTGAACGAACTCACCAGATTCAATCAGAATGGAATAATAGTCGGCCTACATCAAAACACTTAGTACTCGATGAGTTTTACCCCCAAACACTCCATTTACTCTCGAGATTTTGAAATATTCGCTGCCTGACAGATTCAAATATCCTTGAATAAAATAGTATGATGGATACTGACCTGATCAACCACCTCAATATATATATACTAACGTCATGAACTTGCAAGTTGCTCTGACCCAATGATGTTCAAAGCTTTTCTCCAGACTCTGACTAATGATGCTAATGATTGGTTCTCTACCCTAAATCACAATTCCACCACTTCATCCTCAGATCTGGCCAACAAATTCTCCATATTTTTTGCGAACAACAAACGCATCAGGAAGACCACTATATCCCTTATGCAGCTTCATTAAGGATAGATTAAGCCCTTACGTGACTTCATGGCACGATTTAATATAAAAAGGCTCTAATACCCGACCTACATATTACAATTCCTATCTCCCCCCTCACGCATGTTGTAACTTACGAGTCATTCAATATGTTAAAAACCCTATAGAAATCATTGACCAAGATCCTCACGAGAGGTGAGAAATATATCAATGTGGAGGAAACCATGTATCTAAGGAAAGGGGCCCGGATGAAGCCCGAACACAAGAAGCAGTGCACATATAAAACCTACAAGTGTATGAAATTGTTGATAAGTAATACGTAGAGTTTGTTTGGGAGAAATTAAAATCAGATTAAAATTGAAAATATAGCCGTTATTATTGACTTTTATTAGACGAGTGGGACCCAATAACGGCCATATTTTCAATTTTAATTGAATTTTAATCCCTCCCGAACGGGCCAGTAGTGAGTTACGAATATTATCCCACAAGAAATAAAGTTCAATTTTAGTATACTAGTTACTACCAAATTTGATAAGTGTAACACAAAAGAGATTGATTATTGATTTATTATACCAATTTTAACTATGAAAATAATAAAAATTGGTTTTTATCAAATGACGAAACTAATGTATCGGATTTTCGACTCCAATAATATTCAATATTAACACATGATTAACGTGTTTGTGATCATCGATAATCCGATAATATATATATATATATATATATATATATATATATATATATATATATATATATATATATACGAAATGATCTAATGAGCAGGTGCTCATCTTATCCTAAGCACACCGATGAGTTGGCACATTGATTCATTGGTGGATAAAAATTTTGTGAGTTCCAATCCACCAATGAATCAATGTGCCAACTCATCGGTGCTTAGGATAAGATGAGCACCGGTGCTCATTAGATCATTTCTGTATATATATATATATATATCAAACATATGTTTAACAGTTAGAATTCATACGAAAAATATGCATTTAATCACAGGATTATCATACATGATCGACATGCCATAAATGTTATTCTTAATATTTATTATCCATGTGTTACATATGTAGTATTCTACCCATTGTAAATTTTTTAATACTACAAATAAGTAACTTATATATCTTAATGGTGTGCAAACATTAAAACAAACATAATTAATGCATATGAACAAACACGAGAATTAACTAAAAAACAAGAAGTCTCGAATTAAAAACTACAAATCAATAGATTTTGTCCTACATCCAATACATAAAAATACTTTAGCCTAACATTGCTATATGAAAATTAAATAAAAGAAAGAGAAACGACATCACCCAATGACAAGAATGTAGAGATGAACGTAAAAAGTTCAATTATTCGCTTGAAATCCGACCCAAGAGATGAAATTCTTCTTTTTCAATGTAAAATTATCTCTTTTCTTGCTTTACTATGATAAAATTGGCCTCCTCTTGTTCTAGACGTGTTTTACAATTTATAAAATGTCAAAAAGATAGCATTGAAATATTACCAAAATAAAATAAGGAAAATCGATCTTTCCCCTTGTTGTGAGTGCTCCGACTTGTTTGGTGCGCCTCCAGAAGTGTTTGAGGTGTGCGCCTCACCTACAGGCACGTGTGCTCGCCTAGGATGGTTTCGACATCCTAATAGTTTTTAGTATTTTTGTCATAACCTTTAATCTCGATATTCAATTTGGGTGATTCAAAATGAATTTGAAAACTAATTCAAAGAGCTACAATTTTTTTTTAAAATATTATTTTTCCAATTTGAACGTTTACAATACCAAAAATGGGTCTCAATCAGAGACTGAAAATCCGAAGCATTACTTTTTTTGTTGAAAATTGATGTGTGATAATACTTTGACTATATTTTCTCTATTTGACTTCTTTTCTCATCCAATTGACCCATAGGATCTCAAATCTTCATTTTGAAGTCTGACACAACTTTTAAATATTTGCACTTCAATCCCCAAATTTTGAATCTCTTACAATTGAGCATTTTTATAATTTTTCTCCAATTCTACATTTTATGTCAATTTGTACCTAAAAAATACAATACACGTAGAATTAAGTCATAATTCATCAAAATGACCAATAAATGCTCTAACTTAAAGGCTTAAATAAATGTACAAAATACACTTATCAAGTAGCTTGAGCTCAAGGAATGATAATCCTACAGAAGAGAACCTGAGGATAATAGTTACGATCAACCCCAATCTTAACCATCAAGGAAGGGTCACCCCGGTGGAAGATCTCGTGGAGGCCATCCTCGAGCTCCATAAATTTTTGACAGTGGACAAGTCACTCAACCTTGTTTTGCAGTTTAGATTATTTCTTTTATTTTATGCTCATGGACTTGCGCGTCCTACTTTTCTTTATTCAATTGTTCGGGCCTACTCGCCAATATTTACTTTTAACATTAGTCAAGGCAATATATAATCCCACAAAAAATCTGTCTATTCCATTCATGATGTGGATTAAACCTCAAATACCCCGAGCAAACGCCTAAAGCCTTGCCCTACTCAAACACTCAAAGCCTTGTCCCAAGCAAGTACCTCAAGTCTTGCCCTGCGCAAACACCTCAAACTTGCCCCGAGCATGCGCCTCAAGCATTGCCCCATATAAGCATCCCAATCCTCAAAACATGATGAGTCCTAAAAATAGACTAATTTGTACCCCTATTCACAAATCCCGAGAAAAAAAATACTTTATTCCTAATTAGGGATCATAATCTCGGGTTATTAACTTGATATCGAGTTCATGAACTCCTTGAGATGTTAACTTGACATCGAGTTCATGAGAACTTCGGGTTATTAACTCGACATCGAGTTCATGAGCTTATCAGGTTGTTAATTTTCCATCGGGTTCATGAGCTTCTCGGGTTGTTGAATTGAAACCAAGTTCATGAGCTCCTCGATTTGTTAAATTGACATCGAGTTTGTGAGCTCATCGAGATATTAATTTGACACCAAGGTCGTGAGCTCCTCGGGTTATTAACTTGACATTGAGTTTATGAGATCCTCGGGTTATTAACTTGACATTGAGTTTATGAGATCCTCGGGTTATTAACTTAACATTCGAGTTCGTAAGATCCTCATAATATTAATTGACATCGACTTCAAGAGCTCATCGGGATATTAAATTGCAATTTTTGGGTGAAATACTTTGTTCATAAACTTATAATTTTTTACATAGTCATTTTTCATTAAAAAGGTGGGTTTGGGGTACAACCTAAATTAGGAGCTCGAAGGCTTGTTGGAACTTTTAGGGCCTTGACACGGTCTTTATTGATGTATATTACTTGTCACTTGTCGTTGCCCTAGGTCATTAAACACCCATCATTACTCAAGCTTTCTATTGCTCAGGTTAAACACCACACCCATTGTTACTCGAGCACCATCACATCTAGCCTAAAACTCGTTGCCTATAGGCTTCACCTCGACCTTGATCAATTTATACATCAACCTCAAGCAGTCACACTCAGTGTGAGCAATTAGCACTTTATCTTCTAACCTTGAGCATTCTAAAAAACATCATTGAATTTCGAACATGGATGCACGGGAGGCCAATGATGTCTATGTTGGGAATTTACTTAACATGCACAGCGGAAATTAAACAATTTTCAATTCCCAAACGAGGATCTGCAATGTGTTTAGATAGAAACTGTGATGAGAATGATACATTTGATGAATTCCACAAACTCTTTTGCTTTTTCTTGAACTCCAATGATCACGATCTGCAATCCAAGCTGTCCAATTGTCCGCTCCAATGGTGATCCACACAGAGAATAAGAATGACGGCTAGGGTTTTCTTTTCTTGTGCTAGCAAGAATAATGAAAATTCTCTACAGTTTTTCAAACCCTAACAGCTTATTAATATAAGTCCAGATGGGCTCGGCCCATCTATTAAACTTAACCCGGTCCAAGATTTAATTAATCAAATTAATTAAATCTGGTCCATGAATTAATTAATCCAATTAATTAATTCGGGCCTATTAATAAACAACCCAATTAATTAATTATCCAACACTTGTCAATTAATTAATTGGTAAATCTCATTCTTCTGATTCTCTTTTGTGTGTGACCCATTAGGTTCCCGATCACGATGTCGAACGACGTGAATTATTATTTTGATCTAATCAAAATCAATAAATTAAAACGCCCCTTTTAATTTATCACTAATTCATTTTCGTTGTCCCAGATTGACATCTAGCAAAGTGTCAGGGCAATACATGTGACGGGAAATATCACGTAGCATGACAAAACCAAACTTGTTTGTTTACCGTGAAACTATAATCCTTTCGTTAATATGATCCGATCAATTACGAGTTATAGATATGTGTCAATATCAATTATCGATCATATCTTATATCTCACTGTTAAGTCAATGTAAGTCGAAAATTCATTTTGGACTTATGAATTCACCTTGGCCAAGGATTTCATTATCAACTTAACTAGATAAAATGTAGATCATAATATCTTACTATCTACGGATGACGAATCCTCTATTGATCATTCAGAGTCTTCATATGATTCTTGACATACCCGAACAATGCTGTATTAGTGACCCTTGGCAGAGCAACGTCCAACATCACCAAAGTATGATTGTCCTCATATAAGGCACTATGATTACCTCAAATCAAATGACCAATTCCACTACCGAACGTTAGAGATTACCACTGACACTCAGATAGTTATCCATGTAGAATCTCCCAGTTGGTCTCCAATGTTTTGTTCTATAACAAAACATCCACGTATTCATTCAAATGTCACCACACTTTAATTTATGAGATCAGCTACTTACTTCACAAGTAAGAAATGCTACAAGTGATGGTCTATCTGTAATAACGATATCTGTATCTCGTTATTATATACAACCATAGACGATTTAAGATACAATCACATGTAATTTGTATCTCACAATCACAACTCCTTGTGATTAACAAATCACCAAGACTTGAATCTACGGATTCTATCATTTAATTTATTAGAATATTAATTCAATTAAATAATAGATATTGTCATACATGCATCAATTATATATATTTAAAGTGTTTATGTTCAAAGTTGATTGGATCTAAGGCATAACACTTACAAACTCCCACTTGCACTAGATCCAATCACTTATGTATCTTATACCACAAGAGTCTACATGACGATCATGTTTATCTCACGACAACTCTTTGTCAGTTGATCTGCAATTTAATAACTTGTGGGAATTCGTTCTTTATTTACGTCATTTCTTTGTATTATCTTTTCAATGAGATAACACTGCCTTAACATATGTTTAGATCATTGATGAGACCTTAGTTCCTTCGCTTGCACGATGGCTCCATTGTATCACAATGCATAAGCGTGTGATCAACAATGTTAGGAACTACTCTAAGTTCAGTAATGAACTCCCTGATCTAGACCACAACTTTTGTTGCTTTGTAAAGCAATGATGTATAAGGCTTCCATTATTGAATCAATGGTTATTTGGAACATTTCCAACACACCGCTTAAGAGTAAACCAATATCCTATTTGAGATGTGCTATTATTCGATCGACTAGAAGTTAGCATCATTCTATCCATGAACTCTCAGTTCATTTTCTCCATATAAAATCTTCTCGAGATTTTATCTGTATAGATTGGGATGAGTTAAGCAATCTTCTAGATCTATCTCTATAGATCAACTTGCTTCTCCCACATCCATCACGGAGAAATTATTTGACAACCATAATTTCAACAATTGAAATATAGAGACGTCGTTTCCTATAATATGTCTCATACATATAATATCAGGAATGCGACAATGCTCCCACTATCTTCTTGTAAACGCACATTTCGTCTTCAATTTTTGATAAAATCAAACATTTTGACTTTTTGCATCAAATCGAAGATTCCAGCTCCAAGAGGCTTGTTTCAATCCATATTGACATTTTTCTTGTAAACTCAGTTACAACCTATGGGTTCTAATCCATTAGGCAAGTCGACCAAGGTCAAACTTCGGTTACATACAACAAGTCCATCTCTTTAAGTCAACACTTGACTTTATTTCTATGTAATTAGTAGGTTCATTATCCTTGATTAGTAATCATGGATTCGTACCTTCTAGGAGGTCAAATGATCCTACAAGATTTACACTGAGCTAATGTGTTCTCAGAAGTCTCCACTTGTTGATCAAGAGTATGTCCCTCAGCTGGTGTGGGATAAGACTCAGGTTCATCTATTCGGTCAATTATATCCGTGGACTCTTGAACTCTTTCAAGATTTATTCTACTCCCACTGTCTCTCTTAGAGTAAACACTTTCTCTAAGAGTACGACATGTATTGAGATGAACATCTTCTTCTCAACGGGATTATAGAATTGATATCCAATTGTCTATTGGATATCCACAAATATGTATTTAACGGATCTAGTTTCAAACTTATCTGATCCAATATGCTTCACATAAGCATCACAGCCCAAACTTTCATATGAGATAAGTTGGGCATTTCCATAACTCGTATGAAGTTTTGTCAACCGATTTAGATGAGACACGATTTAGTACGCAGCACGTATCAATCAGTGCATGACTTCAAAACGACTTTTGAATGTTTGCATGGCTGGTTCTCTATTGCACTATATCTAATAGTGCACGATTCCTCATTTCAGATGCACCATTATGTTGCAATGTATGTGGAGGAATCCACTGCGTGAGAATCTAATTCTCTTTTAGATAATCTAAAATTCTCCATTTTAGATATTCTTTACCTCGAACAAGTCTTAGTGTAAGAATATATTTACCTATTTGTTTATCAACTTTTAGTTTGAATCCCTTGAACATTTCAAGAGATTCATGCTTGAATTTCATCAAATATACATGATCATTTCTGAAATGATCATTAGTAAATGTGATGAGATAAGATAAACTTCACCTGACATTAATTGATATGGATCTACATACATCACTATGTATTAGACCTAATAATTGTGCAGATCATTTTCCTTTTCAAGTAAAAGGAGATTTGGTCACTATGTCTTACAGACATGATTCGCATTTGTCAAATGATTCAAAATCATTTGACCCAAATATACATCTTCATGTAAGAATGGAATTGCATTCTCATTTATGCAACCAAATCCGCAATACCAGATATAGGTGTTATTCAGATTATCATTTTTATGCCTTTCAATTTCTATACTCATTATAGAACACTCAACATTTAGAATATAAATGTCATTTTGTAATTTACCATAACCATTAAGATCTTATCAAGATAAAAAGGAACAACAATTGTCCTTAACATTAAAATAATTCATGTCAAAACATGAAATTTATTTAATGCTCTTGGTAATGGTGAGAACAAAATTAACATTTCTCTAATTCTAATATCGAGCCTAAAGGCAATGGCAAGAAATATGCTTCTACTGTGCAATGCAAAGAACTTTTGTTCATTTTCAACGTGTAGGTCAACTTCTCTCTTACTGACGATCTACTTTTATTTAGTTTCTGCATATTTATACAAATATGAGATCTATATCTAGTATCTAATACCCATGAAACTAATGAAGTAGATTTAAGCCTTGCAATTTCATTTCTAATGACCCATCATTCCAAAATGATAATAAGGATCATCGATTTGATATTGTCCTTATTCGCTTTAATCGTCTTAGTCATTTTGGTTGCTTTCCTAAAACATCCTTTAGACTTCCTTAGAGGAATCTATGACTAAGATTTGTCCACTACAAACACGGATGTTGGACTTAGGTTTTAAGTATGTTCAGCAACTCAATGAGTGTGCATTCGAGTTTATTCATGTTAAATTCATAATTAGTTATGAATAACTCTCTGGCAGTGATTACAGAACTAAGTCTATACTTAGTTCATTGTTCATGACTGAACGCAATTAAGACAACTTCTCAAAGTAGTCTGCATCTTCAGCACACGAGCACCGACTGAAGATTCTTCTGCCATTATGCACCGGTATAGTTGCTGGAAAATATCATATATTTCCTCGTATGATTGTTCATCATTCAACACATTGAGATGAAAAATCATATGTTAGCATCTATACTCTTATGTTGCTTTGTAACTCAGGTGACATAGATACAAACATCACATATGTTGTAGTACTATCGTCATCACTGTGTTTATTACAGCAGCCACCTCTTCTTTTATCGAGTCATCAACAGATGTCTCTAGAAAGGACTATTCAAGGACACAACCAATTTTTCATGCCTGAGAACAATTCTCAGATTGCGCCGTCAATCAAGAAAATTTGCTTTGGTTGTTGGCATACAATATGCCTCTTAAATTCATATGGTTACTCATGATTCAATAAATGTAAACGACGAAAAGTAAAGAAATAATATATATAATGCATGAATTAATTTAACATGGCCTTTTATTAAATTAATTTCGCTCCCACTGCTTAACTCAAATTTAGGACCCTCTCACACAAATTTATGGAATCCGTACTTGATTCCCAGTGGGCTGAGATCCCATTTGTTATATTAAAACCTTGAGTGTACTCAACAAGCCCTAATAAAACATTTGGGTAGATACTATTATCAATTGTATCTCCATACAACTCCCAGATCATTAAGCCGACAACTCTTTGTCTTCACACATCTTATGTGTTAGCTTAACATGCCTCTAAAATTTATCTCCTTGAGTGTACTCAACAAGAGATAAATATTAGTTAAGTCAAACCCATCATTCAGAAATATATAATATTTCATAGTGTCAAACATATCCCTAATAGACCAGCCTTGAGTGTACTCAACAAGCTAAGATCGATTTAGGACTCTCGTTTTTCACTATAATGGTGGAAGGCGAATATAAATATGACTTAATATTTTAACATGCCTCTAAAATTTATCTTCTTGAGTGTACTCAACAAAAGATAAATATTAGTTAAGTCAAACCCATCATTCAGAAATATCTAATATTTCACAGTGTCAAACATATCCCTAATGGACCAGCCTTGAGTGTACTCAACAAGCTAAGATCGATTTAGGACTCTCGTTTTTCACTATAATGATGGAAGGCAAATAACAAATTGACTTAATATTTTTAACGAGGGGTTTTGCATGCAAAAGGTCTCATCGTAATAATTATATATATTTTATTATACATGTAACATGCAAATAAACATACATATAATAGTGTGGACGATTATGGACTTATACTATCTAGTCTTCCCGAGCCATAAGGAAGACTAGTCGGTCAGTTCCTAGGGGTATAACATTGATTCATACAATGCTCCATCTCTATGGTCTCCTTCTCTTCTTGTATCTCCAATTAGTCCAACTACAACTTGTATCCTATACTAGTTGGCACGCAGGCCTAAATAATATTGGACACGCAGGCCCATAATAACAACGGACTCGCAGGTCCAAAATAAATAAGAGCTCGCAGGCCCATAAAACAACAAGAATAAAACTAACCATTCAACACATCCACATGGTCGAGTCCACAATCATCCACTAATAAAACATTCATCATATAAATGCATTCCTATAATATCTAATATTATATGAAAACATGTTTCAAGTTTCTAGCAATTAAAGTCGTCTAAACTAATTTAGACAAATGGATCGGAACAATTAAATAATTAATTAATCAAATTAATCAATTAATTTAATTAGCGGACTTATTTAATTAAAATCAAATTTCAATTAAATATCAAATTAGAGTCCAACTCTAATTCTACAATTATAGGGCGGGACTATTTAATTAAAATCAGATTTTAATTAAATACCAAATTAGAGTCCAACTCTAATTCCAATAAAATTTTAGGGCAAAACAATTTAATTAAAATCAAATTTCAATTAAACGTTAAATCAAAGTTCAACTCTAATTATAATCAAATTAATACGGTTGAATTTAATTAAAATCAAATTTTAATTAAATACAAAATAAGAGTTAAACTCTAATTCCAAAATATTAGGGCGAACATATTTAATTAAAATCAAATCTTAATTAAATACTAAATTAGAGTCTAACTCTAATTTTAAGAAGCATTAGGGCGAGACAATTTAATTAAAATCAAATTTCAATTAAATGTCAAATTAGAGTCCAACTCTAATTTCAACAATATACTAGGGTGGATAATTTAATTAAAATCAAATTTTAATTAAATATTAAATTAAAGTCCAACTCTAATTTAAAATGAATTAACATTTTAATTTAGGATAAAACTCCTAAATAAAATAAAATTCAATTTAGGGTCAAAGTTTAATATTTAAGTTAAAATCTAATTTTAACGAAAATATAAAAATCGTCAATTTTTAAATAAAATTTTAAATGGGTCAAAATGGATATTTTAGCTCAAATCCATTTGAAAAATTAATTTAAAACCATTTTAATATTTAATTCAAAACCATTTTGAAAATTGCAAACTGACCCAAAATTTAAAATTAATAGCGAGCCCTTCAATTAACTAAATTTCATGAAACACCCCTTATCTAATAATTGCAGGCGGGGGCCTGCAATTTCGGAAATTGCATTAGAGGCCCCCGCCTCCATTCACCCCAAACCCGGTTTTGAAAAACCCTAGAGCTTCGCCCTTCTCCCGCCGTCGGCCGAGCGGCGGATCGTCGCCGCTGTCATACAGCGGCGACGTTCCACTGGCGACAGCGCTTCGCGCCGTAACGCAGCAAGCGCGCAATTTCATCGCTGACGCGATATTTGCGGCGAGTCGCCGCTTTCTCCCAAAGCGACGGCCGGTCGCTTAGCAAGACACTGGCGACGGCGGCCGTAGCGTGGCGCCGTCGCCACCCTCCAGCGCGGCGACACGGCTGCCGCTTCTCCTCGCGTTCTTTGCCGGCGAGTTTCAGATCCGTTTTTTTTTTTTTTTTAAAAGATTCTAAAATGTGAAAATCAAATTTTCCCAATTGCTAGAAACGAGAAAAACAATAACAATCAACTTTTGATTGTTACAAGATGCAAAACAATTTCTAACAAACACAAAGTAGGCTCTGATACCACTGTTGGGAATTTACTTAACATGCACAGCGGAAATTAAACAATTTTCAATTCCCAAACGAGGATCTGCAATGTATTTAGATAGAAACTGTGATGAGAATGATACCTTTGATGAATTCCACAAACTCTTTTGTTTTTTCTTGAACTCCAATGATCACGATCTGCAATCCAAGCTGTCCAATTGTCCAGCCTCCAATGGTGATCCACACAGAGAATAAGAATGACGGCTAGGGTTTTCTTTTCTTGTGCTAGCAAGAATAATGAAAATTCTCTACAGTTTTTCAAACCCTAACAGCTTATTAATATAAGTCCAGATGGGCTCGGCCCATCTATTAAACTTAACCCGGTCCAAGATTTAATTAATCAAATTAATTAAATCTGGTCCATGAATTAATTAATCCAATTAATTAATTCGGGCCTATTAATAAACAACCCAATTAATTAATTATCCAACACTTGTCAATTAATTAATTGATAAATCTCATTCTTCTGATTCTCTTTTGTGTGTGACCCATTAGGTTTCCGATCACGATGTCGAACGACGTGAATTATTATTTTGATCTAATCAAAATCAATAAATTAAAACGCCCCTTTTAATTTATCACTAATTCATTTTCGTTGTCCCAGATTGACATCTAGCAAAGTGTCAGGGCAATACATGTGACGGGAAATATCACGTAGCATGACAAAACCAAACTTGTTCGTTTACCGTGAAACTATAATCCTTTCGTCAATATGATCCGATCAATTATGAGATATGGATATGTGTCAATCTCAATTATCGATCATATCTTTTATCCCACTGTTAAGTCAATGTACGTCGAAAACTCTTTTCCGACTTATGAGTTCACCTTGGCCAAGGATTTCATTATCAACTTAACTGGATAAAATGTAGATCATAATCTCTTACTATCTAAGAGTGACGAACCCTCTATTGATCATTCACAACCTTCATATGATTCTTGACATACCCGAACGATGCTGTATTAGCGACCCTTGACAGAGCAACATCCAACATCACCAAAGTATGACTGCCCTCATATAAGGTACTATGATGACCTCAAGTCAAAGGACCAATTCCACTACCGAACGTTAGAGATTAACCACTAACACTTAGATAGTTATCCATGTGGAATCTCTCAGCGGGTCTCCAATGTTTTGTTCTATAACAAAACATCCACGTATTCATTCAAGTGTCACCACACTTTAGCTTGTGAGATCAGCTACTTACTTTACAAGTAAGAATGCCACACGCGATAGTCTATCCGTAATAACGATATCCGTATCTCGTTATTACCTCGACCACGGACGATTTAAGATTCACTCATATGTAATTTGTATCTCACAATCACAACTCCTTGTGATTAACAAATCACCAAGACTTGAATCTACGGATTCTATCATTTAATTTATTAGAATATTAATTCAATTAAATAATAGATATTGCCATATATATGCATTGATTATATATATTCAAAGTGTTTATGTCCAAAGTTGATTGGACCTAGGGCATAACACTTACAGTCTACAATTTATGTATGGCCCAACCACCCACAATCTGGGGCTCGAGGTCATGATAACCTCGAGCAATCCCCTTTGGCCATAACTTCTTGGGCTTTTGTGATCGTGCTAGGCCTTGGGTCTCTTGCTCTTACTACCCTTTTCATTCCATCTCTTCACTTTCCAATCCTAAAAGGACTCTATTACTGTAGTCTTACAATTTCAACCAACTTATAACTCCTATTCATAGTCGAAAACTCAAGTCTTTTAGGACTCTCAAAAAAGATAAGGCAATCAAGTGATCCAATTCTATCAAGATTGCACTGTCTATCTCTATAAATACCCAGCATCCATTTATTATTCAATTATGCTTTTATATTGATTCACTTCATAGCCTTATGCCTATATTTCCCCTTTTAGCTAACTTGAGCATATGAAGGGTGACAAGAACATATCTCGACGCCTTGTTTCAGATCTTGGAGATCCTACTCGTGCTCATTCTTAGTTGTCAGCTTAGGTATTCACATGTGCAAATTCTAGACACCTTTATTTCAGGTCCTGAAGATCCTGATCGTGGTCATTCCCAATTATCAAGCTCGAATATTCACAGGTGTAGATTTTTTATAACATTAATAACAATACCAAAAAATAAAAAACACGCATTCAAAATTTCTAATTCCCTTATTAAAATCATAGAAAGAGATATATAGATCTTTAAGAGTTCTTGCTTGTGTAAATGTATATGTGAATGATCGAGATACGGTTATGGGACAAAAGATCAAAGGCTTTTCACAATTTTACCATGCCTTGTGGCCTTCGCTAGGGCAACCAACGCTACCTCCGATGCATGAAAGTCAACTCCAATTGCTTAATTTCAACCCTTCGCCACTTCAATGCGAATGAATCTGATTATCAACACTATCAACAATTAAGGGTAAAAATGCAAAAAAAAAAATGAAATATATGGGCTTTTTCGCAATAATAGTGATAATTACCCTTTTAATAATTTACTTAGATTTCATTTGCATTTTAAGGAAAAAAGAATTGGGATTCTGTTTGCAATTAATTTTTTCTCTTTCTTTTTGTTTTATTTAAAGAGAAGTGTATATTCATTATTTCACAATTTTTAATTTAGAAAATGGATGAAAATGATATTTTGCACAACAAAAAGTGAAAAATAAGGGTGGAAATGCTAGTTCCATACACATCAAGTGAGACAATAGGGATTAGCACAATATAATACATATTGTAATGTTCGATAGATGATAGAGATATACCTCTATACTTTATATGGTTTCAATATGTAGTCTAGTACTTATTAATACATTTATTATGTTTGCATCTTTCATCGAGAGATAGAAGGGTCACACGAGGGGAATATATTTGATTGCTATCGAGAGATGCTTTCAATTAAATTAGGAACATTGAATAACATGAATGATTTCAGACTGTCACTTTAATTGTTACACTAAAAATTGAATAACGATAAGTATTTGATATCTTAATAATGCATCTCACATACTTAAAAATACATTTACTTACTTTCACTAGTTTGATTAATAATTTAGGAATTAGTCACAAAATTTGTTTGTTATTCAATTAAAGTTGCAATTAATTTTAACTCGATCATACACATAGTTCTCGTGAATTCGACACTATATTCAGTACCTTATTATATGTTTACGATCCCGTTCACTTATGGGTTTTCAAATGATCAAATTTTTGGTGTCGTTAAACACCACACTCATTGTTACTCGGGCACCGTCACATCTAGCCTAAAACTCGTGGCCTCTAGGCTTCACCTTGACCTTGATCAATTTATACTTCAACCCCAAGCAGTTTACACTCAGTCCAAGCAATTTGTACTTTATCTTCTAACCCCAAGCATTCTAAGCAACATTATTGAGTCTCCAACATGGATAAATGGAGGGCCAATGATGCCTACAATTTATGTATGGCCCGACCTCCCACAATCTCGGGCTCGAGGTCATGATAACCTTGAGCAATCCCCTTGGTCCATAACTCCTTGGACTTTTGTGGGGCTCTTGGCCTCGGATCTCGTGCCTTACCATTTTCAATCCATCTCTTTATTTCCAATCCTAAAAGGACTCTATTATCGTAGTCTTGCAATTTCAACCAACTTATAAGCATTCGGCTTTGGCCTTAGCGAGCCGACCTGATTCGATTTTTATTTTTTGTAATTCGTAGCAAATCTAAAAAAAAAAAATTTCAATAATTTAGAATTTATACAATTTATACGTATTATAAATAATAACTAAATATTAACATGTAAAAAAATTACAGCTAAAACTTTTAAAAAAATTAAAAAAAAAGTATGATGCCTGCAACTTTTTTATTTTATTTTATATTTTTTTAAATTTGTAAATTACTTTTTCTTTTAGGCTCGTTTCAGCTCGTCACGGGGCCGGCCCTCTGTGGCCCGTCGAGCCACACGAGCTGACTCGGGCTCAAGCCGACACTCCAAAATGGGGCTCAGGCCTAGCCATGGGCCGTCCTAGCCCAAGGCTATATTGACATCCCTAAATGTGGCTTGTCTCATTTTCATGGCTCAGCCCGAGCCCAAGGCTATATTCACATCCCTAAATGTGGCTCGTCTCATTTAATTATAATATAATAATAATATAGCCATCCCTAAATGTGGCTCGTCTCATTTAATTATAATATAATAATAACTAAAAATAAAACTAGGTGCCGATTGCATTCCATAGGGATTACCAAAGAAAAGACCCATTTTTTCCTTTTTAATACAATCCATCCCCTCAATATCAATAGCTTTCTATGACATTTCCCCATCGAGAGTCAATCAAATTTTTTAGCTTTATTCATCTAAAAGTATTAATAACCTTTTAAGAGAAATAATAGTGAATTCAAAAACTGTGTACTTGAAATTAATATTTAACTTTAATTTAATAGAGAAAAGAAATTATTAGTTTTTTTTTAGAAAACATGAACAAAGGCAAAACTGTTGAAATACGTTCTATGCCATACTAAAACGCCAAATTAAATAGTATTTAACATGCATATCAATTAAATAAGAATAAGAAGTACTGTGTACTCTAGGATCCCGTTTCATCAGTCCCGCGAAGAATGGTTAATTCACCTACAAGGGACAGATAAGACTAAAGATCCACCACCACACGGCTTGTAAGAAATCAGTCACGTCCCACCAAAAATATATATGAACGAAATGATTATTGAGCTCGGCCAGTATTCCTATGAAACATATATGATCCACCTTAATGGACGGGACCTTATATCACACTCAACTTACCTACAAATCAGTTTACATAAAGAAGTTTGACCCTACACGTTTGATGTAACGAACTGCTATCTTGAAAGTTCGTCAAACTAACTATCATTCATCGGAATTCTTATCTGGTAGAAACCAGAATTGTAATGATCGAGGAGTGCAGTACCCATCTCAAGGAAAGCGCACAGAAGGATGATAGATGCCTGCATAACCAACTTATTCGTCACTAGAAAACAGTACTAAGTTCTAACATAACACCTCTAAGGAACAAGCCCTGGCTGCCACATCCCATAGCATGATGGCCGAGCAAGCTGACCATGCTTACAGCTCGGCCGTCTTTGCTTACCGGTTTAAAGATTTTACCTCCCAGAAGGAACTCTGAATTTAATTGATTATAACATCCTCATATAACGAAATTAATTTCGATTGCAGAAGATACAACATTCCACAATAAGTAGATCACACGTAACATTATAAGAATTATAAATTCCTCTACAATTCCAGTAGCATCATAGCCATTTTACTATTCCTAACAGGAAGAAATATCACAAACTTCAGTTATCACTTATCATCAACATCAACCAAGAAAAGGAATTTTCCAAGGTTAATAAAACACTAACTACAAAGGAAGAGATGCACGTAGTAAAATTTGTGAATTGTTCAATTCAATCTTCTTCTCTCAGTGTACCAAAAATGTCATAAACACAGAAGAACAATGGGATCTACTAATCAATAACAAACTGCACAAACAATCAAGTAATGTAGTGAGAAGATCAACTTGAATATCTTAAAACACTACATTCAATCAAGAAAAGAAAAAAAAAAATACCCCACCAACCTTTTGCACTTTGTTTACTTTATTCCCATGAATTAAAACGAAACTATGAACAATTATAATCAGCATTCCCAAAACAACTAAATCTATCTTTTACACCATCATTTTACCAAGAAGAAATTCAACTTCTTGATCAAATTCCTTATTCGTCCAGGCTGGTGCATCGTACAACTAGATTAGTAGTAAATCCTTGACAATTAAACCATTTGTTGTCAGCAAATCACAAGTCCCTTGAAACTCCAACTGCAAATTCAATCAAACAATGGTATCAAAAACAATTCAAATTCATTAATCCCTGTAGAAATCAAAAACAAGAATTTACCTTTTTTTTCATCTATGGAGCAGCTTCAGTAACTTTGTACATATCGGGTGTAATTTCTGATAAACACAATCCCGGAAATAGTGTCTACAGAAAACCCATTAAAAAAGAGAGAGGTTAAAGTCAATGGAATAGTGAAAATTACACATTTCAATCAATTATATGATCAAAAAAAGAAAAAAGAAAATTTTGAAAACCGTGTACACATTCTGTAAAAGAAATCAAGAATTTGATTGATTGAATTGCAGTGTTGAATTTGAATAGACTTACATCCAATCCTTTCTGAACAATTTTGGCTCTCTTTTTAGGTCTGCGAGGGGGCCTGTGACCAACCATTGCCATGAAATCCTCTTCGATCTCTCTTTTCAACAGTGGCACCGAAAATTTAGCTCTCTCTGGAGATTCTTCCGCCGGCCCACTCCTCAGCCGCGGCGACTTGACATCGCCAGTAGACGGCATCCTCATCGATGGAAGCGACGCACTCGGTTTCATTGCATCTGCCGTGAACGGCTTCCCACTATCGGCGCCGGCGACAGAACCAGTTAATGGCTCCTTGCACGCAGCTCGCCTTGTTCGCAAATTCCACGGTCTGAAACTCCCGTCTGCCGAAACCGGTGGCGGCGGAGGGGGTGGTGCAGGTAGAGATGAAGAAACGAAAACCTCGCCTTCCTCAAGACTATCCTTGAAAATCTGGTGTTTCATCTGGTCAGCCACCGCCTGTAGATCGAACATCACCTTCTCTCTCACCGCAGCAATCCCATCATCGTCGTCATCTCCGTTTTCAAATCTCCGGCCACCATAGAAACTCTCTGCCGCCTGAGTGGGACCCAACTTGTGGGATCCATTACTGTCCCTCTGTTTCTCTCTGGTTGTACGCCGCTGTTGGTGCTGACAATCAGAAGAATCGGAATCATTCGCATTGAAGCGTCGGAGGGTTGAAATTTGGCCGTTGGAGTTGACCTTCATGCATCGGAGGTAGCGCTGGTTGCCCCAGCGGAGACCGCGAGGCATGGTGAAATTGTGCAAAGCCTTTGATCTTTCTGTCGCCATTACCATATCTCGATCATCCACACACACATTTATACATATAAGAAAGAAAAGGGCTACGGTTTCTCTTCTTTGGTTTTGGTCCTGTGGGAAAATAGCCGGGAAGGGGAATTTAGCTTATATAGGGGGACGGGTAGGGTTGGAAGAAGGAGGTTTCGGACTTCTTTTCTGGTTTGGTTTAACGTTAGGATTTGTTTTGAGTTCTCAAGTGCTAAGGTGCGCCATAGCGCGATGGGCGCCTTCGATAGAAACGCGACTCTTCGTCATGTTAGTCATATAAATGCGATTTTAATTTGACCGAAAGTTTTGTTTTAATTTTATTTTTTCAAAACGGTATCTTACGGCTTTGTCCCCTTTTTCCGAATGTTTTGTGATGGTCAACTTATTGGAATGTGAGGGAAAGAGACTCTTAATTAGGTTATTAATTTTTTGAATAGCCGCATACTTGCAATTTCAATAGTAATAAATGTCTATCTTTATTTTTTTCTTTTTCCTTTTTTTCTAAAAAAATCTATAAAATACATCATTGTAACCCTCGTTTTAGGAATCAAGACTGCCATATTATCAAAGGTAAATTTTACGTCAAAACAAGATGAGATAAATATACAATATACAGTAGTTTGAGCTACTTATATTTGAAAACGAAATGCCAAATCTTATTATGAACTACATGTTGAATATGAAAAGGAGATCAAGTGTTTAATATTCACATGATTATCGAAGGGCCGGGTGTGTGGATTTTTCGGAAAAAATTTCGGATGAAAATAAAGAAATTCAAATCACTATAAACTTTTTCATAAGCCCTCGAGGGTGGGCGGCTTCTTAAAAATATTTTCAAAACAGAACCAAAAGAGAAATAGAAGCGGTATGACCGATATGTGAACAAGTAGAAGAGGAACCTTGTGAAGTCAAGATACTCATGTATGAGAACTTAAAAGTAATTGGATTTAAGTATGAACCGATATATCTCAAATCAAACCAGTTTATTTAATTTAACAAATGTTTTTATTTTCTTTATCAGTCGAAGCAATATAATTGGCACTCGTCGTATAATATCCAACAATTCTTAATGTAATAATACACAACAAGCAAGTATAATTCTCTCCTTTGTTAATCTTTGTTTCTTCTCATCGTGTCAAAGCCACACCTCTTTGGTCCAAGATGATAAAATAGATTGCGTGTCTTATTAACTTGCAAAAATTTGATGTTTTACCTTTTAAATAAACTGAGTCAATTTGGTGTTCAACATGATTAGTCTCCAAGATGATCTATTCCAGTTCTATATGAATGTCCACCTAGAAAGGTTTTTCGTGCCTAGTGG
Source organism: Fraxinus americana (assembly GCA_035079005.1). NCBI lineage: Eukaryota > Viridiplantae > Streptophyta > Magnoliopsida > Lamiales > Oleaceae > Fraxinus > Fraxinus americana. Next base: position 36,023,463 of record CM068707.1, read on the forward strand.
ATATTAAAAAGGCTAATCATGCATGAATTGAAAAATTCAGTAGTACAGTTCATCAGTTGGGGTTTTTCATCAAGTTCATATCCTCGTGTCATGTTGATTCATTGAATAGCTAAATGTCATATTCTTCTCATCCTCTATGTTAATGATCATATGATTATTGGGTTAATTTCACAAACAGTCACTGAACTTATCTAAAAATTACAAAACGGTCACTGAACTAACTATTAGGACTGTTATGATGTTAATTCAAACTTAAGGGATCAAAACACGAGGACATAGAAGCTTGAGAACCTCAAGTGCAAATTTGGCCAAAATTCTGCTCAAATTGGCCGAAATTCGACCCCAAAATTTGACAAACGAGGGCTGTAATTTCTGCAATTGATTGAGTACCCCAATGTTTTTTGAGCCTAAATTTCAATTTCCCCATATTGATTTGTATCTTGAAACACATTTGAACCTCCAATTGACGGATGAAATTCAGATTCACACGGGCATACCGTTCTTGAAGCCAAATCCAAAATTGTTTCTTTTGACTGATAAAATGCAGCAATTAAATCCTTACCCAAGGTCGTTTTATCATGAATTTCATTCTGGTCGGTCCAATTTGTTAATTGGAGTTGTGGAGAAGCATCAATTGAAAGGGGATTGAGTGGCTCGCGATGCGTTTGAGCTACCCCACCTTTAATTGTCGGTTCCAAACCAAATTGGGGAAGACCCATGCGCTCAATGGATGCGCCGGAAGAGTAGTTGCCTGAGGTGGTGGTCCGGCGACACCCACGTTAAGCCTAATACACCGGTCGATTCTCCTATTCTAGGCACCCTATCCATAGCCTCCAATCAACAAATAATCAACTCCATCAAAATCAAAAAGCTCTGTTTGCGTTGCCTGCTACTGCACATTCTTCATCTTCTGATTCCGACGTCCACGTGTTTTGGTCATTTAAGTTTGAATTAACATCATAACAATCCTAATAGTAAGTTCAGAGACCGTTTGTGAAAGCGCATGAAACTTCAGTGACTGTTTCTACAAATTTTAAACTTTAGTGACCGTTTTGTAATTTTTAGGTAAGTTTAGTGACCATTTGTGAAATTAACCCATGATTATTACATACGATAATTTTTATGGTATTGGGGAACTCAAACAATATATCAATGAACAATTTGATAAAAGTGCCGACCTTGATTATAAGTGGGGTAGGCATCGCCTACTGCCCCGCTTTGCTGAGGGCCGCAAATTTTTATTATTATATGTTATAATTATATACAATAAAGAAATATTCTCAAAAAAAGCTTTACATTTTTACACCTAGTGATGTGATAAATTTTTGTATAAAAGTTAAGGAAAACACTACTTTTACATAATTTGGGTTACTTAAGGGTGTCCACCCTCTTACATAGGGTGGACCCCACATGAATTAAAAAAAAAATTATTCATGCGGGGTCCACCCTATGTGAGAGGGTGCACACCCTTAGATAACCCAAATTATGTACATGTAACATATCTCAAAAGTTAAATGTTCATCTAATGAACTCTATAATTTTATTGGGTATATACCAATTTTGCTAGTGTAGTTTTTATCATTTTCCATAACCTGGATATATAAAAGATATTCTTTGAAAATATTTTCAGAATAATTATACTATTACAAACATATTAAGAACGGTAAGTTGAAAATATTTAAGCAATAAGATTTCAATCACCAAAAATAAAAATCACTTTAAAATATATAGTCGAAATATGCAAAAAAAACTAAGGTATTTAGAGATGTTAAAAACTTATCTTCTGATATTATTATTTTTAAGTTCTTGTTGAAATGATTATTTGGTACAATATATTGTTTGTTCCTAATAGAGTAAGAAAAATATTACAAAATGAGGATATGCCTATTGATGCTACTGTTAGCAACTGAATTTCAATATGACAAGATTACTCATAGACAAATTACTATTCAAGTGGAAGTTAAACCAACATTTTATAAAGAAATTGTCATTCATTTAAAAAAAAAAGAAGCATTTTGATCAAAATGTTAATGATAAGATAAAATATTATGTTCAAAAATCTTTTAGAGTATATTATTTATTATTTATAGTGGATTAAGTTCTTTCTTCACCTAGTTAAAGTTCGAACAATTTTAAAAATATGAATATACTTTTGAGTTTCTGTTTGATTTTTAAAAAAAATTGTAAAATACAGATGATAATTGTTTAAAGTGTTGATGTCATAAGTTCGAAAAAAAATCAATCATTATAATGATTATGATAATGATAGGCACAAGTTTATTTCTGAATTGCAAATTATTAAAACTGTTTTTCAGAAGACACAAAAAAGTGATTGAAATTTTAGACTCTACAAAAATGAATGTGTGGATTATTTATAGAATATTACTGATATACCAGTCACAATTGCATCTGTCGAGGGGACCTTCTCAAAGTTGATATTGATAAAATCCTACTTTTTGTCTACAATGTCAAAGAAGGTTGAATGAATTGATTACAGTATCTATCGAACATGGAGCTCTAAAACATATTGATCGTAATAGTATCATTGTTTGTTAGTTGACCAGAAAAAATAATTTTGATCACATTTAAATTAAATTAAATTTTAAAAATAAAAAATTAATAATTGCAACCACGACTCCAAAAAATTCAATTTTGTTTTATAGATTTTATCCCATTTTCATTTGTTGCAATCATATTCCCAAATCTTCATTCCCATACGGTTCAGGATGAAAGAATGGATTTTGTCCATATGTTTGTTTGTTGATCCAAAAAAATGATTTTGACCACATTTTGAACAAATTTAAAAAGGGTAAAATCATAAATATATATTTTCTACATAGAATAATTAAAATAAATAAAAAAAATTTAAAAAAATCCCACCCCACCCCAACCAACCAAAACAAAATTCGTCCATTTATCGGCGATCACAGTCACTCACCCAAACATCGCTTCACGACTTTGTTTCAGATCCAACAATGACAATTAGAATTCGATCGCTTAGTGTAGATGTTTAAAAGTCGATCAAATTTATTTTTTTTTCCCCGTAATCCATTCCGTTATAGAAATTGAAAGTGAAAGATGATTAAAAGTGCAATAAATGAAAGGTTAGGATAAAATCTCAAAGATTTAAAAGATTTGAGAACTTGACTGCAATTATTCCATAAAATAATAATATTTTGGCATCTTTTGCTCTTAAGGAAAGACCAAATACCACCTATACTTTATTACACCATATAGAATTTGCGCCTCCTTTTGTTTCCGTCACGTTTGGTCAAATTTCCCAAACATTACGAAGGTCTCAATGCAAGTTCTCCTTCCAAATAATGAGAATGATATAAATAATTTGATAGGAAAGGCTATTAGGATGCTAAAGAATATTGCGTTTGGTTTAGTTATATGATTCCTTATAGTTTTCCTTTATATATAAAAAACAAAAATAATTAGAAGATTACTTCAAACAACAGTTAAGGTATCCTTGAAATGAAAGAAAACCCAACTGGAATGCACGACTCCTTGCCTCTTGTAGCTTGTTTTTTATTACGTCTAAAAACTCTAATAACAAGAAGAATGTCCCGTGTCTAGTCTGATGATAAGTTGAATTCAGCTTGATAGTAAAAAGTGTTGCTATCATCGTTAATCGATATTGTCATTATAATCTTCATCTGATCAATTCTTAACCTACGTCGTATGTTCAAATTAGATATGCCTCGTATATAACTATAAAGAGATGAACTATGTTGGGAAATGTCAGAATGTAATATATTATATAAAAAAACTTCTGAAATTGTTGAGCAAGCCTCCACCGTAATCCTGTTGGGTTATTGCTAAAAAAAGATATAAAATGAGCATGATTATTTAGTTGATATTGGCATTGCATGAGGGGATAGTATCCTACCTACAAGGGATAATTGTCTTCAATTGGTTAACTCGATTATCATGTCACCTTTAAACTTGAAAATGGACATCTAGTCATTATTGTGGCTTGTTAGTTACAACAAATTGAACTCGCAGGCATTTACCTCATTGTCTTTTCTGAGCTCTAACTTACATTGGTTTCAAGCAACATTATGGGTTGAACTCGTGTTTCTATCTAGCTTGCTACATCTTGAATTTGTGTGGACGCCATGTAAGTGCCACCATAAAAGTGAAGGTCATGTAGGCTGATAGCATCAAACCATGTGGCAACTTCGTATGCTTCCCACGCTCTTCAGCTAGATGGGATGAAGCGGGCTGACCTACGAACTTCGCCTTCATCAATTCCACATCATACCATATGGTCTTCGCATGGATAGTCATTATTGATTTATTGTTAAGCACCAAACCTCTGCCAAATCCCATCTCGATGGAAGCCTAGTGGGAAAGCTCTATTAAGTTGGACGAGCGAGGACTTTCAAATGAGGCTTTGTGCCTTTGACAATGTTGGGCTGTGATGCCATTTGGGCTCTTGGGCTATGATAATAGTGGGCCGTTTAGCCCAACACTCTACTTAAACAATTGCCCAATAACTTGACTGGCCAAAAATCCGAATCCATTGCTTAAAAACATGTTTTAAGAATTGCACCTTTAGAAGCAGCACAACACTTTTGCCATTTTCTGAAAAGCCCTGGACCGTTGGATCACGATTTAGATCAATGTCTAGAGATAAAGGTATAATAATACCCTCAATCGCAGTCATAATATGATTTATGCCTTCTGGTGTTAGCTTCCAGAATTTTCCTTGTTCTCTCTCCGTGTTCTTCTTCCAAGCCCCTGGTTGGAAGTTGATTCTCCTGTGAAATCTAAACACTGTGTGTTGTACTTGAGAGAGATGACATGATTCCTCGTGACTCCCTTTAATCAATAGAGGATTGCTTCAGCATTTGGGTTAGAGTTTTGATATCCAAACAGAAGGGTATAATTTGAGTTTTAGCCCTTCGATCTTGGATTTCCTTGGTGCTTTTGGAGTTGTATTAAAGAACGATTGGATTAAACTTCTTTGGTTTAAAGTTTATGTTAATGTAACAGTTGTTGAGGTCTCGCTGTTCTAGTTTGGAAGTATTTGTAAGGAATCAGTTTCTACTTTCTACAAGGTAATCAATTCAAGAAGGAAACAACCCTATCTTCTCCAACCAATGAGCGCGTGACACGTGCAGATTAAGATTGCAACATCTAATCCTAGTCCAACAAATTCTTCCCCGACAAATAGCCATGGAGATGAATTTCCCTATTTTCCCTAGCCACAACTCTAGGTGTTTCTCTCCCACGCTCAATTATTATTATTATTATTATTTTCTTTTTTGGTAGTTAACTTGAACGTAAGAGAACAAATGGTCACTTGACTCACTTACCTGTCATTTTTCCTAGAAACAATCAACAATGGTCTGTGACTTTAACAGTGCACCCAAGTGTGATATAACATACTTGCGGAAGAAAAGGTGCCAAAAATATGTAGACAACGAATCATCTAGATTTTGAGGTAAACATGCCACCTATAAATATGAAATTGAAAAATCTAGTTATTTCAAGGCAATATGAACTTCCTGGCAAACACATTAATGTCTTGTCTTAGCTCAAACGTACATTGGTGTCGAGCAATATTTTGGGTTGAACTGGTGTTTTTACTTAGCTTGCTACCTTTCGACATATTGACTTTGTACCCCATGTGGACGTTAGAGCTTAATATTAGGGGTGGATTCTCGATCAAATTGAGCTTAGTCTCTTAGCTTTAACTTCTTTAGCTCAGCACGTACGAAGACTTTGGTCAACGTTTTTATTGAGAAGTCTCAACTTGACAAAACTAAGATAACCTGATTTATATTTCCATTTAATTTGGAATTTCTGTAACTTATAAGTAATGGGATTCAAATAAAATGAAATATATGCTTGGGTAGATTTGAAATTTCTCTTGCAGTCAGCTATTAAGTATTATTCTTTTATTAACTAGGTTTTCTAAGGGGCCATAAGTAGCAGAGAAACGTATGGGAGTTTTTTTACAATTAATAATCCGACAGACATTTGAAAGGGGCTTAAGGGGGTAAGCTGCACTTTAACGGCTACTTGTTGATCCCAATAAAAAAGTCCAAGAACACAAGTGCGCACCGACCTTTGAGCCTTTTTACAGCCTAGAGGGTCCACTCCTCAGATTCTTGCAAACTTCATGCACCTTTTGGTACCAATAAAATGCGCTACACTCAATCCAAGAACAAACTGAAGCACAAAATCCCAGAGCAAACTTTCTCAAACCCGAAAAAATGCCCAAGAAAAGGTCACCCTTTCTCCTGAAAATCTCCATTTTCTTGGCCAAAATGAGAAAACCCATTATTCCAACATTCATTTCTCTCAAGAAAACAAGAAAATCCAAGCTCCCAAAGCATTACAATTATAGGTACATTAAGGAATATGAGTTCTCTCCTTCAGAGACCCCTCTAATTCAGTTCCACAGAAAGTCGAAAAAGCCAAAAATCTTGAAGAACTTTTCTTCAATTATCCTCATTTCTAATTGTTTGGGAATGCTGACAGCTGCAGGAGAAGAAGGAAGGTACCCTTTGGGAATAGAAATAGAGACATTACCTTGTCATAGAGATTCAGTGGCAAGAAAACTGTCCTTAATACCAGATTCATGCAGCGAAGATGACTCAGTTGATGAGAGGGCAGAGAAGTTTATTCAAAAATTTTATGAAGAAATGAGAAGGCAGAGGCTGGAATCATTTGTGCAGCCTAATGCAATGCTGGATATGTGATTTTGTTTATCAAGTTTTGCAAGTGTTTTTTGAGTTGATTTTGTCTTGTAATGATTTTTGCTGTGGACAAATTTCTTTTCAGAAGTGGTTCAAAAACTACTCTTTTTGGATTAATGCTTTTAGGATTTTGAATGTCTCTATACGCATTTGGCTTGATCCATTTGGACCACACAAAAAACAAAATATAACTAAAGTCATACCCAGGACCTAAGCCCTCTACATTGCGGATTGTGGCTACCCTCACCCCTCACATCAACACTCAACGGGACTATTACAGCAATCAAATATTTCATATTACAGCAATCAAGGAATACAATCACAGAAATATTTTATTTCCTTTTACACCTTATTTCCATATTTCATTTACCATGTTTAGAATAGATTTGTACATATAAAAGTATATCACTATCATTGTAATTGACGTGAGTTAAACATAAAGGAATTCACCTTCTTTTCTGCTGTGCATTAGTTTTATTATGGTATCAGAGCAGTTCCTTCCCTGTGACCTCCTCTAAATTTCGCCAGCATCAAAACACCAGGAATCATGTCCGACTCCACAGCCACCCCTTCCCAATTAATCAATGACCTCACATCTCCATATTTTTTAACCCCGGCCGACAATCCCGGTGCCATACTTGTGCCGGATCTTCTCACAGGAGAAAATTTTTCAGCCTGGAAACGCTCCATGCGAATGGCCTTGAACGCTAAAAACAAACTTGTTTTCGTCGACGGAACTCTAAAGAAACCGTCGGACGCACCAATTGCCAACCTATGGAATCGTTGCAGCGACATGGTTCTCTCTTGGTTGTTGAACTCGATCGATAAATCCCTTCGGCAGAGCTTGATTTATTGCACACTGCCATCTGAAATCTGGGCAGATTTGGACAACCGTTTCTCTCAAAGCAACCATCCTCGCCTCTACCGTCTCCAACGTGACTTGGTTAATCTCAAGCAGAATACCATGCCCGTCACCACCTACTACAATACAATCAAAGGGCTATGGGATGAACTCACTGCAATAACCGAACCCAACACCTGTACTTGCGATGCCCGCAAAAGGTTGGGAGAATCCGTCAACATTGAACGGCTATTCCAATTTCTCATGGGACTCAATGACTCCTTCTCCAATATTCGAAGCCAAATTCTAGCTATGGATCCCCTCCCTACAGTCTCTAAAGCATATGCCACTATACACCAAGAAGAAACTCAACGACTCTTGCAAATCCCTTTACTGCCCAATCATGACACCACCGCCATGGCTGTCCCACGAAGTAGCCTTCAAGGAAATCAAGGGTTTCGCCCCCGTAATGGCAAGAAATGCACCCAATGTGGGAGGGACGGCCATCAAGAGTCCTCTTGCTTCGAGATCGTTGGCTACCCCCCCACTGGACAACTCGGCAGGGTGCCCGGTTCGGCCCGAGTCGCCACTTCGACGATCGCCAGACGGTCGCCCACCATTTTCCGTCAGCAATCGCCAGCCCCTTTCTGCCAGCAATCGCCCGCCACTTTTGGCGGACTCACCCACGGCGAACACGGTGTCTGCACCCTCAATTTCTTCTACCTCGAGTGTTATTCCGGGTCTCTCTAACGAGCACTACCACCAATTGATGGAACTCTTGCAACCCAACACCACTGAGGTCTCGGCTTTCTCCGGTAGTTCTCTTTCCCTCCCACCACTTCCATGGATAATTGATAGTGGAGCCTCTGCACATATCTCTTCTATTTCTAATTTGTCTACATCCCACAATTATTGGGCCCATTCTCAATCTATTCTCTTACCCAATGGTTCTAAAGCCCAAGTCACACATATGGGCCACATATATGTATCCCCTCATCTATGTCTCTATAATGTTCTTTTTGTTCCCAACTTCAATTTTAACTTAATTTCCATTAGTCAACTTACTAAATCATCCAATTGTTTTGTCGTCTTTTCCTCCTCTATTTGCTTATTTCAGGACCAACACACGAGGAAGCTGATTGGAATGGGTGAAGAACGTGGTGGCCTCTATCATTTCAAACACTCAACACCAGCTGTTTTACAAGTCACGACCAATCCTACACCCGTATCAGATTTATGGCACTTCCGTTTAGGTCATCCCTCAACTTCTTGCATTCCGAAATCTTTATGTAGTTCAAATAAAATTAAAAATTGTGACAGTTGTATTCGAGGCAAACAAACACGCCTTCCATTCAAATTAGTCGACAATAAAAGCACTTTTATCTTTAATCGAATTTTTTGTGACATTTGGGGTGGCTATCCCACACCCTCCACAATTGGTGCTCACTATTTCCTTACAATTGTCGATGATTTTTCACGTGTTACTTGGGTGTACTTAATGCGTTTCAAATCTGATACATTTACTTGTCTAACTTCCTTTATTCAAATGATCCGCACGCAATTTAATTGTCCCATCAAGCATATTCGTTCCGATAATGGTCAAGAATTCCTCTCTCACCGTATGCAAAAATTTTTTCTTACCCATGGCATTATTCATGAACGTACTTGTGTTGAGACACCACAACAAAATGGTGTCGCTGAACGAAAGCATCGCCACTTGTTAAATGTGGCTCGGTGTCTTCGTTTTCATGCACATTTACCAATTTCTTTCTGGGGTGAATGCATTCTTACTGCTACTTATTTGATTAACCGCATACCAACCCCTTCCCTCAATGACAAAACACCTTATGACCTCCTTTTCAACAAATCCCCTACCTATGATCACCTTCGTGTTTTTGGGTGTCTTTGCTATGCGCGCACCTTAACCACTCATCGGGACAAATTTTCTCCTCGTGGCACATCATGCATATTCTTAGGCTACTCCCAGACTCCACACACCTATCGTGTTTATGACTTACAAACCAAGAAGATATTTTTCTCTCGTGATGTCCATTTTGTAGAATCTACTTTTCCATTTGCTACTACCATGCCACCCCCTGACGCCTCTTTACCACACACCTCGCAAGAGGACCCATCATTCCTCGATTTCACCTTGCATCCGACTCCTGCTACACATGACACTCCACTTTCCCCTCCCCAAGTACCATCTCTTCCTGACATTGAATCCTCCTCACCAGCACCAGCAGATGATGTTAGGCCAACAAACGACCCAGAACCCGCATATCTTCAGGATTATATTTGCTCAGATCTACCTCCAGAGGACCCACGTTCATCAACCCATTCCCAGCATTTCTCAGGTACGGTCCATTCTTTACCTAATTTTCTCTCTTATCGTTTCTTTAGTCCACAACATTTTGCTTTTCTCTCTTCTGTCTCTAAAAATGTTCAGGATCCTGTCCATTACTCTCAAGCCATTCTTGAGCCTCATTGGCAGAAGGCCATGGCCTCTGAACTTCAAGCCCTCGAGGCTAATCACACATGGACTCTTGAGCATCTTCCTCCTGGTAAGAAGGCTATTGGTTGCAAGTGGGTTTATAAAACAAAATTGCATGCAGATGGTTCCATTGAACGTCATAAAGCTCGTTTAGTTGCCAAGGGATTTACTCAGGTAGAAGGGCTTGACTATACTGACACATTTGCTCCCGTGGCTAAACTTGTTACTGTTCGTTGTCTCCTTGCTATTGCTGCGGCCAAACATTGGATTATTCAGCAGTTAGATGTTCACAATGCCTTCCTCCATGGTGACCTTGATGAGGAAGTATTTATGCGACCACCGCCAGGATATTGCCCTCAGGGGGAGACACGCGTCTGTCGTCTCCACAAATCTTTATATGGTCTCAAACAAGCCTCCCGTCAATGGTTCTCGAAGTTGTCTCATACTCTCATTCTTGCTGGTTTTCATCAATCTGCATCTGATCATAGTCTTTTCACTCAGACTAAGGGTCCAATGTTTACAGCTGTTCTCATATATGTTGATGATATTCTAGTAGCTGGCAATGACATCTCTGCCATCAACTCTGTCAAACAGCATCTTGCTCAGACATTCAAAATCAAAGACCTTGGTGATCTCAAATATTTTCTAGGGATTGAAGTTGCTCGATCACCTAAGGGCATATTCATCAATCAAAGAAAATATATTCTGGACATTCTCTCGGATTCTGGTCAACTCAGCTCTCGTCCTGCCCATTTTCCCATGGAACAACATTGTAAGCTTACTGACTCGGATGGTGACCTTATGGATGATCCTGGCTCATATCGACGACTGGTTGGTCGTCTGATCTATTTGACCATCTCTCGTCCGGACATTGCTTTTGCCGTCAACATTTTGAGTCAATTCATGCACACTCCTCGCCAGCCTCATCTTCATGCTGCTCACCGTTTACTCCGATATTTGAAAACTACTCCTGGTTATGGTCTCTTCTTCTCATCCTCTTGTAGTTTTCAGATATCTGCTTTCTGTGACTCTGATTGGGCTAGTTGTCCACTCACACGACGTTCCACTACTGGTTTCATCATCAAGTTGGGTGATAGTCCCCTCTCCTGGCGCACTAAGAAACAAACTACTGTCTCTCGTTCTTCTGCTGAAGCTGAATATCGTGCAATGGCCACTACAACCTGTGAACTTGTTTGGCTTCGTCTCCTTCTACAGGAACTTACTGTGCCACATCCCCAGCCTATTTTGCTCTATTGTGACAATCAGGCTGCTCTCCATATCGCTCGCAACCCGGTTTTCCATGAACGAACCAAACACATTGAATTGGATTGTCATCTTGTTCGTGAGAAGATTAAGTCTGGTCTCATCACTACCTCCTACGTTCCAACATCTCAGCAACAAGCTGACATCTTTACTAAGCCCTTGGGTTGTGAGTTATTTGTCTTCTATCGGTCCAAGTTGGGCATTACGGATCTCCATGCTCCAACTTGAGGGGGAGTATTACAGCAATCAAATATTTCATATTACAGCAATCAAGGAATACAATCACAGAAATATTTTATTTCCTTTTACACCTTATTTCCATATTTCATTTACCATGTTTAGAATAGATTTGTACATATAAAAGTATATCACTATCATTGTAATTGACGTGAGTTAAAACATAAAGGAATTCACCTTCTTTTCTGCTGTGCGTTAGTTTTATTAGGGACTTTTGCAAATTTTACGAAACACGAATATTGTAAAAATATTTTTTGAGATATAGAAAGAGGATGGAATTTGAGTATTTGACAGATTGCCTTGTCAATAGAAGGAGCCAAAAACCATGTTAAATTGTCCATGTCAAAAAAAATAGAATGTTCGGTTCTAAAGGAGAAATGGCAATTAGTAATTCGGTTTTTAAATTAATAGCTTGTTTGTCTACCATTATTGGGTTGAAAATGGTGTAATGAATAGTATTTTTTGAAAAATGTGTGGTTGAAATTTAAAGTAACTTTATTGGTTTATGTGTAGAATATTTTATTGAGTGAATGTGTGGTGGAGAATTTTACTGTAGCAAACAATGTTTTAGATTAATAGTAGACAAACAGGAAAATTTGCGCAAGAGATAAATATAAATTTGTATAAGAGATGGAATAAGCTCTTTCTTGGTGGTCGTGTTAGGATAGTTTGCTGGGCAAGACAGAAAATTTTCTTGAAGAGCAAGACTCGTGGATTTAAAATTACATTCGGGCAATTTATAACTAGTTTTGCCACGCATATATTAGTATAACTCATGTTTAATTTATGTGTTTTATGAATTTTTTTTTATTTGAATTCTAAGATGTGACAAGTGCATGTTCCCTCAATTTCTTATGTTTTTAAGAAAGGAAATTTGACAGTACTACATGCCCAAATTTTTCTCCTACTTGGGCTCGTACAAGTTAAGACTACTTATTTTAGACTTGTAACATGTTTGGCAAATGAGTCTACAACTTTAAAGTTATGAATAATAATAATTTATAGGTGAAAATAAGTACTACTTAAATAACTTATTTGTCTCTTGAACTTTGGTCCCAACACGTGCCGATTTTGCACAATTTTGACCACAAAATAGGACTTAATCTTAAGCTATAAGCTCCACCCAAACATGTTCAAATTGAATAATAAGTAGATACTCATCACAATCATCATTGAGATTTAGCTTTCAATTAATGTCGAAATTTGTTGTGGAATTAAAATTTTCAATGTTAGTAGTTTTTCAAAAGTTGGCCTCTATACCAAAATAAAATGTATGTTTAACAAGTTTCTCTTGACTTCATCTAATGTCTTATGGCCTTTGACATTCTTTCTCTGAATTGCTTCTCTATCATGCCTTATTTGAACATAGAGTTGCTAGTTTACTATGTTTGAGACATTAGTCTTCGGATGTACTCCATAAATTAACCAGGTTCACTATAAACTTTAATTATCGAATCAATTATTATACTTTATTTTATGTTGATTTGGATCATTTCTTCCAATTCAATCACGCTGACTAACGACAAATGTTTAAATGGACATTTACTATTGGCGTTCTTCCTACATGGATATTAAAATATGACGTGAAGTAACCCTATTTACATAACTGAAACTATAGTGACTCAATTAAAATTTAGATGGAAGGGAACTCGAATTAAATTAACAATATATTTTATGATATATCGAAGAACAATTTTTTTTGGTTCGATTTGAGCAACCAACAATCCTATTTTCACAATTCTGAGCACGAATATGGATCAAAATGAAAACATTTTATCGAGAGAATTGAAAATGATAATTTTTTTTATTTAATTAACAAGCACGTGACTAATTCTTAATCATTTATTAATGATAGGGTTAATTTAATTCATTGACATTATACTTTCACTTAAATTTTAATAGAGTAAAAAAAAAATTAATTTGTATTAGTCAGGTTGAGGCCCTGTATGAGCCAAATTATTATAGAACGAAAATGAAAATTATAGTCGTTATTGAAGCCCACACTAGAGATAGAAAATTTGAATTTAAATGTTGATGTGGTGGATAACGGTCATATTTTTTATTTTAATGAGATAATAATGTAGATCAAACGGACACTACAACAAAAATAGCATACGGCAACGTTGCCGTAGACCTTTTGCAACGTTTGGACGTGTGTTGCAAATCAAGGTGTTGCCGTAGAGTAGGACCAACGTTTAAAAAACGTTGCCGTAAGGATTTTTTTTTTTTTTTTATACAGCAATTTACTCAAATTGATTGACAAAATTGAAAATGAATCCTTATGAACAAATTTTGAAATTGCATAAAAATTGATAATTTTATTACAAATTTTTGAATCCATACACTTGAATATTAGAATGTGATACAAAAACACCTAAATAAAAATGAGTTTCAAAATGGTAATACATCAACTGATAGTAAGCACTTCCATCCAGTGTGATAATCACCCAACAAACAAATGTACTCTAAGCAACTCTATCTTGCTAAAATAGCCCAAGACTTCAAAACATTACTTCCACCACTACTAGTAGAATCTTCATCTGTAGCGATGGCTGTACAAGGCCTTCATCCTCCTGCTTTAGAATTTGAATTATTGTAGATTTCTCCTTAAGTGCCCTCAAAAAAAAGAGGAAGAAAGAAGTACTAAACCATCACTTCACCAAACAAGATGCTACAACCTCTAAATAAAACAGAAATGATATTTAATAATTGAGGAAAAAGGATGAAGCCGGTATAATAAAGCTGAACCCTAAATGAGAGAGGCGATTGACCTTACCCCATTGTAGAGATTCTTTTCAGTGCTCTTCACGAAACCACAGTGACCATTGATCGACATCAGTATAGCAAAGAAAAATTGGATGAAATTGCATAAAGTGGTGCCTTTATAGCCACTATACTAAGCCGTAATCTAGAGTATCGGGAGAATGTGCGGCTTATGAATCGCTTCCACCTTTATGGGGAAATGTTATGAACATCTGAAGAAAATATTTAATTGATTACATTTGGCCATATCTAACCACTTAAGCTTTTAGATCAAATGGTTCAAACCATTGTTACGAACTTTTTAAGCTTATGTTTGATTTTTAAGCTTATGTTTGATGCAATCTTTCTCCTTAACTAGCATTAAAACCATCTTTGCCGGTTATAAATTTAACAGATAATGATAACATGCAAGGAGGAATCAAAGATCTCCACTCCCCCAGAAAAAGGTAACTATAAACTTAACGAATTGATAATAAATCTTTTTAATCTTAAATTTACTAGGAATACCATGGGGCAGTACTCTTCTACTGCATGTTCAATTTGTTTGGATTCAAAACAAATGTATATGTCTCGTTCAGACCTTAACATACCTTTAAGGTCTGGAAACCGATGATGCCTCTTCGTCTTTGTAACTTCTAGCGGAAAACCACACGTATCTCCACTCGCGCCTTGTAATTATACTTAAATCAACTCAAATTTTCACGTCAACAATGAATCTAAAAAACTCAACAATCCCATATCGAGGAATTCAATAACAAAGATAGTCAAACTAGTAGAGCAATAGCGTATTATATTAAAATATAATTACTAAACAACTCACTCTCAAATTGTGACATAAGCTTCTCGTAATGCGCTTGAACCGCTCCAATACGCCATTCAAATTACAAACAACCTCATTACATTATACCTAAAATTTCAAGAAAGATTGTCGAATCGCACAAAAATATAATTATTTCAAACTCTCATACAAAGCTGCAATTAAATGAAATTTTAGTTAAATTAGAAGCAACATGTCCTCTAACGGGAATCGAAAAACCATGCAAAGATCCATTCTCAAAGAAGTAAACACGAAGCTAATAAAATATAAAGGCTAAATCGGGATCCCGCTCCAACAAATCTAGGCATGTGACAACCTACCAATACGAAAAACTTCACCAAGATGATCATTACCTTATAAATCTTGTGGTAGAAAACTTCAAAGCAATCTAAGTTCTGCATTTGGGTGAGACAACTCCACTTGTTTCGACATATAACAAGCTGTAAGAAAATTTCACTCAAAATTGAAAAAGGGGGATTCGCGATGGTCACCGGGGCATGACCAAAACTCGCCAATAATGTTAGTTTTGGAAGGGGTTAAGTGTACACGTGTGCCTGGAGGAGCCAAGTCCATGACGAGGCCATATAAAGCTTAAAACAATTACTCGAACAACCCTAGAAAACTCAAGTAAGCTGCTCCAGTTAACTATGCAAAGGTGAATCTTTCTCCAGAACAAATCATTATGCCCTTGTTTGGGCTCCATTTGGAAAATGCAGCATTTGTCAATGGCAACAACAACAAAACGAGAAGCACAAGCACAAGGACTTAACGAACAATAAATCGGTGAGACAATTAGTAAAGCTGTAAAAGAAGCAAAAAAAGATGAAAACGATTCAAGAGTTCACCTCAAATGCCAAAGCAGAAATAAATCATTAATGGCGCAGAGCGAGAAACAAATCGTCGGTGGCTACGGTGGAAGTGGCGAACCACGAACGGGTGAATGTCGAACGGGCGAACGTCGAACGGGAAGAAATCGTCATTGGCGAGACGCGGAGACGCTTGAGTCGTCGTCTCTGATTCAATTGGGGATTTCACGTGAATGAGGTCGGGAATTGAGTTTAATTGGGTGTGAATTGGGTAGCTAAGTTTAGTTTTTTGTGGGAATTGGGCTGGGTTGGAATTGGAAGGTAGGCTATTGGGCTGGAAAGTTGAAAATTTGGGCCTTAATAAAATTTTTTTTTTTTTTATTGGACCTGGGGTTGGGCCCTATCTCCGCCCCTGGCTACTGGGTTAAAATACCTTTCGCAACGTTTGGCAAACGTTGCTAAAGGTAACACATTCCGCAACACTCAATAAACGTTGCGAAAAGTGGTCTACCGCAACATTTTTTAAAAAAACGTTGCTAAAACTTATTTATATTAGCCTATGGCAACATTCACTTACGAAAATGTTGCCAAAAGACCATTTTGGCAACATTTATCAACAAATGTTGCCTTTTAAATGTTGCTAATGACTATTTTTGTTGTAGTGGGAGGCTAAGTGTCAAATTTTAAGAAATGTGAGAAAGACCTTGGTAGTTAACGCAACACAAGCATTTGACTTAAGTCAATGCGATGAAATTTGATGGAGTGATCCAAATCGTGACAAAATTAAAGTATCACAACTCAATTGACGCAAAGTAAATCATACCCTTGTTTGAGTCACATTAAAAAAAAAACATTCTTGAATAGTTTTTTAATCTCATTTTAATAATACATTTTTTAATAAAATAATATTACATATAAATTCAAAACTTTTACTTGTTTTTTAATCACACATTTTCTATCAATACACTAAATGCATTTTTTTTTTTGACAAAAATGGAGCTCAAACAAACCCAATATAACTCGTCCGGCCATTGATCCCTCTCCTTGTCTTTTGTTGGTTTTTGTCTGTTCTTCCTTTGGTTGCAAAGGTAAGGTTGTTTCTAGGCTCCTTTGGAGTCCTAGTTCCTTCTCCCCGTCTCCGGGCGGTGGAGGTGTCTCCTCTCCAGCATCTGTCGGTGGAGGTTTTCCCTCTCCGGTGTCTTGCCGGTTGAGGTCTTGGTTTGGTGGTGTTTTGTTTGCTGTGGGTTTGTGGAAGCGATCAGTGGTTGGGTGATGCCGGTTGTGTTCCGCTGTTGGCTTGGATTTGTTCTTGGGTTTCAGATGTTCTCCTACTGTTGTGGCCTTCTTCGAGTGCGGGTGAGCAGATTCTCTTTTCCGGTGAGATTATGTCCAAGCTCAGGTTCGATCTCTAGCTACTATCTTTCAAGCCTTGCTGGTGTGTGGTTGTGGTGTTCGTTTGGAAGGCTATTGGTGTTGCTTTCACTGCTTGGTCCATGGTTCACTCTCAGACAGTGTCCATTCCCGTAGGCCAGCTTCAATCCTTGTTTTTTTCTTTTTGTTTTGATTGGTGTATTGTACGTTCTGTTGCAATGGTTGCACTGAATCTCTCTTTGGAGAGCATAGTATAGGAGGTTTCTCTCATTGTATCCTGTTATTTGCTCTATGGAATATATGGATTTTATTCAAAAAAAAAAAAAAACAAACAAACAAACCCAATATACCGACCCAATAAAATTTGGATGGAAGTATATTGACACTTGGCGAAATTAACCTTGAAAAAGAGTTATTAGAGGCAAGAAGACATGCTGGAGCCTGGAAGTAAAGAAAAAAAAAATACTTTAAAGAACTATTTTGGTGGAAAAAAAAAGTATTGATTAGTGATTTTTAGGAGAATGTGTAGTTAAAAAATATGAAATTTTTTTGATATACGTGTAGAATATTTTATTGTGTGAATGTGTGGTTGAAAAATTGAAAATGATCATGTGTCAAACCATAAAATAAATTCAAGAGGGTCAAAAATGCTCAAATTATTTTATTATTATATTTTTTTGAAAGAAAGAATCATATTCAGATTTTGTTATCCATAGAATTTTTCTCTCTTGTCGTATAGAGAAATATTTTAACTGGAGTATTCTCGTTATGATCTTTCGCATTAATTTGCAAATTTGGAAGTCGTGCTCATGCAAAAATTATAATGTCAAATGGAATAATCAATAACATTGGTTAGGGCTTGTTTGTTTTTTATTCTCAAATTTTACAGTAAATTATTTCTCATTTTCTACCACACATTTTTCAATAAAAAATATTTTCCTTCACATCAATAATTTTTTCTTCTTTTCCGACCACACATTTCTCATCATATTACTATTCAAAAATCAATTCTTCCCCCAAAAATTCCTACCAAACAAGCACTTAATGTGGATTATTAAAATTGATGTGATATTTATAGATTAATTTTTTAAAAAAATTAGTAGAGTAATTACTCAAATATCATAAGCAAAAGAGTAATTCTAACGTAGTGTAGTACAAAGAACGGCTTAGATTTGCTTTCGATAGGGAATCGTTGTCCCCATTTATAAGCCTCTCGCACGAGCTCGCATCATTTTGTCAAATCATGCTACAATGTCTAACATTGATGTGTGTGTCATTGCCCTGTTCAAAGAATTTCTATTGGATGTTGTGTTCGACCAATCAAGTCATCATTTCATCTAGATTGTAGCATGTGGCCTAGGGTCAAGACTACCTTCCGTCTTGACAATTATTACTTTCTTCGAATTGGTGGAAGGTACAATGCTGATGTCAATGCGACACTTAGCTTTTTTAGAGTGATAGTTGAGAGAGATGTTGACAACATAAGGGGACATTCTTTCAGTTTTATATTAATGATTTTTTATTTTTTTTTAAGATTACGACCTTGTGAATGATCTGATTGGACGGGCTTACGGGATGACCTTCATCCAATATTTTGGAGATCTCACGTTCAAGTATTTTTCAATCATTTGGAAAGTAGGTCTATAATTGTACTCGTGGTTGGACACCAATAAATATTATATAATAGCATGTTTTTATTTAAATATCTAAAAGAGTATTAGAATTGAGTTCTAGACCAAAAATCTAAAAATCGAATTTTCATAATTTAAAAAAAAAAAATATTTATATATATATATTAAACAAGCCAAATTATTTTAATTTTTTTCTTGTTTCATTTACCAACTAATTAATTGAGCCCAAAAATATCATATTTTTCTATTTCATTGCCAATTACTCCCTCTATCCTAATTTAATATGCTAGTTTTGTTTTTTACACAAATTAAGAAATTTTATTTAATGTTATTAAAAAAAAATCAATTTTTGCAAATAATTTCCCTATTTTATCCTTATTTACTTTTCAAGAAAAAGTGGAAAATATTATGAACCACTTAAACTTTCCTACCTTCTAAAATTGTGTGTGTGTATGTATCTGGATAATTCCAATGAGTAGGTAAGTTAAAATCTGTACAATTTCAAGACTAAGTGAGAAAATTTAGTTATAACTGTCAAATTAAATAATGATATATTAGTAAACGAAAAAACAAATGCATTCTCAATAAAGAATTAGAGCTATAATTTGGAGTAAGAAAATAAGGAAATTCAGCATATATGTGTGTGTAATTAATTGAGCCCAAAATATCATTGTTCATGTTTTCAGTCAAAATCCAACTTTGTAACGTAAATTTTAAAGAATCAAAATTGAGCGACCTATGTTTTTCTCAATCATTTTGCTGTTTTTCAAATAATCGAAGTCAAATGGCTATGTCTCTCTTCATCTTATCCTTTTTTGCTCTATTTGTTGAATTTCCTCCACTTTGATCAAGGTAATTTGTATACATTGATGAATAGATCTTATTACAAAACTTGTTATTTCTGTACTTTTAAATTGAATTATGTTATTTTGTAAGTGTTAATATAGTATTATTGTCAGAGTTAAGATTGAACATGTCATTAGTTGAATTAATATAGTATTGTTATAAATATTAAAAAATTTAATTATGGTATGAAATCGTACCGATCCGATCCAATTCGGAACGGTTCCATAATTTAGTGGGTGTTTGGTGGGAATTAAAATTAGATTTTTAGTAGATTGTGATAAAAAATTTTGAAACGTGTGGTTGAAAAGATGTGGGACCCATAAAAGATGTGATTAATATTGATTGTTTGACTTTGACTTAAATTAAATCTGATTTTAATCTGAATCAAACAAGACCTTAATTTAGACCCAGAGGTTTCAATTACTAAATACCCAAAAAAATTTGTTCGATTCGATTTTCTTTAAAATCAAATTAAAACGAATCGGATCAGGTCCAATCCAAATTTGGGCACACATCTCAAAAGTTTTAGAATATTTCAATTTATTGCTCTTGACTTTTTGTTCTTCGAATAAACATCTCAAAAATGTTAGAATCTATTCTACTCGTATTGCTTATGGAAAGAAACTCCAGGACTTTTGGCTTTTGCAATTTTCTATAGACTTGTCAATTATATTTTGCAGACCCTTTAAAAAATTTATATTTTGAGTGATTTGATAGGGATTAAAATAAACGTTTTAGTATATTTTAATAAAAGTTGATGAAATTTGTGGATACTATAAAATATGTAATTAAAATTAATTATTCATTTTGATTTAAATTAAAATCTAGATTTTAATCATTTAAATTTAAATCTAGATTTTAATCAATCGCAAATAGGATTAGAGTTCCAAAATTATTTTAAATTTAATTATGTGTTAACTTTGTTTGCCATGGTAAAAGCCATGTTCTAAAATGCGCGCAAATGAGCCGTCTAAACGCGACACTCGGAGAAAACGAGTCGAATTCGGGGTATGCACCAAAAATGCGTTTTTGTTCTAAAATGCGGTGCCTAGACGGCGCATTATGCCGCCTAACTTTTTCTATTTTTTTGGTAAAAAATTTATTTTTTTTATATAAAAGTATATTTAATGCCTTAAAAATATGAAACGCATTATGATCCTTATTTTTCGCATTGACACGCATAAACTTGTGATTCTTGATTTTTAGCATCGACGCATCGCAACGCATTACGCATTTTAGAATATTGGATAAAAGTAATTATTTCACTTTAGTATATTTATTTTATCCACAAATTTACGTTGCATTATGGAATTTACTGCCATTATAATTTAGTCCCTATTTGACATTCTTAAAATTTTAAAAATTATTGTTTTGAATAATATTTTTTGGGGAATATGTGGTTAAAAGGTAGAGAAAAATTTTGATTTTTCTTGTAGAATATTTTATTGTTTGATAAGCCATTTATGTCAAAAATACACTTCTTTCATTCAATTAATAAAATAATATTACACACAAATCTAAAAAAATTTCTTAACCATTGTTTGAACCTTATTATTTAACAAATAATGCATTTTTGAATAGTGATTGATGCAGAATGTGTAGTTAAAAAATAAAAAGAAATTTAAGTTTTGTGTGTAATATTATTTTATTGAAAAATTTGTGGTTGAAAAGAAAAGAGAAAAAAATTTATTTAAAAAAAAATGAGAATCAAACAAGTTTTTATCTTTTAACCATATATTCTTCATTAAATAATTATTTCAAAATGTATTTTTATAAATAAAAAAAAAGGACTCAAAAGGGGATCTCTATAATTTAAAAATGAATACGAAAAATAAATTAAATTAAAGTAAGGGGAGGGGGGTTGAAAAGGGGCTTAATTATTGCATTTAACCAGCATCTGGAAGAAAAGTGCGAAACCCCTCTCTCTACAGGAGCAAATACCTACACAGTAAATACTATCTTTGTACTGCAACGATTAGGGTTTTGTTTTCAGATTTTCTTGGGCAGAAAAGGCAAAGAAAAAACCTTGAAGCTTTAACCCGCCGATTGATTCGACCAACGATAAATCGGCTCTTATTTTCTCTTGATTCTGAGAAAATGGCAAAGGAAATTAAGGAATTTCAGTTGTATAACAGCATGACGAAACAAAAAGAGGTGTTCAGGCCTAGAGTTGAGGGCAAGGTGGGAATGTATGTCTGCGGGGTCACCTCCTACGACCTCAGCCACATCGGTCACGCCCGCGCCTATGTGGCTTTCGACGTACTTTACAGGTATGCGCGCCTGTCTGCACTTAAGTTTATTGGGAATCAAAATTTTGGGTCTGTTTATTTAGAATTCTTATTTTGAAATTCCTTTTTTGTTAAGTTGCAATTGATATTATTGCTTCTTTTTTTTTTAAATTGATATTCTTGTCATGTGTGTTGTATTTAAATTTTGTTTAGAAGTTATATATCATATATGTGTTTTGTTTGGAATGTGATCAGTGAAAATTTGATCCTTTTTTGCTAAGTCACACGGTTACTATTTTTTTTTTTGAGGGTGCTAGAAGATATTCAAAAATGCTACTTGTACATCAAGAATTGTACAGTATACATCACACTCACATGGAGATGGACCCACTTGTATAAAATATTTTTTTATTCAAACGGGTCCCACCCCATGTGAGTGTGATGTACATGCCGATGTACACCTTGATGTACCAGTAGCAAAATCGGAAGATATTATGGTTCTTATGTGCTTGGGGAATCTTCTAGAGACCTATATATATATATATATATATATATATATATATATATATATATATATATATATATATATTATGGTTTGCATTTCAGTTTATGTTTCGAGTGACGGTTTTAAGATTGCAGAAAATGCTTAGAAAATTGGAAAAGATGTTTGGTTTGGAATTTTTAGAAATCGTATTACCACATTATATTCAATGTGTTGTTATAGAAGTGTTGCCCCATTTCTTTTTCTTTTCTTCCCATTTTTTCTGATCCCCTGCAATGTAGCAATCTCCGATTCCGCTAGCATTAACCCACCAAAAGGAATTTCCAACAAGAGACAAAACTAAAGAAAACCCAAAAAACCTAATTTCTGAAAATAATATATTTTCGCAACCATTCAGATAAATAAAATCACAAAAATAAATAAATAAATAAATAAACCAAACTTCAGAACCCCAATTCTTCAGAGAGGAAGAGAAGAAAGCATATGTGCATAAACTCATAATTAGTTAATCAATACCAAACTACAAGCAGATAATCATGTAGTAGTACCAAATCTTTGCTATATGATCTCAATATCCCAATCCCATTTTATATTTGTAGTTGTACTAGCTCAATAAGTAGACACGAAGTTAGAAAATGTTTTCTTCGGCTCAAAACTTGTCCTTCTATGAAGATCCAAAAAAAGTTCTCTTTTATGGCAATAGGAAATTTTGGGCTTAGTTATCTTCCAACTGAAGGATTGCACAACGCAGTTTGTTTATTTTGGCTAAGTATGCTAGAGTTCACACTGTAGATTTTATCTGGGTGGGAGAGACCACATAGATAAGCACAAATATTGCCACACAAAGTGTGTACATTGAGATATACCATGAAAAACAGAGATGCAAATTTTAGATATAATGTTTATCTTTGATATATGGTCTCAATATCCAGGCCCGTTTTAATATCAAAAGTAGCCCCTTTTACATGTTGAATTGCCAGTGGTTTATTTTTTCTTTAATTTTTTGTTTTATTTAGTGTTAACATTGATCATACCATCTAGCAACATAGGCTATCTCCACATCTGTTCTTTATATCTTCTTGGAGAGGTTTCCTGCTATCCTAACTTATCCAACATCTCAAGTCAAATTTGTGGCTTTCACAATCTCACAAACTTCTCTAATTCATGGCCGTTGTTACTCTTTTATCAGTTGCATCAGGTCCCCGTCATCAATAGGTTTCTTATGAACTTGATCCCATTATGCTACATGTTTTATCATACCCTATGGCTTGATCACATTAACAACAAAACATGCTACAAGAAGAACTTTGGAAACTATTCATGTGTGCTTTATTGGTACATATATTCTTCTAAGCCAATCATGAAGCTTACAGCCTATTAAAATTATTTGTTTGTGGTTTGAAAATCATGTTTTCCGTCTATGATGCTATGCCCCTAGATGCTGTAAGCTGTGCAAATTTCACAAGCTCCAGCTCTAAGTCTCTAACTCAACCAAATAGAGTTAGGTTGTGAGATGTGTCTCTTACAACTTGCATTATCATTTACATTACAACATGCAAATAATTATGATCATCTACACGAATCTCTTCAGAAGCCTACAGTTGACTGAAGTTATATTTCTTCTTTTTCCATTATGTTGAGTAATTTACTACAGTAACCAGTCAGTCACATTAGAATTTTTCCTGCAATGCCTTCATTGGATTGCTTCTTTCTCTATCACGTTGAGTAACAGTCATCTGTGATAAAACTTCTTCGTTTATGCTTCAGTTGATGAATCGACTTTTGATGCAGTTCTGCAATGCTTTGGTGGAGATTATCTGTTTAAATGCACTCCAAGTCTGTTTTATTCTTTGCAAATATTGGTCATGAATTCATCTGTAGTGTTATTTGCTTGGTTCCAGTGTTAAACTAACTTTGGTAGGAAATCTAGTGTTATCTAGTGATGTATGTTTTTGCCTGATCTATTGCCTATATTCCTTGGTTTTTTTATTATTCCTTCTGGATTTTTTTTTGATGTACAGATATCTAAAATATATTGGCTATGAGGTTGTCTATGTCCGCAATTTCACCGATGTTGATGACAAGGTGAGAAGTCATTGACTAATTCTTATTGTCTATAATAGAAATAACTCCATTAATTAGTTTTATGCAGTACCTATCAAGTGAGATTGTAAACTATCCTGTTCATTTCGCATCTCATTAAAAAAAGTGAAAATGAAAATAAAAATACATATTCCACTTGAAACCTCGAGTTAAAATAAGAAGGAAAACAATGTAAACGACATGACCCTGCCTATGTTTATGCAATAAAAGCAAAGATATTATAAAGAGTTCATAAATTTAATAAAATATAAATATATAAAATCTAGAGTAGGGCAAGGGAGCATGCTGGCATGGTGAAGCTTTTGTTGAACATTGTTAAAATTCGATGCCTTTCTTTAGCAAAAATATATCCATAAAAAGTGGACTTTTTTCTTTCCAAGTACACATATACGATCATAAGGCCACTGTATGGAATGGGAGATAGTTTTCTTGAGTTTGGCTACGTGTAAGAAATAGTTATTTTATGTGGGCTTGAGAAGTTGTCAGGTGTAGATGCAATTTATAAATTATGGTTGTTTATCATTAACGATATGCCAGTTGGAAATTCTTTATCAGCCTTTGAAGTTGAACTATTTCATATCTGCACTTCTAATCAGCATCCTATCTTTTCAATTAACCAGATTATCGTTGACTTGATTAGATTGGATGAATTCAAGTGTAAATCATTTTGTTTACTGAGCTATTTCCATTTAGGGTGTGTTTGATTGCAAGGGTGGAAAATGGGTGGAAAGAAAATGTTTTACAGGGAAAAGATTTGCCTAGAAAATGTTTTGTAGAGAAAATGATTTTAAGTGTGTTTGATTGTTATAATATTCCACCTAGAAAATTTTTAAATTTTGCGTTCGTTTGGCTTTGTTTTACATGAAAATTGTCTACTAAAGTGATAATTTTTTCCACAATTGGTTATAAAATTTGTTTCCATTGCCAAAAAGTAAAAAAAAAAAAAAAAAAAAAATTTGTTTCCTAAAAAATCATTTTTTTATCAAAGTTTAGTATTCGTTTGCATCAAAATTTTCCATGAAAGTGAAATTTTTTTTTACACTTGGTTATGAAATTTGTTTCCAATATCAAAAAAAAAAAAAACGCAGTCAGAACACAGAATTAATTTTCCCACCTAAAAGGTGGGAAAATCCTTTCCTTACACGCAGGGAAATTGGCGCAGAGAGGGAAAAAGAGTGGCCCATTTTCCATGCCAAATTGTTGCTGTCAAACACTACTAAAAGGAAAGTTGGAAAATGTTTTCTTTTTCTACCCATTTTCCATGCTATCAAACACACCCTTAGTTCTTCTGTAGCCCATTATTTCTTCTTCTATACTTGCATATGAATGGAATGTTCAAGCATATATATATAAGCCTGTCTTCAGCATGTCTGGCGCTAAATACATGTATAAAGATCATTACTGGGTTTCCATTGGAGGGATATGTCGGCTTACCATATATTGATATCCGTCTCAAATCCACTTAAACACAATACGTACTGAGTTTTTTTATGCATTGAATTTATTGAATTTTGATGTCCTATTGCAGTAACTTTAGTCAGTTTAGAGTGACCGAAAGCTATTGCAGCTGTCGGGGTTGTGCAAAAGGTCCAAATTGCATGATGTTTTTGGGTGTGCTCATAACTTTTGTGCTCTGTGAACAAAGGAAAGGTTGGGTGTTGCTGGGCGTCTCATGCAAACCAAGTTATAGTAGGTCTTCATTTCATATCCATCACTAACCAATTTACCCGCCAAAAGATTGGGGGAAGCTAGTCACTAGTTAATTCATCTTTATAAGACACTTCTTGCTTAGTGTTCTACCATGACGTGGAATAAGTATAAATACTTACTGTATAAATTGTATTGTGGTTTCTAATCGATGGTTATTCCAGATTATTCGTAGAGCAAATGAGATTGGGGAGGATCCGATAGCTTTGAGTGCTCGGTTTTGCGAAGAATTTCTTGCTGACATGGCTGATATCCAGTGCCTTGTTCCCACCCATCAGCCACGTGTGACTGAACATATGGAGCAAATCAAGGATATGATAACTAAGGTTCTTTGCTTCCCACAGTGCTCCTTTCATTTTTGAAGAACTTCAAGAATCTCCAAATCTTGAATAAGATCATCCATGTTTTCTGTGTATATGTTCACCTGCATGCTCATAAATGTAAAAATCAGGCACCGGCGTTTTTGTTAACTATCATTTTAATTAATTGAATATTTTTATGTATTTACTTAAAGCAGTATACCTTGGTTTCTCACGTAATCCAAAGCACACATGTTTGGCATGGTTCTAATGTTGTATCATGATAAATATCTCCTCTTTCTTTCTTTTTCATCATGATGTTGAGGAGCAGGCAGCAAGGTTTCTGGACCACATTGAGAAATATGAAAGAAGAATATTTTGTGTTAGCTATCCTCTCTTTTTTGTTCGTCATCAATTATTTCTGTAACTTGGTCTGATCTGCAGATTATCAACAATGGTTGTGCTTATCATGTTGAGGGTGATGTTTACTTTGCTGTCGATAAATACCCAAATTATGGCCGTTTATCGGGGAGGAGGCTAGAAGATAATAGAGCTGGGGAACGTGTTGCTGTTGATGAGAGAAAGCAAAATCCTGCTGATTTTGCACTTTGGAAGGTGAAAAGGGCTTGCCAAAATCACTTTCTTAGTTTCTTAGTATTTACTGGATTAACCCATGTAAACCCTTGACTTTTCATTTTCCTTTAAGGCTGCAAAGCCTGGTGAACCAAAATGGGACAGTCCCTGGGGTTTCGGAAGACCAGGATGGCACATAGAGTGCAGTGCAATGAGTGCTCGTTATTTGACACACTCATTTGATATTCACGGTGGTGGGATGGATTTGATATTTCCCCATCATGAAAATGAGATTGCTCAGAGCTGCGCTGCTTGCCCCGAAAGCAATGTCAGTTACTGGATACATAATGGTTTTGTCACCGCAAATGATGAGAAAATGTCAAAATCACTTGGCAACTTCTTCACCATTCGTGAGGTAAAAGATGCTAATTATAGTAATTTTCTTTTGATATCGCGGACTTAAAATTTATTTTCTGAGGAGCATTGCTGTTAAATACAGTTTTGTTTATAGGTAACGAAGGTGTACCATCCACTCGCATTGAGGCATTTTCTTATGGGAACACACTACAGGTCTCCTGTTAATTACACAATTTCTCAATTAGAAATTGCATCAGAGGCTGTTTTCTACATATATCAGGTGAAAAACCTAAGTGTCTATTGTTAAATGTTGATTGAATATGCTTGTCTATGCATCGATGGTCAACATTTTGTGTTTGTATTGTCATATTCTGCATCCTTTATTTCACATTTATTAGAAAGGTGACTATCTTGTTGAACTTGGATCAACAGACTATGGTTATTGTGGTATTTTCATGTTTTTAGCTCCTTGTCCTTTGGCCAGGCAGAAACTATATGATATATGTAATGATCGTAGGTCTCAAACATTTGATCTTTTATTTTCTGCTTTTGTTGTTCCCTTACTTGATCAATTAATTTAATTGGAGATGTGCAATATGTTAACCTTATGGATACTCGATGATCATGCTCTGATGAAATGTGCTCCACACTCGGTAATTATAAATCGTTTTGCCTCGCCAAGCATGAATATGCATGAACATACACCGAAGCCAACATTTTCAGATGCTTTTCCTGTCATATTATACACAAAATCGGCAGATTCTTATTTCACATGGAGTTGTGTTGTGTGGTTGTCGCAATTTACAGACCTTACAAGACTCTGAAGATGCTTTGTTGGCTTTGAAAGAAGAGGCTGAGAAAAATGGCAAAATCAGCCCTGCTGCCCAAGAATGCATCACTAAACTGCATGAAGAGTTTGAGGCAAAATTGTCTGATGATTTGCACACCCCAACCATACTTAATTCTGCTCTTCAAGAATCCCTGAGATTTATGAATAGTTCTTTAAACATGCTCAAGGTGGGTTTTTTTTTGTTTTGTTTTTTTAATAAAGATCGTACTTGCCCCAATTTATTTTGTGCAACTTTTTCCTTGTGTACCTCTTTTTGGTTGTCATCTGAAATATTTGCTTCTTTTAATATTTTGCCAGAAGAAACAGCCAAAAAAACAACAACTATCCACAGTAAAGTCTCTTGCTGAACTGGAGAAACAAGTCAAGGAAGTTTTAGATGTTCTAGGACTGCTGTCAAATTCAAGATATACCGAGGTACTTCCAAACCTACTGTCATATTTTTATACATCTCTGACTATTCTGTTCTGATGCTGTAACATATTGGACGTTTCATCGTACAGGTTTTGCAGCAACTAAAAGATAAAGCTTTGAAAAGGGCGGGGTTGACTGAAGACGATGTTTTGCATTTAATTGAGGAGAGGATGCTAGCCAGGAAAAACAGAGAGTTCTCTAGAAGTGATCAGATTAGGAGTGACTTGGGTGCCAAGGGAATTGCATTAATGGATGTAGGAAAGGAAACAGTTTGGAGGCCTTGTGTGCCGGTCCAACAAGAAAAGCCTGATGTTCCAGTTCAACAGGAAAAGCCAGTAGAGGCGGTTAAACTAGAAATACCTGTCATTCCAGCAGAAAAAGGTCAGCCAGCTGTGCCAGCCGGTGAGGAGCAGTAAACGGCTGTTGCTAACTGGCAAGTTTTATTCTTAATTATAGATCATGCATGTACTTTTTGTAACATTTGAGATTTCTTGACATGCTGCTTCACAAAAAATGTTCCATAATTGGTGTTTACGGCCCTATACATGTTTGGGTGCCCATAGATTTACAGAGTGGTCTGGTAATTGATTATGCTACTACAACTGGACCTTTAAAACATTCTATATATACGCTTCTTTCTTGGGAAATTTATGTTTAGTGTTGTTCTCTGTTCTTAGATATGAATATATGAATCCCAACAACTTATCTATTATATCAACTTATTATACAAGGAAATGAAGCCTTCCATTTTGTATAGCATGTCGATGAAGATAACCATTTTTATGTGAACTGTGAAAGTAATTTGGATTTTATCTTCTTTCACCTCTAAAATTAAGTGATCGAGCAGTTTTTGGCATGTTGGATTTGCATAGATTAAGGCTGTGAATAAGCCTATGTTTGGCCAATGTTTATAATTTGTTTATAAAAACTAGACTCTCGAGCCACTTTTTATCACTATTCGAGGATGTACAAGTACTAATAATTTGTTCATCGCTAATTCTATTTATTTATATTTTAAAATGTTCATATTTCATAAACACGTCTAAACATGATTTAAAATGGTTTAATTGAAGTCGTCTTCTGCTCTCATTGTTGATATCGTAAAAATGAAAATCAAAATTTGTAGAAACATAAATGAAATTACAATGAATGAATAGTTATTTTAGTAATTTTAATTTATATTTGTACTTAGGCGATGAATGCCAAACTTTTTTGACATTAATTGCCTAACATTAACAAACTTTTTATCAGACATTGCTTTAATTTAACTATTTAAAGATAACGCCGAGCTTATTGCTCTCATGGCACAAATTTTTACTATGGTAATAGTACGTATTCGCAGCAGATGCCTTCCCCCCACCCCACTGCTTTAGCCATAATGAGCATCAGAGGATAAATGCTATCTTGTAACAGGCCAGGGTTAGGGTGGATGGGATTTGCGCTCTTTGTTGAGTCTAGGTTCGTAGCGAACCTAACCTTCGGGGGCATGTCCCTTTGAGTCCCTGGTGGTGTGAAACTGCCTTCATGACTATGCTTCACTCTATGCCAGGATACGACATGATTTGCCATACTTGACATCTTTGATTTGAAGTGACACTCGTCTTGTGGTGAAGTCCACATTGGTTGGATGTATAGCATGTTTTGCACGTCTTCTTAATCTACAGTGCTTATACTCATAGAATTAATATGTTAAACTAAAGTGGGTTGAAACCATATTACTTATCGCCAATTTATAACTTAAGAAAATCATTAGTAAAAAATTTTGTACGATCTTCTAATACGGTGTAGGATCAAACTTTATATTAGAACAATCTTCCATAATTCACTATATTACAATTATATTATTCAAAACTATAGTGGACATGCGATATTTTGCCCCAGCAATCTAATCGAATTTTTCTAATTCAAAAAGGTGTACCCAAACGTGTCCGAACGGTTTATAGAAGTCAAGTTCTTTCACAACACTAATTTTCAAAATAAAATCTTCCTTTTTTCTTTTATAATAAAAGAACTGACTTTACCACTCAAATAAAAACAAAACAAGACGTAATGGGGCGGCTAAGAAAGTATAATTATATAGCCATCAATTTGATCTACACTCTGGAAAAAGAGCATGATCATTATGAAAGTTGCCCAATTAGCACCACGAAGTTGTAGGAATCTGACCCCATCATTAATGCCTAAATTTTTTCACAAGAATACAGTGTTGGATGTCTTAACATAATATCATGTGACATTTCATCATTGAAATGTTTTACAATCAGCTTTTCCATCACCTAGAATTATGTCATTGCATCTGTTAAATTTCTTCTAGCAAAGTGACAAAATCCTTCATTCACAAACATTTTTTCTTTGGTCTCTCATAGTGCCATCTTCATTAGGGAACACTGTAGAAGTGGAACACACCATGTGACTGGCTTGTGTTGGGAAATTATTTAAAGTGATCTAATAAAGAATTAATTAATTATTTTGAGCATCTCAATAAAGTGTGTGCCGGATTTAATGTGTAGAGACTAAATCCATTAGAGTTTGTATTTGACGATAGATCGAATACATATTGAAACTATATATAAGGTTATGGTCCCAAATTCAAATGCAATTCTCATTCTTTGTGTCATCTCATCAACACAAGAATTAATAGAGAAAGCATATTGAAGAAAAATATCCAAAATCCACAATCAAGAATCAAGAAGAAGAATTGAAACTATTAAATTGAAGTACAAGAAATCAATATTTAAATATCAAAATTTATTATTCAAGATACAAATCAATGGATCAATATATGTTCCGCATTAATTAATTTTCTTGATGATTTGATATGCAGATCTTGACAATTCATAATATTTTATAAAGTTTAAGTTTCATGAAAAATTCAACAGCTTCATCTAATTTCTTTTTCCAATTTTCACTCATTAAAGAAATATTCATTTACTGTGGGTTTTACTATCACGAAGCACCAACAATGATGAATTATTAGTAACATGAACTTTTTCACAAATCTTCATCAAGAACAATGCCAATGGTAACAAAAGATTGGAAAATGTGGAATTTTGTAACTTCCATTCTTGAAAGGACTTGAAATGATTACTTTTATCATCCGACTTGAGCAAAATTCAAAAGTTTATTAATGAGGGAAAAAAAAATCTATGATGATGCTTACAAATTCCTCTTTCATTTCATTAATTGACATATGTGTACCAATTGTCATCAAAGCTTCAAAAGACAGTAAAAGCACCAAATCCAAACTACTTTATTCTCTAGTGTGTTTCTTGATAATTTAACCTACTTTGAATCCCCACATTCGTTATTACTAATTTGTCGTGATTATTAGTAATAATTGATGACCAGGCAATATAAAACTACAAATTAAGAGTGGCACTCAAATTTTGATAGACCTTTTTAAGCAGTGGCAGATCCAGAAAAAAATTTAGCACGGGCTAATAATCAAAGAAAAAAAAATTCACACATAATTTTTTTTTTTTTACTTAAATTTTTTTTCTTCAGCATTTGGGCTGGAAGGGACGGGCTGTAGCACTGGCCAGCTCTTCCCTAGATCCGCCCTTGTTTTTAGGGTTGAAATGAAAAAGGTTTAGGTTCTGTTTGATTATGTTAAACGTTTCACGGAAAATGAAAAAGAAATTCTATCTTCTAATTTAGGCATGTTTCATATACTAAATTTTCTTGGCAATTCATTTTTTTGGTTTTGGCTCACACGGTTCCAATTCCTTATTTTTGATGAAAATCAATTCCCACCAATTTGATGGAATTTGGTTTTCCAGTTTACTATTTTTTTTTTAACTTTTTTTTGGGTAATGAAAATAAATTTTATTCCTTTAATGGATAATTTTCATATAAAACAATTAGTGCTTGTCTGGAGAAAATTATAAGCCAAATTCCACCAGTAATTTTCCTGTACGTGGGCCCTACTTGTGAGATGAATGGTCCAAAATTGCGGCTCAACGGTCAATTTATAGATTAAAATTCAGTTTTAAAGCTATGGCAGACAGGCTCTTAATTGACAATTCACATGAAAACAATTCTAGGCATTTCAATTCTCTGGAATTCATTTTCTTTCCACCTAAATTTCACTCTTGCAATTAAACGGACCCATCTTTTTAGTCAAGATACCTCCTTTTTAACTTAATAAAATCACACAATTCAGTTGGTTCTCTACTTATTTTGTTTTTCTCTTCTTATTTGTATAAACATTCACACAAATCATAAAACATACTTTAGAAATTCATTTCTTACTTTTATTTAAGTTGTCCCACAAGGAACAAATTCAGAACGAAGAATTTATATCAATGTTGACTAATAAAGAAAATGTTTCTTTTCCAATGGATTTTTTTTAATTTTTTGTATGTAGCACTTACTCACCTAGAACTAGGTAAAGTCTAAAGCAAACCATGCAAAGTGGCAACATTTTAGACCAAAAGAAAGTGCCATTTTTTAGGGATGCAATCCTATCTTGTGCTTTTGGCCATGCAGTTTTGGATGTTCAAATGCCATTTATTTGTGGGCTGCTTTAGGTTTAGGATATGAATATTTTTTTGGTGCTTATCGACTTGGGATTATCTTGTTTTCGTGCTCACACGTAAGTTTCCTACAACACACAATCCATTAATAATTTTGGTTGCTGACTGCTGCAACAACCCTACAATTCACTAACTTATTTCACTTTTTTTCCAACAAATTAGTTCCAGTAATATATATATATATATATATGTATGTATATTAGCCCCTTGTTTGGCTCATATTTTATAGAACTCATTTTTTAAATTTATTTTTAATCACGTATTTCATCAAAATTTATTAAAAACATGTTGTGACATTGGCTTACTAATTACTAATTTCTCAGGTAGAGTCAAAGCTTTTCTATTCAAGTAATTTTCTTCGTTTTGGATTATCTTTTACTCTTATGCTTTTAGTCAATAGCACAATACATTACATGTGGAAGACAATAAATGAAAACGAAGTTTGACTAAAAACATAAATTACCTATATATTCAATGAAGTTGTAAATCCTAAACCTAGGATAACTGGTCTGAAAGTGAATGTGATCCCACAGTACATGTAAATTTATTTGAGATTACGTAACTAAGCTAATAAGAATGAGACTTGAGAAGAAAGGAGAGAGAATTCGATGAAACTAGACGGGAAAATATGAATTTATTTGATAGTCAAGTCGTCTTATTGCTATGAATATACCCTCCTTATTATATAGAGTTTATCCAAACTTGATTTAAGAAAGAAACAAAGGAAATAAGTCTCGTTTAAGTCAAACTAGAAAATCTATAAAAATAAAAAATCTAAATTAAACTATTTTTGTTCCTAATTAATTAAAGATTTTATTATTATCTTAATTTCCCGTGTTATAAGACAACCTAAAAATGGGGTTACCATATTTCAATTCTTGTTTCAGTTTTCTAACCTAAAGACCTAAGTAAGAGCATGTTTGGCTGATCATAAAAAAGTATAATTTACTCCAAGTAAATAATTATGTTAATAGAAATGCATAATTTTTTTATTGGTGAAATTGGAAATAAATAATTTTTGGCCATAAATTTAAAGTTTCTTTAAATAAGTAATTTCACTACTTATAAGTAAAAAAAAAAAAAAACAATAATTTTATTAATTGATTTTCCTGTGGGGAATGGAATAAGGTGGCACTAAAGTTTGGACATGGTAAAAATGTGGTCTTAATTTTGTCACATCAAAATAATTAATGATTATACTTCCAACATTGTGTGTCCAAAAAAGTCATATTTATGGGTTGTCAATTTTGGTTTTTATAGACTAAAATATGATTACATTAGCATATGTCATGTTTGATAGAATTGAACGAAATAAAATTAAATTCTATTTTAAAATACAAAAATTGGGACAACAATCTGAAATCTAGTATTTTGAGTTCCGAACTCGGCTTGTTTTTGTTCATACACATACGTACTGCGTAGAGCATGGGCGGAGCCAGGATTCAGTGAGACGGGGGGCTAGTGAGTTAGATAGTGGGCTACTGGGTTGAACAGAAAAAAAAGTGCTATAAAAAAAAAAAAAAAAATTTCTAGTCGAATTTGGCTTGGGCTGGGGTGGGCTACAGCCCACCCCCATCTCCGCCCATGGCTTAGAGTTATTTTATGTTCGACATTTTCTTGTCATTTTATATTCAAAATATATGTACAACTCGATTGATATTTTACATTCTAATATTTCAGAAAATGGAGGTAATTTTAAAATAGCAAGATAACTGATGCATGTGAGAAATTTTACCTTGAGAAAAAAATTAATGAATAAATCTAGAATTGTACATTTTCTGGATAATTGATAAATTATCACGGGCTTGGGCTTTCCAGCTGGTTAACCTACAGCTTCGGCTCTTGATCCTCGGGAAGCCCCAGTTACTAGCTAAGCCAAGCCTAGCCTAACCTGGTCTCACGGCGTGGCTGGCGCCAGGCTAAGATGCAAATCAAGCCCAAATCCATCATCTAAACCGGGACCATCGCCTGCGCTAGAGAATCTACTTAACGAAGGCCCATCTAACCTTCCATTATGGGCCTTGATCGCTTGAGGCCCAATATTCGTCAAGCTGGACTCAGCTACACTGCTGGTATACGGTGAGTTCCCTACACCCCTCCCAGTTGACCATGTGGGGAACACGCACCCATGCGATACCTGGAAGGGCTGCGCGGCGCGTGGAACGTACAACCACGGCGGGGACGAAGGCGTAGAGGATGGAACCATCACAGATCCAGGCGGAGCAAGGAGGTGGGTCGGCGGAGCAAAGGCGGAGACTATGGGGTTCCGCATGTAGGATACGGCGGCGTTTCTACTAGCTTGCATTTGTGCACGTTTCAACTGTTGCCTCTCTTTTTTATGAGCATTTTGGTGACCACCCAGAGCTTGTGAATTGGCAAACTCCCGGCAGCAGTACTGGCACTCGTATTTCCGGCCATCGGAAGTCGGAAACCCGCCGAAATCCGGCGAGCCTGATGGTGTTTTAGTGGAGTCTACTTCTTCTTCAGTTACGTTGAAACCGAAGAGTTTTAAGCGTCCATTACTTGTGCTGTTATTGCATGGTTTGCTTTGATACTCTAACTCTTCCATGCTGTATAAATTATATGTATGTATGAAAATTGTAGAGAGAGACAGAGACACAGAGAGAGTAAAATTAAGGGATTGTTTAAGAGACTTGTTGCATGTGGGGGGTATTTATACAAGTTTAAAAGGATTAAAGTTTCTTCACAGTGTTGAAGAGAGAAAGTAGAGAGAAGAGGGTGGGGTGGGGGCTGCGGACATCCCAAGAAGAAGACAGTAGGTGTGAAAATGGAAACACGACATACAACACTTGGGCACCAATAGATTGCACTTGTCTTCTTGACACCATCATATTTCATTTTCTTACTAATTGAGATTTGAGAAGTTACTAAAATATCCTCAAAATTGTGAAAAAATATTTGCCTCAGAAGTAAAATAAATTGTGTTTCGAAAAATTCATTTCCAGTACAGTTTCATGGAATTTTGTCAAGCTGATATATAGTGTGTCTGGAGGGAATTAAGATCAAAAGAAACGGTTGGAATTTTACTGTCTAGCACCATAACATTTTTCAACGGTTGAAATTTTACTGCTTAGCACCATAACATTTTTAGCAGACATGCTCATAATAAAGAAAAGAAACAGACAATGTGAAGAGCTTTATTCATATTCAGAAGCTAGGTTAGACTTAGTAATATTTATATCTCACGTGGATCATTAGATGTGATTTTATCTTTATTATAAGAAAATAACAAAGAATCGTCAGTCCCCCTTTTCCTTCTTTGGGGATTCTTCTTCTATGTGCTATCTCAAGCGGGCAAGAGAACTAGAATGCACTTTCTTGCTATTTTTTTCGTAGGATTTCCGAAGGTAAACTTTGGATATTAATTTTGGACTTGATTTTCTATTCATTTCGCTGTTGAGCAGAACTTGATGAAGTGAAGATTTGATTTAAGTGAATGTTGTAGTGTTGGTTCAACTATCAACTCATTGATTTTTCTTGCAACCTTAATTTCTAGCTCTTTGTTAGGAAGTGAAAACCATCCATCCTCTTCCTTATGAACAATATCAAAAAGAGAAACAAATTTCAAAGTAAACATTTAAGTGAAGGTATTAATAGATAGAATTCGTTAAGTTCATGACTGTAAATGTAAAAAAATGATGTAATACACGAATCCTAATAATCTTATGCGGCGTATATTGAAAGAGTGCACAACTATCTAATCACAATCAATAATCATTATTAACAAAAATTAATTTTTTATTAACAAAATTATGCTCCACTTCTCTTGGTTGAGATTAAAATAGGAGACTAATAATGTTAGTAGGGAAAAACCAATATTATTTAAATTATTAAATCCAAGAAAACCAACGTGCCCCCCAAAATGATAAGGAATACTTTAAAGTTTAAACCTAGAAATCGAGAGTACTATAATCATAAAATTTAACTAGGGTTGATTATGGAAGCATTCAAATAACAACTTGCCACATCCTCCCCCGACATAGGCACAAACAAGAGCTTTCTATTAGTCCCATGATCATGTAGCCATTCGAGGCACATGCCATGTGATCCGATAGTCTATCATCACAAGAACAAACATTTCATTATGAGTAATATTATGTAGTGCTACTAAAATTCGATAATAAAATAGATTTTATATCCCTACTTTTCATTCAGCTTATGGCGCTACGAAGTACTATTCTTTTTTTATAACAAAAACACACAATTTAGGTGTTACATGGCAAATGTGACTTGATGATATAATGATTGATCAAAACTTTCACGCACCACCTTTTTTTTAAGTGAAATAAGGGTCCGTTTGATTGTAAGGGTGGAAAATAGATGAAAAGAAAATGAATTTCAGGAAAAGTAATTGTCTAGAAATTGTTTTTCAGATAATTGTTAATTAAGTGTGTTTGATTGACATAATTTTCCACCCAAAAAATTTTAAAATTTTGTGTTCATTTGGTTTTGTTTTACATGAAAATTATCAATTAAAGTGATAATTTTTTTCCACAATTGGTTATAAAATTTGTTTCCATTGCCAAAAAGTAAAAAAAAGGAAAAAAAATTCCTACAAAATCATTTTTTTAATCAAAATTTAATGTTCGTTTGACTTTGTTTTATATAAAAATTGTCCATTAAAGTAATTTTTTTTTTTTTTTTTTACAGTTGATTATGAAATTTGTTACCATTGTCATAAAAAAATAAAGTCCAGAAACCTGGAATTCATTTTCCCACCGAATTCCCACAAAACAAGGAAAAGGGACGAGTGGATGGGAGGGGGTTGGGAAAAGATTTTCCATGAAAATTTTTTACCATCAAACAAGGCCTAAAAAGACTCTTAGTGGGTCGTCAAATTTTGAAGTCAAAATCTTCCATTTACCATTTTTATTAGTGGAACTAAATGCCGTCGTGCTTTACAACTATACAAATCTTTTCTCTCTTAAATTTCCTTTCTTTATCTTTATTTCAACGCTTGCATTGTCTTAATGTAAGAGCTGAGACAAGCCAACTGCCTTTCTCTCTCTAAACTTGATGAAAATTTGAAAAAAATACATTCATTATTACTTACAGAATATTATTATATATATGAAGTAATGAAAATAATCAAATATGCATAGAGCAAACACAATCTAACCTTATATTCATTAATTTCTGGTACCTTTGACTCTCTTAATCTGCAACTTTGCATGGCTGACGGCCTGCTTTACATCATATTCTTATAAAAAAAGCGAAGTAATAGAAAATATGCAAGCCCTCCTTTTTAATTATTATTGGCATGTTCAATAGGTTAAAGTCACGAAATTCGACAGCAAAATTGATAAATTTATCACATTTATATCTTCTTTAGCCCATGTTTGGTGGAGATTAAAATCAGATATTTAGCATATTTTCATAAAAGTTGATGAAATGTGTAGTTGAAAAGTTATAGATCTTATGAAATATGTGTTTAAAATTAATCGTTGATTTTGATTTAAATTAAAATTTGAATTTTAATATATACCAAACATGGGCTTATTATAGTTGACGAGTTCAGCGTACCAACGTGTATATTAAACACGTACCCTACAATTCTCTCGATAATCCTAGTTTTGTTGTTATCGATATGAGAAGTTTAATGGAAGCATATACTTACACACACATATAGTGACATGTTTGAAAGAGCGACATTTGAGAACCTTGCTACACTGTCAGGGTCAGACCGCCAGTTGGCCCTCTGGAACTGGTAGGGCCCGACAAAGAAGATAAACCCATACAACTTGGAATGGGACCCACCATTACGTGTTGATGATGAATTATTGTTTAGGATGTTTGCGTGATTGACGTTGAAATTAATGTTGTCTAAGCTTTGCTTTCTATGGGAAAGATCTCCTCGAATCTTACTAACTACATGAGAAAAAGAAACAAAAGTTAATTATCCATGAAACCATACTAATTAATCTTCACCACAACTCCAAGGCAGGTCCCACAATGTCTCACCTTTAAGTGTTATCTCCTCTCACTTAGTCAAATTAATTTGCCTTTATAAGAAACAAACGTTCATTTGTCTTTGGATCGAACTTCATGATCTTTTCGACCGTTGGATTAATTTCTACTTATTTTATATAACATTTGATTTCATTGTTAATTATATCAAACTAAGAGTCGGTGGTAGATAGTGATTCAAAATCAATAACCCATTTTTCAAATAATCATTTTTTTCTCAAGACATACATAAGCATAATAATAATTATATATATGCAAGAAAGTCAATTTGATCTAGCAAATTGGGTTTTCGGTGCTTTGGGGTTGTTTGGACACATTCAATATTACAATTAGTTTGGAGATATTTTCTTCAAACTAATGATGTAACTTGTTAAAGATATGATTCATGTTTCATCTTATGTTGTCAATTGATCTTTAAAAAATATTCTTTAAAAAAGTATACAATTTATTTATGATAAAATATGATTGGGAACAATAATTACCCGATTTCATTTTTGGGCTTCATTGGCTCCTATTTGGCTTCGGTTTTTCAAAATTCATTTTCAATCATACATTTTGTAAAACCCCAGAACTTTTATCTTTTCAAATACAAATTTCATCAACTTTTATCGTATTAATTATATATAAATTAATTATAACGTGCAAGTGCACAAAAGCAACAAAGGAGCTGAAATTGTGGAAACTGATTTAGGAATTGATTAGGATCCTATAAATAGAAAATTATTAATAAGTAATAATAAAGTACTTTTTGACTTTGGGGTACTATCTCTTGCTAGAGGCTCCAAGAAGTTGGTTTGAAACCCAAAAAAATGTAGTGAAGTGAGCCTCTCAATTAAATTTAAGTAGTTGTGCTCACTATGGTTGTAAGTTTACATAAAGTTGTTAAGACTTGCAATAAGTATAACGTTGTACTCATTCTAAAGCTTCATAAATACTTCAGAATTTCTTTAAATTTTGGGTTTGATTTACATATTTTGAGTGTACAAATTGACATAATGCAACAATATGTTTTTGCATTAATTAAACTCATTTTGGTATCAAGAGTAGTGTTAATTATCATGCATTGTTGGCCCAAACGTTAAGCGAAATTCCTCATTTAGGGTTGTTTTTATTAACTTGGTACACAATTTTGAAGCAAAACTCCTATCGCGAAGCATGACTTTGATCACTCAAAATTATGGACGTTTCGAACCTAAAGGGCTCAAGACCACAGCTCGAGGGCACTGAGGAAGAGAGAAAGGAGATAAGCGCTTGGTTTGAAATAAATGAATAAACTATTTCGTTTAAAAGCATAATCTATCACTTATTGAAATTGCATATTCAATATGCTCCGTCACTTATAGATTGGATTTATTCGTTAGTCGAAAGCTTGACTAGTCGGAGCACGAGTTGAACTTAGTATCCTTGTTGATTTTAATACTACGTTGAACTACTTTGACAAGTTCAAAATTATAAGGAGCGGATAAATTTATTTATTTAAATTGCGTATCGAACACGCTCCTACAAGTTTAGAATTTCATGTGGAGTGTGTGTTGAATGTCCAATCAACTTTCAATAGCTTGTCGATTAATAAAAAAATTTCCCTAAACAATATGTTTTTCGTGTTAGTGGTTTCCACCACCCAATATAAAACTCTTTTAAGGACTAATCATGCTTTCTTTATTGTTGATTGAAGTGATACGGATATTATCGTTTGAGATTGCCCAAATCTCGAGTCGACCCTACTAAGATGTGTTAATCAAGAAATTAAACCAATGGGAGCTTATTATATGTATTTCACCATTAGCTTAATACAACCAAGTTAACTTTCTAATCAACTTTGTTCCCTTTACTATAAGATTATTTGAGACATAATCCTATCATTTAACTTTTTAATCATCTTTGTTCCCCTTTACAACCATTTACTTTGGAAGGATCCAAAAAGAAAAAAAGACAAACCAAACCCTAATGTGACTTTTAGTTTTCAAGCTGTAATCCCTTTTTTGGATATGTTTCAAAGTATATTTAAGTAATCCAAACTATGTGGGGGTGTGACTCAATAAGCCCCTCCAAGTATTCCAAGTGACACTACCTACTTCATTTTAAAATATAAAGTTATAGGTTGAGTGGAGTTTGCTTTAAGTCATGTGAATTGCCACCCACACTATTAAATAATTAATTGCAAATCTAAGCCTAGATTACAGTCTAGAATAATATTTATGTAATTCTTAAAGTAAGATAAAAAGGGCTGAGAGATTGAAGGGGGAAAGGGGACTTGGTCTAGCAATGAGACAAAATATATGTACACATAAACGCCACATAACACATTAGTTGGGAGACACATGCACATGTATTTGGAATATTAAATTATATTTTCATTTGGGAACTAAAAGTTTTATTCCTCAAAACTTATGTGAATTAACAGGTTTAATTTGATGTAGTAAGTGTTCATGTCAGCATGTGGTTTGAAAGGGTCTTTCACAAGTATGGGTCTTAAGC
Source organism: Fraxinus americana (assembly GCA_035079005.1). Classification (NCBI taxonomy): domain Eukaryota; kingdom Viridiplantae; phylum Streptophyta; class Magnoliopsida; order Lamiales; family Oleaceae; genus Fraxinus; species Fraxinus americana. Next base: position 36,065,279 of record CM068707.1, read on the forward strand.
GATCATCTCTCTTGCAATCCTTTTGCTTTACGTTCAATGTTATGTAGTAAAGTTAAGGTCAAATGTATTGAATTCAGATAAAAGACACTTCTTTTTTGCTTTAGCCAATTTTAGAAGTGGAAATTGCTAGTTGGAGAACCTTTTGAGTTGATATGAACAATTTGAACAAATTCCACGAACCACTTGGAAATCACATGCACTAATCAAAGTATAATAGAGATTACAATATTTATTTATATATAAAGTACGATTCTCTTTTCTTATTTAGCCTTTGTTTGGTACACATTAAAATTCTCATTCTCATTATTCTACTCATTTTCAACCACACATTTTTCAATAAAATAATATTTTCCATCACATCAATAACTTTTCCTTCTTTTTCAACCACACATTTTCCATCAATCTACTATTTCAGAATACATTCTTCCAAAATAATGTGGTTCAAACACACCCTTAAATGAGAATATCGATAAACAAATCTTGAAGTTTTCCAGGTACTTGTTATTTGTACAATATTACATTTATGCAATGCAATTGGTCTTAAACAAATTTGTTCAATTCAAGAAAAAAATATTCCAAGAAAAATAATTATATTTTAAAATGAATGGTTCGCGTGCATTGGGTCATCTCTCTATTATTTAAAAAAGAAAAAAATAACCATATTATGGATATTTCTTGTCTATTAATTATTTAATTTGCTAGTTTATTTTATGTGGAAGTTACATGGAGGCCTATTCTAAAAGATTGCATTTCGAAAATCAGAATTATAGTTTATATAGGCAAAAATTATCGCATACAAATATTAAATAATAATATTATAAAATTCAATTAATTATATGCCCACACCTCTAATATTCAATTCCTTCATCTCTCTCCCACCATTTTCTTCTCTCTACCTCACCAAGTACTACCGTCGGTAGTGATCTGCACGCCTATCGCCCTCACCGCAAATCGAGCAGTGAGCCCCGTTGCGACAATTTCATCCCTATGGTGATCGGCGATTCCCCGTCGCTGTGACGCACCTGAAGGTCCAAGAATTGCTAATCAAGAGGGGTGAATTGGTTATTTAAATTTTTTTTGTAAAATTAATATAAATACAATCAAGTACAAACCAAATAGATAACTTCAAGTAGGAAGTGCAATAAGTAAGAAAGAGAGATGATGCAAACAATATAATTATGAAGGTTCGATCTAAAATAATTATCTACGTCTTCCATTATCGAGCTCTCCAGTATGAGCAAGACATTTTCACTATGTTGATTGACTTATGGTGCAATCCAACCCTTTATAACACTTTCGACGACTTACAAACAAGGAGAATCGATCCTTATATAACGTTGAGCTTTACAGGACATCAATACGACCCACAAATTTAATAGAAGAGTGATTTTACAATTGAAGCTTCTTTTCTAATAAATGATATGATCAAATTAAGTACCAAAAGAGAAATATGCTAATATTTTAATATATAGTATTGAATGAAACTCAAATGTTAGATGATAAAAATTTTGATGAGTAGAATGATTTTCAAAAGTTAATTTAATCAAAAGTTTTTCAAAATAAATGATTTGATAAAGATGAATCAATGTTGTTTTACTTAAAAATATCTTAAATAAATCCTCTTAAAAGTGTTATATTAAATGTAAAGTGAAATTGTATTTATAGCAGTCAAAACGCCAAAATTGCTGGCCGATCGGACAACCCCACTAGACGTCCATCACTGAACCAAACGATTGAACTAATCGTTGTGCATCAGAAATCAGAATGGTTAAAATTTTGACCGTTGGGCCACCGGACGTTCGCGAGGCAGAAAGGCTCCGGATTTCACTTTTCTTGATTATTTTAACAAGTGTAGGCTCTTGAGAAATATATTCACTTAACTTTTCAAAATGAGTGTCATTGGTAAAAGATTTAAAAATCGAGTGAAGATTATTGTCACGTCCAAAACAATTTCTATTCGATCATTTTATGAAAAGTTTATCTCGTTCATAAAAATTTAACTTACGAGCTTTTACTGATTCATTGCTAAGAATTTAAGTATTTTACTTTTACATATGGATTCAAAGCATCTAAGTCTAATATTCTCAAAGAATGATTGATTCGTCGTAAATGCTTCGATTGATTTGACGTGATTGCTCGGTTTCCATCTCAATTTTCTTTGATCATAAGTTGTGAATCTTTTGGTAGCAATTTTTTTGTTTTTAATTGATCAATTTGCCACAATAGCTATAAAGATTGAATTCAATTGCTAGAGATAAAATATTTTGTTTGTTATAATCAAAACACGAGACCAACTACAGGTCAACAACACCGCACGGTGGCGACGGTGCAATGGTATTGGTTGCACTGGTAGGGTGTTGCACGTTGCGTTGTGGGGCTGTGTTAGTGGTGGTGAGTGTCTATATGGGTTTGGGTTATTGGGCTGTGTTTGTGGATGGTGGCGGTGCTATGGTGGTAGAGGCGCCTCGCATAGTGAACGATGGTGGAGGTGGTTTACATGTTTTGGCGGTGATTTTTGTTGGTGGTGGATCTAGTGGTGGAGGTGGATCTAGCAGTAGAGGCGGGTTTTGTTTTGGATCGACGGTGGATCTGACAATTGCATTGTTGGATCTGATGGTGGCAGTAACGATGATTTTGTTGATGCAGGCGGCGGTGGTGGTGGTTTTTGTAGATAAGGCGGTGGTGGCAATAGTTTTTGTTGACACGTCGTGGTGGTGCTAGACGACAAATTTAGGATTTTCTTTTCGTGGGGTAGGGATGGCAACGGGACGGGACAGGGGGAGCAACCTCCCCCACCCCACCAAGCCAAGCAATTCCCCGCCCCATCCCGCCCGTTTAAGGCGGGGTGGGACAAGGCCCTTGCCATATTTATTACCCCATTTAATTTTTTTAAAAAGTTTTTTATAATTTATTTTATTGTCCACATTCATTATATTGAGACAAATAATTTTAGTTGTTATTTTTTATTAGAACTAATAAAATTTCGTAAAATTTTCAATTTGAAGTAGTGAATTCTAAAAAAATAAATTAATAAATAAACGGGACGGGGCACCCATTACCCATCCCCTGGGACAAAATTCTCTGTCTCATCCCCGACTCGAATACCAGATTACGTAGGTAATTCCCACCCCGTTTGGGGCAAGACCTCGCGTGTGTCAAATTTGTCAAATTTTTTTGTCATCCCTATTGTGGGGAACTGATTAAACTTTATTTCTTAGTTTTAAAATAAGTAATACTTTAACTCTTACTTATGAATTTTTCCCCTACTTTATTTGCCGGTTTTCTGTCATTTTGGGTAACCAAGAAGACCTAGGTAACTAATTTATAACGGCACATTAACCAAATATGTTAAATTGGCTGCCACAATTCAGCAATTGTATTTTTTCTCACTATTAAGAGATTTTAGTTGCAGTTCAAATATGACCTCAATTATTGTAGGTAGGGTTGGACAAAATGTCTGAACCGAACTGAACCAAACCGAACGAACGGATTTTCCTAAATTAAAAACCCGAACGGGTATCTGAATCGAGAATCGATAGGTTTTGTTCAATTATTGATTTTAGACCAAGAACCGAATAAGAATCGATTTTTTTTTTTTTTTGGATAAATCAATTTATTTATTTTTTTTCTAAACAAATTAACAATTTTTTGTTTTAACTATTTGACCTATATATATATATATATATATATATATATATATATATATATATATATATATATATATATATATATATATATATATATTTGGTATCAGAGTTGCGGCTCAAGACCCTTGATAAGAAAGCTATGGATCCAGATTCTTCGAACGTCACAGGGGTGGCAGATGTTCAAAAGAAGAATACGAAACAGTGCGTGGATGCACTTGAAGTAACAAGTGCTAGGTTGTGCTATGCCGCGGATAGTCTCGATGAAAGGGTCGAGGCAGCAGAGGCGGAGATACATGAATTAAACGCCCAACTGGGTGAAAGCCGAAGGCTTGCACAGCAATGACTGAAGCTGTTGCTATTATTCCTGATCTGCAGGACGAGATTGGAGCTTTGAGAGCTCAGTTACTAGTGCTTCAACGTGCGGTTGGGAATGGGCAAGCCACCGCACCAGAGCATGTGCATAGGCTCAGAGTTCAGGAACCGGGTACCTATGGAGGGGCACGCGATGCTAAAGAAGTTGATAACTTCTTGTTCGATATGGAACAATACTTTCTTGCGGCTTCGATTCAAGACAAAGCGAGAAAGGTCACAACAACTACCATGTATCTTGGTGGGGATGCAAAACTATGGTGGTGAACAAAGTATGCTGATATTCAGGCCAACGGGGTCCGAATAGATTCATGGGATCTTCTCAAAGAAACTATCAGATCTCAGTTTTTCCCGGAAAATGTGGAATATGAGGCACGACGGGCACTACGAGAACTGAAACATACGAGTTCCATCTGGGAGTATGTGAAAGCCTTTTCAGGACATATGCTGAATATCCGAGATATGTCAGAGAAGGACAAGCTATTCACTTTCATAGAAGGGTTGAAACCGTGGACACGCACGGAGCTTCAAAGGCAGAGGGTTACTGATTTGAGCGCAGCTATGGGAGCTGCCGAATGTCCAAGTGACTATCATCAAGAATCGAGGAAAGATCGACCTTTGGGAAATAGTCAATCTGTTGGAGGTGGAAGCAGACCTTACAGAACTAGCTCGAACTCAAATGGAGGAGAGCGTTACTCTCAGAACAAGGGAGGAGCCTATCAAGGCACCCGTCAGAGTAACTTTAAAGGGAACTACAACAGTAGCAACAACAACAACTGGAATAAAGGAAAGGCAATGGAGGGCAGATCTGATGCCGTTCCTAAGTTGATGTACTTTTTATGCGAAGGACCTGATCGGATGGCGGAGTGTCCTCAGAAACGGATGGTGAATGCATATTGTCAACTAGCAAGTGGTGGATCGAATTCAAAGCAAGATGCCCCACAAACTAGCTGTCATGACAAGACGACTCCGAAGAAGATGAGGATGTAGTGGGTACATTCTCACATCGGTGTAATACAATATCGCACCGAGCTGCTAAAAGGGACAATGTTCCCTTGAAGGAGCCAAAGATGGAAGAATCAAAAGCTCGCATTTGCAGGGCAAAAGGCCTAACGTACATTGATGTGAAGATCAATGAAAAACCAATTAGGGCAATGGTGGATACTGGCGCTACTCATAACTACCTTACGAGCACCGAAGTAGAACGGCTCGGACTTGTCCCGGAGAAAGGTAGTGGGAAAGTCAAGGCAATCAACTCTGTTGCTCAACCAATAGTTGGAATTGCGAAATCAGTGTCAATCAAGGCAAGTCCGTTCGAAAGAAGGACAAATTTATCGGCAGTTCAAATGGATAATTTCAAGCTCATTCTAGGATTGGAATTTCTCCGGGATACTAAGACAGCAGTGTTGCCGTATGCTGAGCCTCCCGCCAAGGCACCATATCGTATGTCTCAGCCGGAGCTTGAAGAGCTTCAGAAACAGTTGGGAGAAATGTTAGAAAGTGGGATTATCGTGCCTGCAAAATCACCGTATGGAGCTCCCGTGTTATTTCAGAAAAAGGCTGATGGTTCCCTCAGAATGTGCTGCGACTATCGAGCCTTAAACAAGATCACTGTAAAGAATAGTTATCCTATTCCGCTAGTCGCAGATTGCTTCGATTGACTAAGTCGGGCTAGGTACTACACAAAAATTGATCTTAGGTCCGGATACTGGCAAGTTCGGATCAAGGAAGGAAATGAAGCTAAGACTACGGTGGTAACCAGATATGGAGCATTCGAATTCAGAGTGATGCCTTTTGGCTTGACAAACGCTCCAGCAACATTTTGTACGATGATGAATCAGGTACTTCATGGGTTTTTGGATGATTTTGTGGTAGTGTACCTGGATGATATAGTTATCTATAGTGAGACATTGGAGGAACATGTGCAACATCTGAGGCGGGTTTTTAATCGACTACGAGAGAATGAACTCTACGCCAAGCCATCAAAATGCTCATTCCCTCAGACGTCAATCAGCTTCTTGGGACACATCATCGAGCAAGGCAAAATACGCATGGATGCGAAGAAGGTTACAGCCATCAAAGATTGGCAACCACCAAAGAATGTACACGATGTGCGATCATTTCTCGGGCTATGCAATTACTATCGCCGATTTGTGAAGGGAGATTCAGAAATTGCATTACCCCTTACAGAATTGACAAAGAAGAATAAGGATTGGGACTGGTCGTCCCAATGCCAAAATGCTTTCGAAAGGTTCAAGAAATCTATGTGGACGAACCCGGTATTAGCCTTGCCGGATATGACTAAACCTTTCGAAGTGCATACCGATGCCTCAGACTCTGCATTTGGTGGAGTCCTTATGCAAGAAGGACATCCGGTAGCATATGAGAGCCGGAAGCTGAATCCGACAGAACGTCGTTACTCTGCGCACGAAAAGGAGTTGTTGGCAGTAGTCCACTGCCTTAGGGGTTGGCGTCACTATCCGCTTGGGTCTCCATTTATTGTGAAGATAGATAATACCGTAGTGAGTCACTTCATGTCCCAACCGAAATTATCAAGTAAACAGGCACGTTGGCAGGAACTTCTTTCAGAATTCAATTTTATACTAGAGTATCGTCCTGGATCTAACAATCATGTTGCTAATGCTCTTAGTCGCCGGGCCGACTTGGCCACCATTTGCTCTATGGCTGCTCTTTCAGGGAGCACAGTTACTACAAGCACAAGGGACCAAATTCGGGCACTTTTGAATAAGGAACCGGCTACTCAGTATTTGGTCGACCTCATCAAGCAAGGAAAAACTCCTCAGTTTTGGCTCGATGAGGGCCTAGTAAAGACTAAAGGAGACCGACTTTATGTTCCTAAAGGTGGAGATTTGAGAAAGTCATTAATTACGGAATGCCACGATACGATCTGGGCAGGGCATCCTGGAGAGGAACGCACTTTTGCACTACTACAGTGTGCATACTACTGGCCTCAGATGCGGGACAACATTACTACTTATGTGAAAACTTGCCTTGTGTGTCAGCAAGATAAGTCAGATCATCAGAAAAAGGCAGGCTTGCTGGAGCCCCTTTCCGTCCCAACTAGACTATTCGAGAGTGTATCGATGGACTACATTACTAGTTTGCCAAAGGTTGGAGATTTTAGCACCATCATCGTCGTGGTAGACCGTCTATCGAAGTATGCAACTTTTATCGCAGCACCCAAGTATGTATCAGTTGAAGAGACAGCTCAACTCTTCTTCAAACATATTGTCAAATACTGGGGACTGCCTAAAGACATCGTCAGTGATCGGGATCCTCGATTCACCGGCATATTTTGGACCAAGTTGTTCAAACTCCTTGGTTCAACTTTGAGCATGAGCTCTAACTTTCACCCACAATCTGATGGACAGACGGAGCGCTTCAATTCTATGCTGGAAGAATATCTTCGGCTCTTTATCTCTACTTCACAGAAAAATTGGGTGAAGCTTTTGGATGCGGCTCAGATGTGTTTCAATGCCCAAAAGAGCTCTTCCACCAATAAGAGTCCTTTTGAGATTGCTATTGGCCAGCAACCGCTACTCCCTCATACTGTGGACATCGATCAAAGTACCAAGTCACCTCAAGCAAAAACCTTCTCTCAAGAGTGGGAACGAAACATTGAAATTGCTCGGAGTTATCTTGAGAAAACTCAGAAACGATACAAGAAGTCTGCGGATCTAAAGCGACGTTTCATTGAATTTGATGTTGGAGATCTGGTAATGGTGAAACTCCCTGACAGAAACTGCTATAAACTGACAAGAGGGAAGGATTCAAGATTGATGCCGAAATATATTGGACCATTAGCCATCGTGAAGAGGGTTGGCAAGGTTACATACAGAGTTGCACTCCCTTCATGGTGTAAAATCCACAAAGTCCTTCATGTTGGCGTACTCAAGCCATACTTTGCCGACAAGGATGATGCATCTAGAAATGAACCAAAACGACCTGTGTTTGAACTGAAAAGAGCTGGAAAGAAGGTCGCTGAAGAGATTCTTGACCACTGAACTACTCGTGCTTCTAGAAAATATCATCAAGAGTACTTGGTCAAATGGAGAGGATGCAGTAGCGAGGAGAATACTTGGGAAAGCAAAAAAGACCTTGATGCCTTCAAACTATTAATTGAAGCATATCATTCATCGATGGCTTCGAGGACGTTGCCAAAACAAGTGGGGGAGAATGTCACGGGCTGCAGCTTTACTTAAGCCATGTGATCCTATCGCAGCCGCAGTTTGCCCAACTTCGGCAGCACATTGTAAATATTTCATTTAATTGTAAAATAGTTGGTAATTATAAAAGTTTTGTATGATTCCTCGGCTTTTTAACATCTACTCCCGTCACTCGGGTTTTTGTTGCTAAGTCTATTATAGGGGGTATTAGTCTTTCAAACAACTTTCAAGCTTTCTAGTGTTCGCCCCCTGCACTAGCCATTGTAATTTCCTACTTTCACTCAATTGTAATTTCAAGCTTTCTAGCAATCAATGATCAAGTCATGTTCAATGTATTTCCATTTTATGTTGCAAGCTTTCTTTGAATTGTAATCAAATTTCTTTTCGTCCCGAAATGACCGAAAGAAGGTGGAAGGTAGTCTAGCGGAGCAGACTACTGCCGCACGGTGTCCCTTTCTATACTAAGAAGAAAGGTAACCCGTGAAACTTGGGCTAGGCTTTAGTTGCTATTTTAGCCACTCATGGTGGGTTTAGGTTACGTTTTGGGCTGGGTTTTAATTTGGGTCACAGTTGTCCCCATATATATATTCTTTAACCCCCACTTACAAAAGCTCAAACCGAGTCCGACCAAAAAGGAAACCTAGATTGAAATTGAAAATCTATACACACAAAAGAGGAACGCTGCCGAGTCCGACCACACAGCTGAGTCCAACCAAGACCACGGATATACAGACCATTTGAAGTTCGAAAGAGGTAACTTGTAATTTGGAGTTGGAGAGTTGGTAGTCTTTGTACTTTGAAGCCGTGACATCCGTCCAAGCTTTTGTTCTGATTCTGCTTTTCACAATCTGTTGATTTTGTTGATTCCCAATCTGATTTTAACTGATTTTGCTCTAACTTATAGTGGGTTTCTAGTTTTTGACTTCTTTGGTGGCATTTTTTTTACGGCTTTTGGTTTTTGGTTGACACAATCTCTAATTGTTTTCTTTATTGCGTATCTATTTATTTAGCTAGCATTAAAAATATAGCATACTGGTAGGAGTTTGAGGTTCACTTTTAACCTTGTTCCAAGACTGCAATTTTCTCCAAAATGTCACTTTGTTTTGTATTGCAAAATAGAAATAGATAAAAGGACTTGTTTATTTTATTACTTCAATTTAATATTGAGTAACTGATCATATTTTTTGATTTATGGACAAATAATTATTTGCTCTATGGATCTATTTTTTCATATCCAGTGCTTTTGTTAATGAGAGGTGATACCAATTGTTCTGTTTTTTTCATATCCAGGTGATACCAATTATGGATGCTAAAATGGGAGACAAAAAAGGGCCTAAAGAGAGGTCAGAAATATGGAATCATTTCACTAAGATACTGGGTGGAGAAAGAGCTAAATGTAATTATTGTGGGAGAACATTTAAAGCTGTTTCTAGTACTGGGACTTCTATCATGTGGAAGCATTTAAAAGCTTGTTTTGCATATAAGAACAATACGACAGATGAAAACCAAGCAATATTGACTCGAGGAAACAATGATGGTGGTATTATGGCTATGGTGTTTGATAAAGAAAAGTGTAGAAAAGCATTGGTAAAGATGATTATCATTGATGAATTGGCTTTTTCTTTTGTGGAAGGTGTGGGTTTTAAGGAATTTGTGCAGTAACTTTGCCTTAGATTTGAGGTTCCTTCTCGAAGAACAATTACTAGAGATGTGCTACATCTCTACCATGAAACAAATGAATCATTGAGGATGAAATTTATTAGTGATAGGCAAAGGATTTCTTTAACCACTGATTGTTGGACATCAATTCTGAACATCAATTATATGGTAGTCACTGCACACTTCATTGATAGAAGTTGGAAACTGCATAAGAGGATATTGAGTTTTTATGTTGTTCCAAATCATAAAGGGGAGACAATTGGGAAGCTTATTGAAAAGTGTTTGCTTGATTCGGGAATAGAGCGTGTGGGTAGCATCACTGTAGACAATGCAAGCACGAATGATGCAACGATCATTTATGTGAAAAACAAGTTGAATAATTGGAAACCTATGATACTATAATTTTTGGTGGCTCTTATCTCCATGTACGTTGTTCAGCCCACATAGTCAATTTGATTGTTAAAGAAGGGTTGAAAGAGTTTAGTCCATCTATAGAAAGTATTTGTAATGCGGTCAAATATTTTCGATCATCTCCTGTCAGTTGATGAAATTTAAATGTTGTATTGAAAGGGAAAAGATTGCTTGCACAAAACTTGTTGTTTTAGATGTTCCTACTAAATGGAATTCAAGTTTCTTAATGTTGGATAGTGCATTGAATTTAGAAAAATCTTTTGAAAGAATGGAGGAAGATGCTGGATTTTATTATAAATATTTTGATGAGAATGAAGGTGGAAAAGAAAAAAAGGGGCCACCTACAAGTTATGATTGGGAGAAAGCCAGAAAATTTGCCAAATTTCTAAGAACCTTTTATGATATCGCATTGAAGTTTAGTGCTTCATTGAGTGTTATTTCCAATATTTACTTCAATGAAGTTTGTAAAATTGAGCAAATTTTAAAGAAAATGGGTGACAAGGAAGATTATTTGCTATGTAGTGCAGTAAATAGTATGAAGATTAAGTTTGAGAAGTATTGGGGTAAAGTTGATAAAATGAACAAGATTTTGATTGTAGCATCTGCGCTTGATCCTAGGTATAAGTTGGAGTTTGTTGTACATTGTATTGGTATCTTGTATGACTGTGTTAAGGTTGAAGCCACAAAAAATGAGGTCATGAAATTATTGTATGCTTTGTATAACCAATACAAGGGATGAGATCATTCAAACAATGGAGCTAAAAGAAGTGGAAGTGGGGGCGATGAATCTAATGATGGAGTCACTGTGTTGGAGGGTTCAAATGATGATGATTGGGATGATTGTAATTTTGATTTTGGGTACAAGAAATTGAAAACTACCAGAATTGATTTTTCTAGAAAAGATGAGGTACAACGATATTTAATGGAACCCACGAAAGATGCTAGTAATGAAAATTTTGACATTTTAAATTGGTGGAAGGTCAGTAAATCAAGATTTGAATATTTATTTGAGGTTGCAAGGGATGTTCTTGCTATTCCTGTATCTACAGTTGCTTCTGAGTCAACATTTAATACTGGAGGGCGCATTCTAGATCCATTTAGGAGTTTTTTTTAACTTCTCAAACAGTTGAGGCCTTGATTTGTACACAAAACTAGTTAAGGGAAGAATCTAGACTTTTGAGAGTTTCCCAAGATAGAATTTGTACTGAAGAGACAAAATTCTATGAGGGCATTGAGACAAGTAATAAAATATATATTATATTTTTTTCTTATTAAATTTTATTAGAACAATTTATAATTTATTTATGTTTGTTAATTGTGTTTTTTTTTTTTTTTTTTTCATTTCTTTCTTGTAGAGTTTCTTAGTAGTTAATATGGCAAATCAAGCAACTGATGATTACATTAGGGTTATTGGCGCGAAACGTCCCTACCTATGACAGTCCTTGTGGAAAACGTCCCTACGTTTGATTTCTTGGTGCAGAACGTTCCTACCTTTGCATTTTCTTGCGCAAAACGTCCTTCCGTCCAACTCCCGTTAGAATCCACCGTTAAATAAAAGGGTAATTGGTGCAAAACGTCCCTACCTATGATGAGTCTTGTGGAAAACGTCCCTACGTTTCATTTTTTGGCTCAGAACGTCCCTACCTTTCACTTTTTTTTGCGCAAAACGTCCTTTTTCCCAATTTTTGACATAAAATGACCAATATACCCTTCAATTTAAATAAAACAAAAAGGAAAAGACAAGAAAAATCAAGAATAAATTGCAATCTGATCCAAAACATTTTAAAAAGTGCAAATCAGTCCAAATAAATTATTAAAATATTAAAAATAATCAAAAATAAAAATAAAAACTCTCTCTCCTCTCCCTCTCCCTCTCCCTCACCCTCAGCCTCCTCTTCCCACAGCCTCCTCCACCACCACCGAAAAATCAGACACTATACCGGCGCCTCATCACCCTCTACAATCCCACACAAACAACAGCCCAAAAACCAACAAAAATTTGATCAAAATTTCGCACAAAAAACCAACAAAAATCTGATCAAAACCGGCAGAATCTAGACCATAATAAACCTGAGCTTCACCTCCTATTCTAGCCTTCATAGATTAACCACCAAAAAACACAGAAAGAGACAGAAGCAAGAAGCAACCAGGAGCTTAATTCTTACATTTTGAAAAATAAATTTTGCATTTAGAAGCAACAGATTTGGTGGTTTCATTGTGAAGCAACAAATTCAATGGTTTCATTTTAGCACCTACCCCAATGCACCGGAACTGTCGCCCACTATATCAATTTTCTACTAGACCTTCTTGACATCAGCAGGAGCATGGGTAACCCAGAAATAGGTTCAATTTTGAGGGAAAACCAGCAGCGTAGGCCGATTTGTCTATAAACTATTAAGCACGCATATTGAGGTCTTCCATATTCCCCACTTTCTACTAGATTTTTGTTGATTTTTTGGGCTGTTGTTTGTGTGGGATTGTAGAGGGTGATGAGGCGCAGGTATTGTGTCTGATTTTCGGTGGTGGTAGAGGAGGCTGAGGGAAGAGGAGGCTGAGGGTGAGGGTGAGGGAGAGGAGAGAGAGTTTTTATTTTTATTTTTGATTATTGTTAATATTTTAATAATTTATTTGGACTGATTTGCACTTTTTAAAATGTTTTGGATCAGATTGTAATTTATTCTTGATTTTTCTTTTCTTTTCCTTTTTGTTTTATTTAAATTGAAGGGTATATTAGTCATTTTATGTCAAAAATTAGGAAAAAGAACGTTTTGCGCAAAAAAAAGTGAAAGGTAGGGACGTTCTGCGCCAAAAAATGAAACGTATGGACGTTTTCCACAAGACCCATCATAGGTAGGGATGTTTTGCGCCAATTACCCTTTTATTTAACGGTGGATTCTAACGAGAGTTGGACGGAAGGACGTTTTGCGCAAGAAAATGCAAAGGTAAGGACGTTTTGCGCCAATAACCCATTACATTACATAGTTAGTAAGTATTATCAGTACTTTAAATTATTACGTTTATTTGTAAAAATTAATATTGAATTTGATATTTGTATCCACTTTTCGTTATTAGTATTAGTGTCTACTTTCATGCATATTTATGTAATGTTATTCTAAATGTTAAAAAAATTAATTATAGTAGGGAACTGAACAAAATCGAACCGAACCCGAACGGTTCCAAAATTATATTTGCAACCGAGGGTTCCATTTACTAAATACCAGAAAATTTTTGAAACCGAATCGACCCGCGCCCACCCCTAATTGTAGGTCTGGTTTTGTGCCCTTGGGAAATTTTCCCCTTCATATTTAGTTCATAATTAGATAAATATATAGAGTCAAGCAAATTCAATTAATTTTAGGGGGAAAAGCAACTAATTCTTGAAAGTTACCTAAAAATAACTTCGTTTTTCGTTTATTAAATTATAATTTCTTTTTCTTTTTCTTCTTTTCAACTACACATCCTCCAATAAAATAATATTACACGTGAATTCAAATAAAATTCTTTCTTTTTAACCACATTTTTCAAAAAATTACTATTCCTCATTTTAATATGAAATAATGTGGCCAAACGGGTACGTTCACAGGCTAACTTATAAAACAAAGGATAATTGCATTAGTGAGTGAAAACAAAAACTGAATAGTAGTAATATTATTAACATAATAAAAGTAGTTGAACATCTAGTCAGTTATCATTAATCTCAACATTAAACTAAATTATCTGTCTTAATCTTAAAGTAATAGATAATTAAATAATAAGATAATATTTCATCGTGAACTAAGAATAAGCATGTCGGTAAGGTGAATTAAATAATACTAAACCACGTCACAGAAGATACTGTAGAATCAAGTAGCACTTGGATCACCAGATGGAACTCATAGAATAAATTACAAATGTCTGAAAAAAAAATTATGTTACACAAACAACATGGAGCCTAAAGATGGAACAGGCCCAAGAATATAAATCTAATTACAAAATCCACTATATTTTTAACATTTTACAGCAGTGAAATATCAGAAAACAGCCTCCAAAATAAACATACCAATCACACAATACAATGGGAACTTTATGTAACTACTGTGCCCAAATGTTTGCATGCAAGAATGAAATTTCATACCTTTTGGAACAAACAGGAAATTATCTACTACTCACTTTTTCTCAGATCCTTTGAGGTTGAGATTGAACCATTTCTTCTTTGAAGATTTGTCCTTCACATCTGAACTGCCCTCTTCTCCAGGACTCTCGGATTTGAAATCACTACTTCCATTACTAAAATGTCCACTTCCACCTGTAGTAGCAACTGACCTTGAAACCGTAAAAGAAGAGTGGACAGTATCTCGCTGTTTTAGCAGCTCATCGACCTGTTCAGGCGAAGCACGTGAGCAAGTAAATACCAATGCCAATTTAAGGGAAACCAACAAAGGGAGAATCAGTAATCAGAAGTATAAAACAATAGATTGAATAAGTAATTATAACCAGTAGAGCCTTTCATGAAGTACAGATGGTGACCAACATAAATTTAAACATTTTACTCCAAAAAGAGAAGCATAGTGACCATACAAACCAAATTAAAGACGGTAAACTCTTGAACATGGATTCCCAACATACATGAATTCAGACCTACCTTGGGGCATTTTTGGCAAAGCTTAAATAATAATTTAAGCTAGTCAAATATGTTTATTATTTACACATTTCATAGGATCCAAAACTTCCTACCTAGTTATTATTCACACATTCTATAGGACCCATGACTTATAAGTACTACCAAATAAGCAGTTAAAATGACGTACAAAAGTTAGTAGTAGGCAAAATAAATTCACAATCTAAAATTAGAACTCAAAGATGCACGGAATACTAACAGTTAATTATATATGCAAATATATTTCCTTCTTTAACCTTGTAGTTCCCACTCATCTCAAGTTATTGTGCACAGATTTCATGGAAAATGAAATAAACTTGGACCGATGCAAGGGTATTTTGACACTGGACCATTCAAAACATAAGTATACTTACAGACTGCTTTTCCTGGTTGTATCTATTGGTGACTTCTTGGAAGCGCGCCAAAGCCTGAAGATAACAACAAAAAGGAAAAAAAAATGCAGCAAGAATTATGTGCACAACCCTTAATAGAAAACATCCGTAACCCTTGAATATTAAATTTAAATAAATAAATGTGCCCCCTCTCTAACAGCTAAGGTTTTAGATGAGATGATTCCACATGATATCATAGCAAGCAAAAATTCTTAGTTCAAGTCCCACTGCCACTCCTTCGTGAAAATTGGGCTCGTGAGAGGACTATCGAAGACTAAATTAATAAACAAATGTGATATCTCTCTAACAACTTAAGCTTTCAAATGAGGAAAAGTACGTGGCTGGGAAAGGAAAGAAACCTTTCTATATTCTGTTTCGAATTGGCGTAGCTCATTTCTCTTCCTCAAAATCTCAGCCTCTACATCCTTAAGCTTCTGAGTCGTATCCTCATAAGATTTTGCACAGAGTGCCTCAATTGTGTAGCTTGCTGGTTTGAAGAAGTTATCTCCTGCATGCATCGGGCCACAGGTGAGTTTAAAAGATTCTCATCTGTTCTGTAATAGTTACAAATATTATAAACCCAGTCTTTATAATAATAAACACAATAAAAGCAATCCGGACCATAAACTGCGAATATGTGAGTGCCAGCTTTTAGTTCTGAGACCTCACAAGGTTGAAGGCCTTCCAATCTTTTGAAGAAAGCAGCTTCTGGATCCTTAGCCATTGCCAACTAAATCACCACGTAAGCATATTAATCAGCGCAAGTAAACATGTAAGCATCTTAATTAAAAAGGACAAGTAAAGTGCCATACTGCATTTACAGTTGAATCCATCCTGTACACTAGAAAATGTAAGAAATACATTCCAGCTGACGTAACCTTGCCTGTCTTCTCACTGTCTTCCTGTATAAGTTAACAGTGCCACAAGTTCATGAAATAAGATCTGTTGACCAAATTAATCGGGTGCAGAAACATTTGGTACCAAGGGAACAGCCATAGAGAAATAAACATTCAAAAAATATTGTGAAACACTTTAAAGTAGTTAGAAGATTTCACATCTAGAAAGGAAACAGAATTCAGGTCAAACTGGTGATCCAAACACTTCATAAAATTAATTGAAAGCAGATACTATGTTTTTAAATAGGTTCATCTGAAAATAATCGGACATTTAGTTATATCCATAGGCACGAGTCAACTACTAGAATCATACCATCAAATCAAAAGGCATGATCTGAGTTTATAAGCCTCAAAATTAGGGTGGATTGCACCGTTCTGCCAGCAATCTTAATCCATAAGCACGAAGATCTCAGGCCAGTTAAATAACACGATTCTGATACCCAGCCAGATGGAACTATATACTCAATACTAGGCCAAAACCAAATCAAATAAGCCTAACTAAAATAACTAGACAACAGCAACCAATAGAAGAGATGCAAATTTGTTTGAGTAAAACTTATTAAATTTTAACCTCACAAAATGGAAAGTTTTGAAATGACAAAGGGACAGAATATTTTCCATCTGGTTATTTAGTAAGTGGCCAATTTTCTTTGATTGTGAGCTTGCCCTACGGTTTTGCCTGAGTTATTATTATTTTTTCTCTAGCATGAGGTCCCTTGTGAAATTTTTTGGTAGATGAGACAAGGAGGGGATAAATCATAAATAAGAATTCTAAGGAAAACTTTGAAATCTAAAGGCGCATTTGGCTTGCTATTTTCAATTTTCAATTTTGCAAGACACTGAAAATGTGCTTGATCTATTCTTTCTAAAAATGTATTTTTGAAAACAATGTTAAACTTGTAACATTAAACTCAAAACGCATTTTCGATATTTTGATTATTTTTAGTGAAAATTCTGAAGAACACTCAAAACATAGAAAACAAGCATTTAAATAAAAGTATATTAAAAAAAAATTTTAAAAATTTTGAAAAATATAAATTCTAAAATTCTAAAAAAACAAAAATTCTGTAAAAAAAATAAAATTATATAAATTTCTAGAAAAAAATAAAAAATAAAAATAGTTCAAGCTCTTAATGATTATTTATATAAAAATTCTAAGAAAATATTTAAATGAACCCAAATAAAAATATTATCAATCATGTCATTAATTTTTATTTTTATTTTCTATATTTTGAACTTAATTTTGTTTTTATTTTACTTTTGTAGCGAGAAAAAAATATTGATTCACCAACTTTAAAATGTATATATTACTTGATAATATATTAATATAAAATTATTCTATTTTTACTTAATAATCAAATTTCATTGAGCCCCTATTTCACCCCCATTCAAAATAATAATTTATTTTTATCAAGCACACATTCTTCAATAATAATATTACACGTAAACCCAAAACATTTCATTCTTTTTTAACTACACATCTCCAAAAAATTACTATTCTAAAATACATTTTTCCCGAATTCTCATTATAATGGGAACCAAACAAGGGCTCAATAAATGTAATAAAATAATTTTTCAAAATTTCAATCCAAACGTGTTTTCCATTTTTTTGTTTTGAAAAATAATTTTTCAAAATGACAAATTAAACGCGTTTTTAGAAATCTAAAAACAGACTATCAAAACAAAAAACTAAAACACAAACCAAATCAGCCAGTAGAGTAAACTTAAAGAAGCTTCCATTCACAAGAAAGTTATTATCCTAGTAGAGTAGGTTAGAGAAGGGGCCTAAATCAACACATTTTGATATAACTTCAAACATTTCACTAGACCTTTTAAGTAGATTAAATGAAGGAGAAAGTGAGAGGCAATAAGGATTGACTTAGCCAATTCCAAGTTTAGTAAGAATAAACTTAGCTTATTCCTGTAATTTAACTCGTGGTTTTAACCTTCTAAAGAGGAAACGTTACAATTGTGAGGAAATAGTGCGTTGGGCCTTCTAAAGTCAAAGCTACCTTCTAAAAAGTGTAAAGCCTACTCACCATGTGGTCCGCGCGTACCGCGCAACTAGACCCTTAGAAGTGCAATTCCCAGAGAACTGTATGGAGATCCTATTAGATAGGTAACTAGGGTTTAGTTTTAAAAAAATTTAGTATGTTATTAGTTGTTTCCTACTTAAACTAGATTAGTTTAAACCCTACATTATAATGGTTAGACTTTGATATTGAATAAAAACTATGATTCTCTCTCTCATGTCTATCTTTTATCTCTCTCTTCCTCTTAAACTAGATTAGTTTAAACTTGTGTTGCTCAGACTCGGGTACGGGTATCGGGTACGGGTATGTATCTGAGTGTCGGGTCCATTATTTTCTAAAATATAGGATACAAGGATATGGCGAAAAAATGTCCAAATTTTGGACACGGGTACGTGAGTACGTCTTTCAAACTTCAATTTTTTTTTAACCCAACATGTCATTTTAAATAAACCAAAATCAATCACTCACAAAGAATGAAATAAGTATTGAATAGGGGGTTAAAATGAATAAAATGAAATTTTGGGATTTAGTTTTCAATTATGAAAAGTTAATTACCAAATGTTATATAAAATAGAAAATGAAGGATTTGATTACAATTTAAACTTAATGGAATAAAAAAAACTCCCAAACCATCGATACAGAGAGGAAAGAAGGAAAAAAAGAAGAAACGGCTAAGAGAAAAGATAGAAGAAAAAGAAGGAAAAACCTTGTGCCATCGCCCAAGAAGAAAAGAGGAAGGAAAAAAAAAAAGGAAAGATGCAGAAACGGCGAAGTGTCCTGTTGAAATTTAGAAGATCCGACACATATCTCATACTCATACCCATGTCGTGTCCGACAAGGGTAATTCGTCCATTTCGAAGAGTCCGAACATCAGAGGTTTAAACCCTACATTTTATTTCTTTTTATAATATCATGTACTTGGACTAATAACAAACTATTACTCATTGTTGAAGAGTTCCAGTTTACATAGACACAAAAAATATTTTCTTCTTCGATCACTTTTTTTTACTTAATATTTTTAAGCTAGTAACAATAAGGAAGAACTGAACAAAACAAAGAAAAGACTTGCTTCTTGTTTGCTATTGCTTCCCTCTGTTAGTTTGATGCTCTTTCAAGTAGTATTTTGTAAAACGACATAACGAATTAACATTCGATTATTCGCGTGTTACAATTTAAAACAATTGTCTAAGATTTCATAATCATATAGGATGTCACAAATTGAATGCTCAATGGTTCGGATATAGTGAGACAATTTGTGATGTGATCAAAATATGCCGTTTACAATGATACATAAAGTTGGACGTTTTATGTTGATAAGATTGCATTATTCTTATTGAGATTTGTCTAGATTTGGAAATAAGAACAATAATGTGTTTTTCATGCACATTAAATGGAACCACGTTGTGACCACTCAGAATGAAACTCTACTCGATTATCAAACAAGTCACCTAAATTCTATGCGAGTAACGTACCTTTGATTGCTAGTTCAAGTTCTTTGAGTTACCATGAGTAAAGTCTTAATTAGAAAATTGATCTCAGTGTTTTTGGAATAGGGCCGAAGCAGTTAGACATCATATACTTGCAATAGTGGAATCTGTTAATCATCATGATGAGACGATCGTCACTCTATGGTATTTTCTATAACAATTGAACCTGAGCTCAGTAGTCTGACAATGAGATCGTTGGACTTTACGTTGTGATTTGATCCCAACGAATTCTCCTTGTGAAAATGGGACTTAGAGGGTAGTACATGTTGAAATTGGCAAAATGATCATGTTGAAGGGCAAAATGATCATTTTGCCAATTTCAACATATTGATGGTCGAACAGGGGTTGACTTGTGGAACGATAATCAAGGATATTGTTATCGGATCATAATTTGCTTCCATAACTATCATTTGACTCGAGAGTGCAATTTCGATTTTTTTGGTAGAATAAGTCGGGATTAATACATGTATTTCAATTTGTCAAAATTTGACCCAATTAGAAATATCTATTGGAGCTTAAGTCTTTTAAGTCTGATTAGGTCTCTCTCTTGATTCTAATAAAGAAATGTGACTTAATTGGTCTACTACAATAAAGTCCAAAGACATTTGTGCAATTATGAAACCTTAATTAAGTATTATAAATATGCCCCTTGTGGGCACATTTATCAAGTTTTAGGGTTAGCCACATTTTCATATTTCCCAAAAGGGAGGCACCTAAGGAGAACATCTAAGGGAAAGCACTTGGCTTAGCATTAAGAGCTCATTCAAGGTTATCATCTCACCCTTATGTGTAAGGATTTAAAAACATTCAATGATCTCAAGGTGATCTAAGATCCATTATTTACTTGGATCTAATCTTCAAAAGAAAATTAATTTCCTATTATGATGATTAAATCCAATAATCAACACCCCCTTGGTTTTGGTGTTTAATGGTAGGTTCTAGATGTCAGCATCAGTTTTTTAAGGTGGTGTCTAAAGGCTGGTTTGATGGGTTGGGGTTTGGTCAAGGAAGAGCGCCAAGATTTGATACTAAATCAACGTAGAATGCAATTGAATTAGAAATAGTACTATAGAAGAAGAGAGAAGATAAGGAGAAGAAGATGGAGAGAGAGAGAAGACAGACCGACGAGAAAGAAAGAGAAGAGTGGGGCTATAACCTTGCACCCTCATCCCTGCCCCAGAACAGTTTTGGATGTCCCCCTCAAAGTAAATCCTAAGGCACTCCAGCAGCACATTTCAAAAATTAAGCTTGACAATCTCCATAAAAAATTGTCTTTTTTGTTTCTCATTAATAATTTGAGG